>NW_006496807.1:294792-323194 GCF_000471905.2 Amborella trichopoda | reverse complement strand
AGACCATTTATCATTATTACTAAGGAGTTAATAATAGCTTCTAGTCATTAGATTTCAAATTGGATGGCTTGAGGTGTCACGAAGTTCAAGAATTTTTTTTAGACTTCGAGTCTACTTAATGACACTCTTACAACCACCTAATTTAAAATCTGATACACAAGTGATTGTAACCTCCTTATATCAAAGGTAAATGGTCTCTTTGTATACTTTTCATATTATTTTTGTGTGTATATGTATGTATGTATGCATGTGTGTGTATATATTGTACTTTCCTTATTCAATAAATAAAGATGGTGTTTCTAGTACTACAAAAATACGAGGACTGATTGGCTTAATATGTCAATATTATAAAATGATCGGATAACACATTTTTATTTTTGAAAATTTTATTACATATAAAATAAAAAATTGTAACTCCTTTATTCTATGAAGAAGGATAGCGTGTCAAAAATCTCTAGTGCACCAAATATTCTAACACTAGAGGAACACAAAAGAATGTTTACATCTTGAGTTTTTTTTTTTTTTGAAACTATATTTGAAGTTTATTATTCACAAAATAAATACAAAGCATGCGTATCTAGAATCTCTAGTCAACCTCAATCCTAATACTAGGAGAACCCTAATTAAGACCACTCAAGGACCTTGATTCCAATATTAGTAGGGAACCCCACAAGGGCACTACATTAATTTCAAAGCTAGAGGAACCTCGTTAAGGGCACTTGAGGACCTCGATTCTAATACAAGGGGAGACCTACTAAGACCAGTCTACATATTGACTCCAATACTAAGGGATTCCTGGTTAAGGACACTTCAAAACCTCGTTTTTTCCTACCATATGGAGCTTGGTCCTTAATAATTTCTTATGTGATTCAAAAGTTTGGAGCGCAAAGACCCAAAAAGGTGGCGAAGAAGATCACAAAAGTCAGGATTGAGATCCCTAGGATATGCATTTTACAAAAGCCACTTCCTACCATCGGGATCTTCTAGCATTTCAGCAAATCCTCGCTTCTGATCCCTATATCGCTCTGATAACAAGTATGGTTTAAAACAAGATTAGCAGCCAATAAGCCCTAAAGGTTGTAATCAAGACCAGAAGAAATAATCATAAATTGAACAGTTTCTACAAGAGTTCAGTACAGCAAGGACATTTTGTTGGGATGTAGGAAGGTGAAGGTTAATGAATGATGCCACATGCCTTATAACTTTTCAAACTCATCAGACATATACTCACCTCCCGAATTGCTACTTAACACTTAGATTTTCCAATCCAACTGGTCTTTAACCTCCAATATATATTCAATAAATTTCTTAAAAGGCCTCCGACTTTAAATTTTTAATTGACACACATAATAATATCTTGAATAATCATTAATAAAGGCGATGAAATAACCCCATTTATGTAACACTTCCAAGAATTAGGATGCACGCACTTTTTTCCCTAAAAGGAGTTTTTGACAACTTTCCAGCAATCACGTTTCAAGAGATTGTGGATCTAACCTACAGGCCTTAATCAGGTCTCTTCATGCAAAATGCCTCACAAGATTATGATTCATTTGCCACAACCTTTTGTGCCATACAACCACTGACTTTACGACACACTCACAGATCGTTCATTCAAGCTATACAAATTATGCATCTGAGCTCCAGACCTAACAAACTTTTTGTTTTTTAACATAATCAGCTTCCCAGATACGAAGCATAATTCCAAGCCTTATTTCTATAGAGTGGCCACTGAAATGAGGTTCCTACGGCTACCCAGTACATAAAGCATATCTTTTATAACAAAGATTGGGCAAAGAGAGAGAGAGAGTTACATTACCCACACCAACCACTTAGAGAGGAGGAATTATATGCCGTTGCACCTCTCAGTTGATAGTCTTTGAAGGAAGATCATCTTCATCATCATAAGCCTTTTTCCAATTAATAGGGGTCGGCTACACAAATCCTGGTCCGCCATTCTACTCTATTAAGGGTCATACCCTTAGTGAGGCCATAAGTCCCAATATTTTTTCTCACTACTTCTAACCATGTCCTTTTGGGCCTACCCCTAGCCCTTTCTTAGCCTTCTACTTGAATTAACTCGCACCTCCTACCAGGAATTGCATTGGGTTTGCGCCACACATGGCCATCCCACCTAAGTCTACTTTCTCTCATCTTATTGCTTATTGGTGTCACACCTAAATTTTTCCAAAATGGATTCATTTAGAAATCTATCTCTTCTTATCCTGCCACTCATCCATCTCAACATGTTCATCTCCGCTACACTCATTCTATGGATATATTGTTTTTTGACCGCCCAACATTCTGCCCCATAGAGCAAAGCGGTCTCAGAGCTGTCCTATAAAACTTGTCCTTCAGCTTCATTGGTATGCAATGATCATATAAAATTCCGATTGCACATCTCCACTTCGCCCACCTCGCTCAATCTTTGAAGGAAAATAACAGCCTAAAATCATAACAAATGTGTTTCAAAACTCCTGAATCCTCAAACCAGCTGGTCTCCCAATGTTCAGGGCCTCCACAGCCACATCCGCCCCAAAAATGTGAACTGCTTCCTTCCTTTTGGACCTACAATCATGCTTGAAATGTCCAAACTTGCCACACTGGAAGTATCTGAGTTTCTTCTTGAAGTCAGATCTTTAGCCCTTTAGCTGAGCCGACTGCGTTCGTTGAGAGGCTTGAGGCCTCCTTCAGTTTCCTAATTTCTTTCTTGTCTTCCACAGCCATGTATAGCTACTATCATGCCTGGTTTTTGGACTTTTTATAGTTTTTCTTCAATCACCAGTGATGTATAAAGCTCCTCTTCAGGTTTCAGCATTTGAGGATGTCAAAGCCACAGCTGGAACTCTGCCGCCATAGGAGGTAAGGCACTGATAATAGCGACTATCTCTTGCTCTTTAGAGAAGAGCCCCCCAATTGATTCCAGGTCCACCACCATGGTCTGCATAATCTTGAAGTTCTCTCCAATATGCATCAACACATCCATCTGTCAAAGAAATAATCAGCCAGCAGCATGGACTTCATTTGTTGTTAATGCGAGATTGAATCTCCTCTCCTAAACCTCCCATAGTTCCTTTCGGTTTCAACACCACCATAGACTCTAATGTGTCTATGCGATAGGCCATTCACGATGGTCTCCCTGCAGACATAATCATCATCTCTCCATTTGATCAGCATGGGCTCAATGGTCGAGGACTCAGCAGCCTGCATGTTCGTAGGTCTCCTTGGGATTGGATCTACAACAGTGCAAAAGACCTCAAACGTAGAAAGTATGAAAATCTGAGCTTCCACGTCAAAAAGAGAAGTCTCCACAATCCAAATTTTCTACTTTCACTAGTTCCCTCGTGACCTCTCTTGGCCATCCTGCAACTTTTCAGACGTTATTGACATTAAGAGTGCAGTTGAGATAGGTGTAAAGGGAGCTTCTGAAAGTTGCAGGTACAAAGTAGCCACAATTACAAAATATCTAACACCTTACGAATAGTTTCGAGCCGACATTTTTGTGTACATCAACTAGACTCAAGGTCCTTCTAGTGTTGAAAATTTCACTACAATTCGATGAACCATAATTCATGAACCAGTGACTTTCTTATTTTGCACAACCAGCAAAAACAGTAGCATATAGACAGTGTCATCGTTTGGGCAAGAAAGAGACAATATGTGCCATTGGAGAGTCTCAGGATCCTTTTAGGATCTCAAGCCGCCATTGGAGAGTATCAGGATCCTTTTAGGATCTCAAGCCCACACATAGGGAGGTTCAAGATAGAGCCCATCTGGACTTCATGTCAATACTCCCTCTTTATCTAGTGGTTAACCGATTACAGTGAACCAGAATTCCCAGAGTAGACCTCAATAACCCTCCTTGCTTGAGACCTTAAGCTCTAAAGTGAGTCCACCCACACCACTGTCTGACTTCTAAGAAGTCCCTTGTTCTTCCTTATTGAACCTGGCAGCAAGAGACACATGCTCCGTATTGCTCCATCTAATAAACAAATGGCCTCTCTTTGCTTTCATACAGGTGACAACTGACCATCATATCCTATGGGCGGCTACCGCTTGCCAGCACTAAAAGTTATACACTTTCTTCCCAAGGGATAACCAAATCTGGACCAGCCACCTTTGTCAGAGTTCTTTTCTTCCTGTGAGGACTAAGAAGACAGGGTACTCAAGTACTTGGGTTGGGGACTTATTCTTACTTTTGATTGAAAGGAATGTAGAAATTCGGATCAGTCATTCTATGTTTAAAGTCTTTGATTCAGTTTCAGTAGAAATGACCAAATAGGCAGATGAGCAAAGTGGTTCCCATTAAAATTGGTTCCCATCGAAATATCAATACAAGTTAGGGTTCAAATACAATAAGTCTCTCAGGAAGAATCTTTCTACAGTACGTCTCTCAGAAACAATCTTTCTACAGGTAAATTTTTAACTCGTTTTCCCTGTGTAAAATGCAATTTTTATTCAACTCGGTTTCACAAGTTGCGAAACCAAGACGAATGAAAATTGTATTTTGCACAGAGAAACACAGGTGTGCTTCTTATGAATATTTCACCATGGGCTTGGATTTATCATTGTTTTCAGCCAAGATGTATTGAGGACTTACCCAAGGCCTCTCTCAGGCTGCACCATATAGTTTCAAAAGACCGTTCTCCCCTTGGCTACAAATGATTGCCTTCCATGCTCAAAGGCATAAGGACTATTGGCCCTTTCCCCTGCCTAGGCTAGCATCAAGGATATAACACCATCCTTCCACTGTTGACTAGACATCAGTTTTAAGGAGTCACAGGGTCAAATCATGTATGTCTAGCATGCAGAACCCTGGCTATTCCTTGGAATACAACCAGTGCTCAAAAAGGTTGAGGCAGCCTCCAGGGGGACGTAAGGAGTCGGTGGTGAGGGTGATAGTGGTGGTGGTGGTGGTGGTGTGTGTGTGTGTGTATATTATATATAGCGCGCGCATGCGCACACACACACATATATATGTATATAGCGTGTGTGCGCATGAGGCCTTGCATCAAATACTTACAGGCCATCTTCTTTTTTTCTTATATTATATAGAATGTGAAAGAGATCATATGGGTCAGTGTATGTGTGAGAGAGGTCTTGCAACAAAAAACTTGGAGGACATCTTCTTCTTTTCCTTCTTCTTATATGTAGAGAGAGATAGAATGAGTCTGTATGAGCGGGAGAGAGGGGCCCCACATTGAACACTTGGATGCCATCTTCTTAATTTTCTTCTTATATGTAGAAAGAGAGCATATAAATCAATTTATGTGTTCGTGTATATGTGTGTTTGTGGGAGAGAGGGAGAGAGGTCTCTCATCAAATACTTCGATGTACGAGCGGGAGATAGGGGCCCCACATTGAACACTTGGATGCCATCTTCTTAATTTTCTTCTTACATGTAGAAAGAGAGCATATAAATCAATTTATGTGTTTGTGTATATGTGTGTTCGTGAGAGAGAGGGAGAGAGGTCTCTCATCAAATACTTGGAAGCCATCTTCATTTCTTTCTTCTTCTTATATGTAGAGAGAGAGCACATGGGCACGTGAGCAAGAGAGAGAAAGGAGGGTCTTAACCATTCTTTGTAGACCTTAACTTTTTTTTTTTGAAGGGGGATTACATTCCTTTATTTTTATTTTTATATTTTTTAGGCGCTGAGCACTAGGCAGGTGCCTAAGAACATGTCCGCCTAGGCACCTGCCTATATTATACTTTTTTTATTTTCCCCACAGACTAGGCAGGCAAGTGGCAGAATTTTTTACTAATGAATCACCAACAGCTAGATGGACTCATTTGACTCCAAAACTCTATCACTCTTATTCATCTCTAACATCTTTCAAAAAAAAAAGAAATCAATAATTTAGAGCTCCAAAAATGTTCCAATTCAATTCGCCTTCTAAGATTGACAATGCTGCCCCATAGGAACACCATATAATGCACCCTGCAAATATTACTAGATATGAGCAACCAATGCACATTCAACTCTAGTTTCATTATAAGGAATTAAAAATATTGTTTTTTAGCAAATAATTGTTTTCTTTGCTTAGGTGCAAAAATTCTGCCAAACTGCAAATAGTACAAACCACAACATACAAATTTTTTTATTATTACTTTTGACATACAAATTCAAGCTCATGAAGCATAAACTTCAATGTTATTGTTATCCCAAAGTCATTTTACTTTTTGTAGATTCATGCTGGACACTAGGCCATGCTTCTAACTTAGATAATGCAAATGACAATAGTGGCAGCACTTGCTATAAAATTCATTCAACTACACAACGACTGAATAACTCTTGGGCAATAGCTCAATTATTAAAAAGATAAATCTCTACCAAGTGAGAAACTAAAGGTTCACTTGCCCCAAATTTTACATAATCCAACAAAATATATGACCAAAATTTACATGATGGAGCAGGGGCAACAACTTACCGCAAACATTGGGAACTTCCTGTAATTGTCAAGGAAGGCCTGTTTCTTCCGTAGCTTTTCATATTGGCTTAGGCACTTGCCGAAGAGATGCCTTATGCTAGTATGGCTTGCGAGCATCAAACCACTCACCTATAATACAATTCATCAAACCATAAAATATTAATTCATGTACAATGTGTTAGACTCTTCTCCTTGCACAAGAAAATGATGTAGTTCTGCAAAGAAGAGTAAAGTACCAGCGCAAAAATCCATAATAGTAGGAACTAACAGCAAACTTCCAAAGAACATTGAAATTGAGATAAACACAATGACAATAAATAATTTTGTCACTGATATTTTCTGAAATACTTACTCTATGTGCGGTTTGAACATATGGAGACTTTCTAGACAACGCCACCTACAAATGCATTGGATATGTAATGAGTTTCCACTCAAATTAACTCTTTGGAAAAAACTAAGTGTCTCCAGTAAAGATGAAAGAATGGGAAATTTTCCAGTATGGAGAACAGAATTAAACATATAAAATAATCACCTGGATGCTGGCAGGGCCCCATTCAATAAAATTGACGAGCTTCCTCTCACGAATTCTCTGTAAGCTTTTGTGAACCTAGTGCACATGCATAGTGAGCATTAGTGCTGTGAACAAGCTCAAATCTTGCAAAAATTACTAGTTGTTAGCTTCATTAGTTTGCAGGCCTGTGTGATGGATAGCATGTTGAAATGGACAGATTGTTGGACCAGAAACTATACAAAGAAAGAAGGAGGAGGAGAAGGGGGGTGGGGAGAGAGAGAGAGAGAGAGAGAGCATAATTACCGTAAGGGCAGTTTCCTTTTTCTCAAGAAAGTTTAACTTTGTAGTTATATTATAAAGGTTTACATGGTTGCATCATAGCAATATCTGTTCAACAAGGACAAGGACCAAACAAATAATTTTTACAATGTACTACACAAAATGTCTTGTTCAGGACCGAGCCCTGATTACTACAAAACCATTGGTAGCAGCACCTTCCTTTGCTAAGGCATCCTGACCAGTATACCTCATTCCACACGTGCTTGAAGGAAACTCTAAGGTGCTACGAGGCTCAAATATTTCGTCAAAAACTTGTTCCAACAACAGGGACAATGGGTCTCCCTAGAGGCCAATGTGATAGCATTCGTTTAACCCTTCCACTTCAAGGTAGTGGCCCCAACCGTAGTCAAACAGTTTAACACTCTCCAACATTGCCACAGCTTCAGCCTTAGTAGAGTTGACCACGTAATGGTGCCCGAATACAACAGTAAAATTTTGAGCAAATCAGTTCTAAAGATCCCATGAACGATTGCAGGACCTGGTTTGCCAAGAGAGCAACCATTGAAGTTGCACTTGATGACACTAAGAGGTGGAGATGATTTTGGATGAGAAGTTAGGATACAAAGTTGGGAGAGCAGACAGGTGTAGAAAGGCGATGGAGAACAGAGAAAAAAGGGCAGAGAAAGTAGAAGGTGCTGGAAAGATAGGAGGAAGAAGAGAGAGAGAGAGAGAGAGAGAGAGAAAGAGAGAGGAGGAAAAGGAATACATATGGGTGGTGGATCCGTTGGAACCTCTTGTGATGCCATCCTGGCGCCCTCCTGGCTGCAATTCTTCACAAGTTGACATAAACCCATCTCATCCAAGGTACATGAAGGGCGGGCTTTCCATCATGGCGAGGTTGTGGGCGTCCATTTGTCTCTCTCTTAGATGAATATCTGCTGATGTGCCGACATTCAGGTGGGTAATCCAAGTGATCTCTGAGGGTGTGATCATGGAGCAATTGTGACCGATCACCAATGAGGTATGTGGGGGGCATTTTTGGGATAAAATAATGTGCTTGGGGGTTGAGGCTCTCACTGGATGGCGTGGGGATTCATCTAGCCAATTGATAATTAAGCCAGTATGATGGTATTTATCTCAGCATTGATATCAAAGTCGGTGCTATGGACATAATGTTGTCCATTGATTCAAAAAGCGGTCTGCCCAGTTCCTAGACGGGCTAAGCGGCCCGGGCACATTGCCTAGGCCTAGACAGACCAGCTAGGCAGGTTTTCCCTGAGCGCTTGCCTAGGGACCCTAGGTGCTGCCAAGGACTCCACCTAAGTGGGCGCCCAAGGGACTGCACCCGCATAGGTGCAAAAGTACCCATTGGGTGAGGTATTTTTGGTGTTTTTTTGTTTGGAATATAAATGCTAGACACCCCTTGCCCCCAAGGCAGCCGCCTAGGCACTAGACGGCTAAGACTCCCCAGGGCACAGGCACCGAAGTGTTTCCCAATTATTTTTGGAACACTAATGTCGGATGAGGATGGCTGATATTTAATTTGAATCAAGGGTAAAGAGGTGGGGTAGAGAGATGGGTTACAACTGGGGGCAAATCTTGGTCGTTTGTGGCTATGGTGTCGCAAAGGGTACAGGAGATGGATCTAGTCATCAAGACCGTCAATCGGTTGAATTGTATCCTGACATGAAACAAAGGGCAATAATGTAATGGCCAATGTTTCAAAAAACGTTAGGCGGCGCCAAGGGGGTCCAGGCCGCTCGACGCCTAGGCGCGCCTAAACGGGCGCCCAGAACCTGGGTGGCCTAGTAGAAAAAAAATATCTCTATAGTCTAACAATATAAGTATTACTGTATAACACATAAGAATTAGGGATTTAGGGCACATCAAATGTATAGTACAAAGTTCACATAGCACACACTCCTCCATACTCCAAAATCTTTAATAGATTTATAAAAACATTCAAAACTAAATCTAATATCAATGGGTGATGCTTAGATCAACTTCTCATAACTTTGAGAAACCTTTTGATCCTATGAAAATCACCAACAACTAGTTTTTTGGGGTTTTCTCTCTCTAAAATAGGCTCTAATGGGTTTTAGGTTTCAAATGAAACTAAAACCCACAATTTTTCCCCATTAGTATTAAAACAATAACCAAAAAAAGGCCTTAGGCGGGTTCCCAAGAGCCTAGGCGGGCACCCAGGGATATCTTACCTAATTTGGCCGCCTAGGCGGGCACCCAGGGATATCCCACCTAATTTGGCCGCCTACGCCTAAGCGATACACCAAGGCCTTCTGGACCGCCTAGGCGCTGCGCGGTTCACTTTTTAAATCACTGGTAATGGGCCCCTAATTAACAGCACGCCAACATTGGATCTTGAAACCTGGAAGGTGGGTAATTGAGATGACTTTGGGTTAGAGCTGTTCAGGGTTTGAGATGAGCGACCAATTCCTTTCTTTTTTCTTTATTTATTTTTTTTTGTTTTCTTTTTGGGGTGTTGGGGGGGGGGGGGGGAGCTCGGATGAGCAAGGTTAGTGGGTCATAACTAGAGGGTCTCCAAGTGCTGTCAAATTCTCTCAGTGATCCATGGACGGTGATGGATAGGATAGAGCAAGTGGCGAATTATGGATGGACTAAAGCGTACGTGTCCATGTGCAGTATGAGAAACATGCATAGACAATTGGTCTAGAGTTTGTAGATCCAATGGTGGGGGGTGATCTTTCATGGGGCCAAGGGTCCAACTGAAATTTGATTTTTAAGTAAGGTGAAGGTTGGGATAAGGACCTGAGTGGAATTCAAGGAATGTTGCGGTTTGAATTTTGGGGGGTGGGGATTTTTGCTTGCCAGTATGTCACATCTCCCACGAGATAGGTGGCAGCAATCTGCTAGATCGATGTGCCTTCCTCTTCGCTATGTCATCTTCATTCATTCAAGTGTTAGAATCTCGATTTTTTTTCAAAAATCTCTTGGTTTTCTACGGTTTTCCACCTAACAGTCATCGTTTTCAATCTTGTCGACCTACCCTTGATCTGCATTAACTTTTGCTGCCAAATTTGAAGGATGAAGCCTTTGGACCCTACCACTCTTGTTGTGTTCAACCGAAAACCTTGAGTGAGTAAAAACCAGGTTGATGGATTTGAGGATCAAGACCGGTTATAGGGTTTCTCCAAGGATTTGGGGGAAACTGAATGATAGGACCCCCACCAAACATCCAATTCACCTTTTTTTTTTTTTGATAATTGTTAACATTGTATTACTAAAGAGAGTTCCGGATTACAAAAAGTGTAGGACTGAAAAGCACCCTCACTGGGTAGCAATTAGTAAAAAATACATCAGTCGATTACATGCACATGGGCTTATAAGATTCGCCCTACAATCAAGATTTACAGAGAGAAAAAAGAAAGAAGTTAGGAGAAAAAAAGAAAGGCCAAAACAGTGGCTGACGCGATAGAATGTGGGCTATCTTGAGAGACTGTGGTCCAAAACAAAAAAGGAGTTGGATGTGGCCTGGATGTCTGTGTGTAGGCTAGCTCCCTCCTTCGCCAAAAGGTCCATGAGATCGTTGGAGGTCCTCCAGATATGCTGCCATGCTCGTATCCCTACAAAGGTGGGTAATTTCATCAAAAATGGAAGAAAAATACCAAGATGGGGGGGGATAAACCGCTGGCCCAAGAGATGGTGTTCAGGGAGTCTCCTTCCACAATCAGACGATTGCCCCAGGACGGGTCACAAAATCCCAACCCCAGAAGAAGGGCCGAAGCTTCAGCATATTGGGAGTCAAAGGTCCCAAGGTACAGAGAAGGTGAGGAGAACATTTCGCTGGCAGTCTCTGAATGCCCCCCCCAGCGCCTGAAGGGCTCGGGTTACCTAAAGAGCAGCCATCAAAGTTTAACTTGATGCTGCCTTCAGGTGGAGGCTTCCAGTTGCTTGCCCTTGAGGGTTTTGGAGGCTTGTGGAAGAGGGCATTTTTCCAATGGCAGAGAAGGGTGTTCCTAGAAAGGCCAGAGAAGGTCTTGTGATTGGAAGCCCAAAAGGTCGTCAGCGAGACCACCTTGTGGAATAGAGCTTGTACAGTAAGGTGGGCACTGTTGAAAATACAGTTGTTCCTTTCAAGCCATAAGGTCCAAATGGTTGTGGCCACCGCAGCCTTCCAGAGGGTTTTTCCTGCCAGAGGCCACTGGGCTTCGAAGTTAAAGGAGATCAAGGCTCGGACCGTGGGTGGCGAGACCCATTGGATACGAAATAATTGAAGCAAGAGTGACCAGAGATTATGGGAGAAATCACAATGAATGACAATGTGAGGGTTGGATTCCTCCTCACAAAGACAGAGGGGCGCATCTATTGGGTGTAGAGAGACCACGTTTTTGAAGTTGGTCGATTGTGAAGGCTCTCTAAGAGCAAGCGATCCAAGTGAAAACCTGAATTTTAGGTGGGGCAATGGTGGACCATACTCTCGACGAGGTAGAAGTGGGGTTAAGGGGAAAGGTTGGGGATTGAGTAAGATTCTTGTAGAAAGAGGTGACGGTAAAGACCAGAGGGGGAAAGGCACCGGACAAGACTATCACTCTCAGAAAGCGGGAGAAAGTGGGAAGAAAGGACACCCAGAAGTTGTTGAAACAGCGAGCTTTCTTCTTCCGAGAGGTTTCTACGGAAGGAGGGAGTCCAGGTTCTCCGTCCCCCTGAGAAAGGCAATTCATTGGCAACTGAAGAGGTAGTTATGGAAGAGAGAGAGAAAAGGGTGGGGAAGGCCTTACACAAAGGGGAGCTACCGAGCCAGAGATCAATCCAGAACTTGACCCTGCGGCCATCTTGGGCATGGAATCTAAGGTGCCTTCTGAACTGAGGAAGAGAAGAGGCTAATGACAACCACACCCCTGAAGCCTTGTGTCTATGTATTCTCTCTGGCACCCACATACCATCTTGAATTCGGTATTTGCTGCCTAGCACCTGAGCCCAAAGGGAATCTGGTTGAGTGGCTAGCTGCCACCACCATTTGCCTAAGAGGGCAGTGTTTTGATTTTTGAGGGTCCAAATGTCAAGACCTCCTCGCTTTCTAAGTAGGCAAACAGTGTCCCAAGCAACTAGGAGAAACTTGATCTTCTCTGCCTGTGCCGATCAGAGAAAATTATGCATAAGTTGTTCTATGCGGTTAGACACGTGTACTAGCATCTGAAACAGGGACATGAAGTAGATTGGGATGTTTGCCATGGTCGCTTTGATGAGTGTAATGCTTCCTGCAGGAGAGAGGTATCGACGTTTCCAAGTTGCCAAGCGTCTCTCTACCTTCTTTAAGACTTGAGACCAGAGTCTCTTTTTGGGTTTCCCCAATCCCAGAGGGGAGGCCCAGGTAAGTGGAAGGAAGGTCTTCCACTGAACATTCCCAGTCGGAGATGAGCGCAGCAACTTCTGCTTTTGGCATGGCTACTCCCATCATTTTAGATTTCAGCATGTTAACCTTGAACCCCGTAGCTTTCTGAAAGCATAGGAGGAAGAGTTTGAGTGTGTCGAGTTCTTCTCGGGAGGCATCGAGGAAGACGAGGATATCATCTGCGTATTGCACGTGTGATACCATGGGGCCCTGTGGAGTGGTAGAGAAGCCTGAGAGGAGACCAGACTGGTAAAGGCGAGAGCGGGATCTAGAGAAAACTTCCGCTGCAATGGTGAAGAGGAATGGGGAGAGAGGGTCCCGTTGTCGAAGTCCCCTGTTGGCAGGGAAGAATCCTTTCGGAGAGCCATATATGAGGATGGACAGATAGGGATGAGAGTAACAACCTCTCATCCAATTCCTCCATCGATTACTGAAACCCATTCTCCCCATGGTTTCATCCAAGATGGACCAGTCAACGTGGTCGTAAGCTTTTTCCCAATTAATTTTGAAAATGAGTCCCGGTTTCTTGGCTAAGTGTTTGGAGTGAAGGCACTTGTTGGCTACTAGGACCCCATCCAGAATTTGTCTGTTTTGAATGAAGGCGAATTGAGAGGGAGAGATAACAGTGGGGAGGACAAGCTTGAGTATAGAGGCTAGGACCTTTGGAAGGATGTTGTAAGAAGAGTTTAGAAGGCTAATAGGGCGAAAATCCTTGAGCTCCTCTGCCCCTTGAACTTTGGGAACTAGGGCAATAAAGGTGGCATTAAGAGTTTATGGATGATTCCTCTATGGAAAAATTCTTCGAAAAAATCCAGGAAGTCAACTCTGAAAGTTCTCCAGAAAGTTTGGAAGGGTACAATCGGAAAGCCGTCAAATCCAGGGGCTTTATCACTGGCAAGGGCTTGAATAGCTAGCAAGATTTCGGCTTCGAAGAAAGGAAGCTCTAAAGAGGCAGCTGAGAGAGGCAGGAAATCAAGGTCAGCCATCCTAGGCCTGGGGCCAGCTGGGGTCGAGTATAAGGTTTGGAAAAAAACTAGAATGACCTGCTTGATTTGTGCTGGTTGGTCCAGAAGACAGTTGTTAACTTTTAGAGTCATAACAGAGTTGTCCCTTCTGCAACAGTTGGCAATGCGGTGGAAGAAAGCAATGTTGGAGTCTCTGAATTTTAACCACTTGATTCGGGATCTCTGGTGCCAAAAGATCTCTTCTCTTTTTAAGGTAGCCAGGTAGTCTAGTTTGGTTAGAGCTCTGAGGTCAAGTTTCGAGGTGTCTAAAGCTCTCTTCAATGAGGTCGAGGCTCTGGATAGAGTCCAAGAGGAGAGATTTTGTTTTGGAGTAATTGGCGAGGAGGGTTTTGCTTTAGGTTTTGAGGGAATTTTTTAGGAGCTGGATCTTGGTCTATAGCCAGTACCTTGCTCTTCCCCTAACCTGAAGTGAAAAGGAGGCGCACCAGGTAGGTAATAAAGAAACAAGGGACGTCTCTTGCAACTAAGCCAGTTCAAATCGGAAGGGTTTAGGTCCTCTTTGTACAACATTTGTATCCAAAAGGATTGGACAATGGTCAGACACAGGTTTGGGTAAGGCGAGAACAATGGAACCAGGGCAAAATTCCTCCCAGCTGGTAGACAAGAGAAAACGATCGAGTTTAGAAAGGGTGGGATTGGGAGAGTGGTTGGACCAGGTGAATAGGCTGCTTTGGAGAGGGATATCGATGAGTTCATTCCTAGTGATGAAATCAGAGAAGTCTCTCATGTCTTGGGAGATGGAGGTTGAAACTTTCGCTCATAGGACAATCGTGTGACGTTGAAGTCTCCTCCCAAAACACCACAAAGGGTGTGGTAGAGCTGCAATTTGATCCAATTCGGACCCAAGACGGGTCTGAGCGAAAAAATTTTAGGCCCATAGACGGCCGTGAATTTCCAGAGTGATCCGGTAGGGATACTACAGAGTAGTACAGTAACCGAGAAATCCCCTATGAGAGAGGATATGAGAGTGTGTTCCCGTGGATTCCAAACCACCCAGATGCCACCTGAAGCACCATTCGCTGGTAAAGCAGCCCACTGAGAAGGTTTATGCCCCAAGACATGGCAGATGAGCTGCAGGGTGGGCTCCAATTGTTTGGTCTCCACGAGAGCCAGTACAATGGGAGAATATTTGAGAACTAGGTCTTTGACCGCATTCTTCTTGCGCTCTTGGCCCAGTCCCCATATGTTCCATGAAACGAACTTCATGGAGAAGAAAGAAAGTAGGGGGGGTAGGCCAGCCTACAGAACCTCCTGGGGTAAGAGATTAGAGGGGCTGAAGGGATGTCCCTGGGGGACTTGTCCTGGAAGGAGGGAGAGGAGAAGAGGCTAAGAAGTACCCTGTGTGCTTTGGGTCTCACCTTAGACCTGCTCGATGCGTCCGCAGTTAGAAACTTATGGGCTGGTCCTTCTGGTCCGTCATCGTGGAAACCCATGATTCTGTACATGTTCTTCATCTTTTCTTCCAGGCTCGGATCCTTATCATCTGCTGCGGGTACCTCCTCAGAGCGAGGGGTGAGAAGGCTGGGCTGGCTAGGACCAACCAAGAAAGCTTTAGCAGGGGGCGGTAACGACGCTATGGGATCGAAGGGGGGATAACGTTCAGGGGGTAGTGGAGGAAGGTGTTCCGGGGATGAGGCTGGTGACCAGGGTGGGGGAATCTCAGGTACAGGGGCAGGTTTAAAGGAGGGGAGGAGGGAGGGGGGTTCCGACAGAGAGAGAAAAGGCACGAAGTCCTGGCCCGAAACAGGGGCAGGGATGGGAGGAGGAGGTCCCCGAGAAGAGGGAGGTTGGGGGAAAAATTGAACCACAGAGGACTGGTCCAAAAGTGGGGTGGGCTTCTGAAGAGGAGAAGGGGGGTAGACGAGCCAACTTTAGTCGTACGAGTTCGGGGGAGGAAAAACCAGGGGAGAGGAGGACAGGGAGGACGGGAGATAAGCGAGATAGTGGAAAGTTTGGACCGAGGAAAGGGTCGCATTTAGGCCAGGATGAGAGAAAGGCCAAGTAAAGTGGAGGGTGTTGACCCTGGTGAATCTAACCAGGTGAGGTGTGAAAGAAAGGTAGGGTGACAGCAAAGAGGATAAGGAGGCAGAATCAAGGGGGGAAAGGTCCCAAGTTTGGGTTGTGACTAAGCCTTGGAAAAGGGAGTTCCTATCCATGGAGAGAAGGTGAGGGATTTCAGAAAGTTCCGCAGGGGAGAGAAAGGGAGTGAGGAAGTCAGAAAGGCTGAAGGGTGGTAGGTGATGGAGAGGTGGGGGCAAATAGGGTGCAGGTGTGGAGCGGAGCTCTTCTCAGCTTACAAAAGAGAGCAGGGGACGTCCGGCTCTTGGTTTAGCCTGGCAGGAAGAGCTGGGGAGGGGGGATCTGGAGGAGGCATGATTACGCCTGAGGGAGGAGGCAGGGGCGGCTCAGGTGATAGTTGGGCAGAGGGGTCAATCGGGAAAGACAGGTGGCCGGGGGGACAGATCGAGGGAGACAAAGACGGCGGTAGGTGGGTGGTAGGTGACGGAAGAGGGAGAGGAAAAGGCGTGGTGGACACGTGGGTCGACTGGGGCAGCAACGCACAGGTGCTCTTAATGACAGTCGGGGACAGATGGCCAGGCTTGGGCGGAGAAGGACAGATGCCATCGAAGGATGAGGCATCGGTTGACGCGTGGGCAGGGGGAGATAGGAGGCGACAGGTGTACGGGGGTTAACGAAGGGGAAAAGAGGGGGCGAGGATTCGAGAAAGAAGGGCCGGGGTCAGAGGGATGGCCCGAGTCGGGTAGAGAGACAGGGATCAAGTCGGGCCGAGCCTCCTTATCAGGTCGACGAGGGGGAGGGGGGGAAAAAGTTGTGGCCGAACCCTGATGGGCCTGCACCCTAAGAAGCGAGTCGAGGTGGGCCTGTTCGCCGCAAGATGGGTCAGTTGGGGGAGGCGAGGCCGAGGGCAGAGGCGGCAAGGCCGACGACAGCTGTGGCTGTAGAACACGGTGGTGGAAAGGGTTAGAAGAAGGGTCGGGACGCCGGTGTCGCCTTCGTCTCAGTCGTCCTTTCTTGGAGACCAGGGTTCAGGAGGCGGACTCAGCAACTTTGGATCAGGCAGGGGTGACTTGGTGGAGGAAAAGAGGGGAGGGAGGGGAGGCCTGAGACCAAGAGGTTGCTACAGGGAAGTAAAGGGAGTCGATCTCGATCCACATAGTCCTGGGGATACGGCTAGGATCGAGAACTTCGGTCAGGACTCGAATAGAGCCCAAAGGGAGGGTTTCAATTGAAATCCAGTGAATCGAGATTAGGGAGTCGCAGAGGGCTGTCAGGCACCTGAAGGTATCAAGAGTCCAAGCAAGGAGAGGGATGTGATTGAACGTGATCCACACCCGTTGTTTCTTAAAAGCCCCTACAGAGGACGACCAAGGCCTAAGAAGGCAAGGGGCATCACGAAAGGTGAAGGGGTTGGGGCTCTGCAGAGCAGATTGGGAACAACTCGAAGAAGGGAAGGAGAAAAGAATTTCTCCGTTTGCCAGGCGACTACAAGTGATGTTGGGCTCCCTCCAGTGAGCTTGTGCAGCCTGTTCAATTCCTCTGAAGTTATGGCGAACGAGCTGAAAGCGACCTACAAGGGACGGGAGTAGCTTGGGCTTCGATTTCGAGCTCTCTTCAGGGGGGATGGCGATGCAGAGGGGGAGAGAGGCAGGCCTATCAAGAGGGGAAAACCGGAGGCAGGACGGTTGCAAGGAGGGGTTGCAGGCGGAAGGGCCTGACTTGGTGGAGGCTACCACCTGAGAAAAAAAGGCCTTAAGGGGATAGCGAGCAGAGGGGGAGTAGGAAGAGGGTAAAGGACAGAGGGAGGGGGGGGGAGGGAGAGTTATAAGGTAGAGGTTATAGATCTCGTTCCAGCTACTAGGAAGAAAAGGTGGGGGAGAAGGGTGGGGACAAAGAAATCTCATACTTCTTTTTTGAATGAACATACTAGTTAGAGTGGACTCCTTTTTTTTATATAATAAAAAGATGGGAATCCAGAAGAATTTGTCCTGAAATCACCCAATTCAGCTGAGAATCCAAAAGAATTTGTTCCGCTACGCATGTCCATACATCTCTAACATGGGTAGGGGACCCTTGTCAAGGAATCCAATTAACATAGGTTGAGGGGGGAGGAAGAGGATTAAAATAGAGTTTTCAGATGAAGGATAGAGAATTTTGGGAAGCATAAGAAGAAAGATAAGAGAGACATAGAGAGCATCCAATTCACCTTTACAAAACCACCATAGCGGTACCCACCTCTTTGAAGATCTTGACAATATACATGGCGTATTGAGGTGCCTAAGGATGGGTATCAAGGTTGCATATGAAGGCAGGCACTTGGAAAGTAGGGCAGGGAAACATCAAAACCCAGAGGGCTTCTTCTTGAGATTGAAAGGACAAGAGAAAGCTACCATCATGCATTAAACATGTACAAACTTTTGGCTGAGACCAAGTTTTCTTAGCCCACATTGATCCACTTTAAATCATTTCTAGGTGGATCAAAAACCCCTATGGGAGCCATCTGTGTTAGAGACTCCCTTTCACTACTGATGTGCTCCCCAGCGAGATTTAAAGGTTATATCCACTACTAAAGGAATGGGTTAGAGACTTAGGGGCCATTTGGGTACCTGAAAATCTATTACAGGGAAACATATTATAAGGAAATATGACATTTACAGTGTTTAAATACACTTCAATAGTAAAAAAATGGAAATTAGTTACATAAGATTTCTCCAAAATACATGAAATCTATTACGCACAAGGATGGTTGTGAAATCCATTATGTGCTTGACGTATAATCTTCTATGCACGTCTCTTGCTCAAAAAAAAAAGAAAAAGCCGTATCTCCCGCCATTCTCCTTCTCTATCGCATACATCCTCTTCTCTCTCTCAAGCTCGACTCAAAACCTAGCAGAGCATCATCACTGTCTCTCTTCCCTAGTAAGCCCTAACTCCTCTCTGTCTTTAAAGCCCTCTCTCTCTCTCTCCAATACAAACCATTCTCACTCTCTATCTCTACTTTGCACATCCTCTTCTCTCTCAAGCTCGTCTCAAAACCCTAGCAGAGCATCATCACCATCTCTCTTCTCTGGTAAACCCTAATCCCTCTCTCTCTTCTTTAGCCTTAACTACTGGTTTGCATAAGCTAAGTCCACCCCCTCTCTCTCTCTCTCTCTCTCTTTGGGAAAATCAACCTAGCAAAGCATCATCACCAGTTATGAGTTTTTTGATTGAGTTGGTGGTCACAACCATAAATGGGATCTGGGTAAATTGGGGAAGTTGTCCAAGTCTTTTTGAGCTTACATACACTTGGCTGAAATGGATGCTTTATTTTCGGATGATTATTGCAGCTCATTACTTCTTGTTTCCACTATGCCCAAGATTGTTAATTATGCACTGAAATAGTTATTTTACAACATATTGATCTCATAATTTTGGCAGCTCTATTAATTATGCACTGGCTTAAATGAATTTTTGTTAATTATGAAATGGATTTTTGCAGCTCTGTTAATTATGCTCTGTTAATATTTTTTGGCTTCTCATTTCTATTCACAACCATAAATGGAATCTGTGTGCAAATGCCCTTTCATTCATTAGCTTGAAATTATATGCGTGCATTCACATCTGATGCATGTGAGATGGGTTTCTTTTATTTGTAATGAGTAATTGTCTACTTCTTTTTATCTTTGTATATGGTAGCATTGTTCATGTAAGTGGCAAATCTATGTATGGAGATCATTAGCTTGGAGATGTGGAAAACAGTTTATCCTCGGTACTTCTGTCCTTGATTGACTTAGGTGGTAGTTACTTTTCAGGTTTAAATCTCATGGGCTTCGCAATATTTGGTCTTCCATCTTTTTTACTGCTATTTGGTTTCTATGGAAGAGCGCAATTGAAGAATCTTTGATTCAAGACCCACGGAAGGAAAGCTTATTGTGAAACAGATTACCTTACATGTTCAGGCACTAGCAGAAGTTAAACAGTGGTCTTTCCATTTATCAAAAAAGGTCATAATTGATAATCTTCAGGTAACTTGGCGTCAACAGAGGTTAGAATCCCTTATTCCAGTGCCCTGGTCATTTCCTGAGGCTCAAAATTACAAGCTCAATATTGATGGTGCTTCCTTGAGAAATCCAGATTTAGCAGGTGGTGGTGGAATCATCAAGAACAGAGAGGATGGTTTCATTGCTGCTTTTACAAAGCATTTTGATTTTGCTTCTAATAACCATGCAGAATTCTTGGCACTTGAAGGAGTTCAGTTGGTTCATCAGAGGAATTGCTTTTCAATACAAACTGAAAGTGATTCGGCCTTACTTGTGGGTGTCATTCAGAATCGATGCCGTGGTCCATGACGGCTAGAGACGATTGCAGATAATTGTTGTACTAGACTTTCTTCTCATTGATGGTCCATTGCACATGTCTTTCAGAAGGCAACCATGGTTGTTGATGCCCTCGCTAAGCGGGAGGGCATCTGCTTGCCCCGGTGCTACAGTGTGGCGCCATAGACCACCGGATTTTTTGTCCTCTCTTTTATTATATAATCTAGCGCAACTACCCTACTATAGGGTTGTACGTTAATTGTTTTTCTCTACTCATTTATTAATTAAAAAACGGGTGGAGGGCCTTCTCCTCCACTAACTTACCCCAAAAAAAAAAAGTGGCAAATCTATTCTAGTGCATTTACCATTCAAAGCTAAGTAGGTATTATTGAGAACTCATGGATTTTTTGATGTATATTGAGTTTAGATTGCTAATTTTATGTGTAGTTTTGCTATGTAACTGTAACATTTGATAGTTTTTTGGTGTTTTAGTTTACAATGTAAGTCATCAACATTTGTCCAATTGATTCATTCATATAGGTGATATTGTCATCAGCAAGCCATTCATCTTAACTTTAGGAACGCATTTTTGTGTTCTTTTTGAGTATTTTTTTCTGTCTTCAGCAAGCCATTCATGAAACTCAGCAATATTTGATGGCATAACTTTTTGCTCCAGAAAAACATTGGAGGGAAACCCTGAATGATATAAATTGGGCTGTCATTCCTTCTTAATGGCTGTCATCAACAATGGAATACATGGTTGTCTTTAGTGGTGCATTATATGCTTTTTAGTTAGTTTTCCTCTTTATCTAGTAATATATCTCCTTGTCAGATCTGATTTTTAAGCTCCAGATTCTCAATTGTAATTTTTTTTTATTTTATTGATTACTCTTTGGGCAAAAGCTTTTGTGCTGCTGATGAGAGTATTAGAAAATCTTTTTATTTATTTTTTTATTTTATTGATTGAATGGTGATGATGACAATATTAGAAAATCTTATTGGAAATGTGTGATGATGACTTTTATTCCGCATTTCAGTGGAATTTTGTGATAAAAAAGAAAGTAGTGATAGTTTATAGGCAAGTGCGGGTAAAATTTCTTTCAGACAGCCAAACAGTAGCAATGTATTTCTCAGGTTGCATTTAGATACTACCCAAACAGTAACAATATATTTTCAGGTATATCACAGACAATATATCCCCTTGGAGTCATGGTAAAGGAATGGAAAGGTCTAGGAAGAGGTAAATGGATTTGCTGGTTTAAAGCTGCTATTGGGGATTCCTGTTTTTCATTTGGAGTTTTCTTAGGCTAGGCATGGTGTTCATTGTAGGTCTAGGCAGAGAGTTGTTTCTGTATAGGGAAGGTAGGTTGTCTGTTAGCTTTGCAAGAAGGAACAGTAATCTGTTGACCAAATTAGGTAGGGTAGTTCGGATTTAGCCCTCCAAATGTAATTGAAAAAGCTTTGGTAGTGGGAAGCTTTTTGGTGGATTAGGGATTTTTTGTTGTTTCTTTTTTGGCTGGGGCGGTGTTTGGTGGAGGCAACAGGTATAGTTACTGTGGGGAACATGCTACTCTGCTGGAGGGTCATCTCTCTCCCTCTCTCTCTCTCTCAAGGGGGAACTCAGCCTTTTTTGAAAGGGTCAGTTTAAAACGTGCCCAAAGGGAAATCCTTCCTCCTCCTATTATAGTATAAGTTCCTCTGGATATTACCAAATAGCCATGATTTGATGGCATTTTCTACATGAGCGGGATCCAAAAGTGAAAGACAAACAAGTTGCAGCATGTTCCAGTATGAGCAGAGGAAGATAACAGTACAGATCCTATTTAGCAGTCTAAACTTGCCATAACACTCCTAAGTTGTTGATCACAGGCAGATTCTGAGATCAACTCATGCAAACATATGTCAAAACGCACAAGACTTTTCTGATAACTTTTTTCTATTATCATTGTTCATTACTTTTCTCAAGCTTTGATCATATATATCCAACAATAGCATGTGTAATTATGGCAAACATGATAAAACAAATTGCCCACATGCAGTCACATATACATTTCTGATTTGTTTATTTGCATGGATAATCTAGCAGTGAACTGAAAGTGCATGTAACCACATTCTTAGCATTCCTCAAGACAAATTGGGAAAGATAAGAAGATGCCTGAAAAGCTAGGGATTGATAGTGACTACAAAGCATCTTAATAATGTGAAAATAAATAGAAAAGACGTGAATAAATTACCTGTGTGGGATCTACTTCCCCTTGAATGATATTCAGTATTGAAATGTATTTTGCTTGGCTGGCTTCTTTTGTTCGAGCATATGAGGAAACCATGATGTTCTTTGTCTGGTAAGTCCATGACAGTTAACATTCAGAAGAATGTATCCAAAGCCAGTATAAACATAGCAAAAAGTTTCATTAGACAAAGATTCAATCTTGCCTGCAGAAGTCTTCTCATTACATCCAGTACGGTAGTTTTGCGGATCGCATTAGCCTGAACAATCATAACATCAATAAGTAATGAGGAGTTTTAAGCAGTACCATCAAGATTCATGGCAATCTAACTTCAAACAAATAATGCTCCATGACATTTTAATAGTTCTTCTGGTTAACAGTGTAATAACAATTTAATAATGTTGCCTCTTGCAAAGCATACTTACTTTACTGCATCAAAAACTGCACATACAATGCAACATGAAAGTTATAAGTTGACATTACAAGCAGGCACTGCATAATAGGACCATTCAACGCAACAGCTGTCGTTTCCAACCCATATCCAAAACGAATTCCACGCAGGGCCCAATATCAACAAAAAATTAGCGTAATAGATTATTATTGTTATTATTATTTTTTTTAGTAATTCAACGGAGAGGGGGTTCATACCCATTGCAGGAATGGAACTCAAGACGTCATGTTGTAGAGCCCCAACACAGCAACATCCAGACCACCTAGTCCTGAGCCCATTCCTGAGTACCAAATTATTACTTGACATTGACTAATGCAAAGACACCAGAACCTTCTAATATTCAAACTCCTGCATGAGAAGTCTCACGGATATTCAGGCCCCTAATAAACATTAAATGAGACTTCATTGGGCTCAAGGGAAGGAGGAAAAGTGAAAAGTAGCAAACGCAATTCTGAGGTCTCAAAAAATTGAGCTTAGAAATCTAGCAAACTATTAAAGGCAGCATGGAGAGATAGGTTCACCTAATCCGTTCTTGTCTTTCATATGTGAAGCAATCTGTGGAGATATCAATAAATTTCTTAAGAATGTTTGTTGCATGGTTAATTTTGAATCATACATGCATTGGCAAACGAGAAAACTACTCTCTGAAACCCTCACTC
The DNA here is from genome assembly GCF_000471905.2 of Amborella trichopoda. The sequence goes on along the minus strand of NW_006496807.1, from coordinate 299,921 downwards.
AGCAATCTTTATCAATTAACTGGAAATAAAATAAATGCATGACAAAAAACAATTCCCCAGAAAAGAAAAATTCACAAAACATTAGATGTGGCTACTCCATTATTTCAAATATTAGGTAATAATCTATCGAGGACCTGGAACATGAATTGCATGATTTCGCACATCATGACAAGCTGGAAATGTTTCACAAGAAAATCAAAGTCTAACCTGACGCTCCACTGTTAATGGTGTATAGCCTGTCATCAGAAAATGACATCTTGGAGTCGGGATTAAGGATGCAAGTAAGCCAACCAAATCGTTATTCATATATCCCGGATAGCGAAGTGTGGTTGTACTGGCAGACATAACAGTGGAAACCAAGGAATTTGTTTGGGCAAAAGTGGGATTTGATAGATGAAGACGTTCCACTGCAATCCTATTCAATGCGGTGTTGTCAAGAACAACAACACAATCAGCATTCAGTGTCAGCCTCTTGAGAGTCAAAAGGGAGTTGTATGGCTGGACCACAACATCACTTGTTTCCATTTGGTTAGGAAATACACTGTATGTCTGCACAAGTTTTTTGCTGTACCGATCATTCAATGTCTCCAAGAGATAAGAACCCATCCCTGCAATTACAAGAACAGTAGGAAAAAAAACAAACATATAAACAAACACAAACAAGAAGACGAAATATCTACCTCTGCATAATGTACCATCTTTGTATAACAAAAACTTCAGTCGATGAGATTAATTATACAAAAAGTGAAATCATCAAAGTCATCCACAAGACAAATGTAAAGAATATATGCTTACAGTAAACAAAGTCAAACTAGTGAAGAACATGATGTTCAAGGCAATGTCGTTAACTTCACTTAAGTTATTGATGCAGATGGAATAGGGATAAAAGGGAAGATAATAAATAAATTTAAAATAAAAATAACTAGTGAGAGATTATACCCTCTCTAAGGTTCTACAAGGGAGTCCAACCCAAAGAATTCTTTGCAAGATCCACAAACAAATTCCTTCTTCTCCAAATTTAAAAGAACTAAACACCCAAAATAACCTTAAACCTAAATTTCAATTTCCTAAATACAATAAAATAAAAAATTAAAAACCCTAATTACACCACTCTCCTGGGTTTGGGAGAAGCTCTAACTTGACCTTGTTGAATTCATCATATCCTTTAAACGTCTCCTCCAAAGCTGGTGATGAAGTTCTACCATTCTCCTTGGTACATTTTCTTCGATGAATCTATTAATTAAACATTTAAACAGCGACATATAGTGGAACTCTAGAATGCAAAATAAAATCTTAGTTTCTTCAAGCTCCTCATCAAACTCAAGAAGATCGAGCTTGATACCGATATCATGTGGACCTTCTTCAAGTCGTGATTCTTGCCTCGAAATTTGTTTATTACGTATGGGATCAACCATTGGAATATGTGGTCAATTTCGATTTCCCCCTTGGGTGAGATTTGGTATTGGATCTACGAGATTGATAGTACCTTCTTCTCGGTGATAGCTATTCTCAGTGATAGCTCCTCAAAGTTCGTGGATCTCCATTCAAATGCTTTCCATGGATTTGTTTATGTTCTTTATGCTCTCTTTAAATTGTTGTTTCACACCTTCCATGATTTGAAGCAATATATCATCGATCGCATGAGTGGGTTTGATGGATGGATCTTCGAAGCTCTTATACCACTTGATGCAGATAGAACATGGAATAAGAGGGAACAAAATAAATAAGTTAAAAGTAAAAAAATAATTAGCGAGATATTATACCCTCTCTCAAGGTCTACAAGGAAGTTCACCCTAAAGATCTCCTAACAAGATCGACAAACAAATTCTTTCTTCTCAAAATAACTCTTAACGAAAACTAGAAACTCAAAATAACAATAAAACCTAAATTTCAATTTCTTGAAAATAATACAAATAAAAAATTTAAAAAAACCTAATTATATCAGTTATGATCCAACACAATAAGACGAACACATCCACATTACATTGGAACATATAAAAACAAGTATATAAAAAGGAAAAAGTAGGAAATTCAAAGATAATGAAAACATTCAAATTGTGAAATTTATCCTCAAAATGCAATCATTTAAGTGAATAACAAGCATTCAAACTCAAATTACGAAATATCAATGGCGAATAAAAGAAGTAGGTAAGAATCTAGATGTCCAAGCAGTGTTTTGAGACTCGGCCGAGGTCACTTGGACTCGGCTGAGTTACTCGGCCTCGCCCAATGGGCGAGGCGAGTTTAGGCTGAATACACTATACACATGCTTTTAATAGTTATATATAATAAGATGCCAAATCTTGCTTTGAAAGTTTGCATGGCACACTGGATAGTGTGCCGTTCACAGTCCATCGCAGTGGCTCTTCGATTCTCCCCAACAGGCATTGACCTTTTTAAACCCGATTAAGCCTTTTCATTTTTTTTTTTTAAGAGAAAACTCATTTTTAATAGTTATATATAATAAGGTGCCGAATCTTGCTTTGAAAGTTGGAATGGCACACTAGTGTGCATGCCCATGATCCATTGCGATTAGGGTTTGATTCTCCCCACCAAACACCTTTCTCGTTTTTCTTTTTTTAAGAGAAAATAGGAGTTAAAAAAAGGGGGAGCAATGGATTTGAACACAAGACCTATCACAAAGGGGCACGCAAGAGCACACAACATAACCATCACGTCATTTAACGTCCAGTGTTCTAAGAATGAAGGCTATATTATATATACTATCATTTTTATCTTATTTTAATTTTTTTAAACTCGAACTATACTAGGGCGAGTTACTCAGACTAACCTGAGTAACTCAGCTCGGCCAAGGGCCGACTACCTTGGCCAAGTCGATTTTTTGAACACTGTGTCCAAGCCTACAATACATATGAGGGACTTTCACAAATCCATGACTTACAAAAAAAAAAATTCAAAAGTTCTCTTTGTGTATTACTCAAATAACACCATCTTAAGCTTCATTGTCATCACCACTAGTGGCATTGCCACCCCCATCCACACATTAACCCTCTTCAAAGTATCCTTTCCTATAGGCCTTCCTAGGGTGACAAATGCCTCCTAGGGAGTAAGTGTTTGAGCGTATTTTTGACGCACTAAAACCCCGGGTCGAATAATAGAAGCGGCGGTCACAACCTAGGCCCATAGGTACCAGTCCGTACCCCAGCACTCTTTCTTGCTTCGGACCGGAAGTACCAATCACACCTGTGGACTACAGAAGCCCGCACCAATAAGCCTGACTTTTGAGCAATTTTGAAAAGGTGTCCCCCTGACCCCAAAAGGCATGAAAGGGTGACATTGGATGTTTTAAGAGTGTTTGCCAAGTTTCATCCCAATCCGATAAAGATAAAGCAAATCAGGACAAAATTTACATTTTGCAGTGTCACTCTCTAACATGCTGAAAGTTACCTCATAACTAGAGCTATATTGTCAAGGTCTTAGATGAGCATTAGACCACCGCAATTAGACTCGGTGGTTGCGCCTTAATCTCGTCGGTTTTGTAAGCAGGGACCCGAAGGTGGGGCCCGGCCTAAGATCGCTCTCTTGGAAACTGCAATGTGTGTGGTGTTCATGCATTTGTGGGTAGGGACCAACTAAAGAGAGAGAATTAGGGGGTGTGAGGCGTGACCTACCTCACGGTAGGTTCGTGGCACCCGGGTGTGTGGGCCGCCCTCTTAGATCACAATGGAAAGCCCCCTTTTCCTGTGGCTCGGTCCAGCTTTGGCTCCCTTGCTCTACTCTGAGTCTTATAAATACACATGCGTAAGATGACAAGACACGGGTTAAAAGACCCTGACTTGTTTTTAGAAAGATGCATTTAAGAATATTCCGGAGCGGGGGGGGATTAAGATGAAGAAGATGAGATGGAAAAATGAAGAGAAGAAGGCAGAAAAAAGGGAGAGAAGACCACTTGCCAATCAGACACCATGCCGACGGCACCTCCCCTAGGAGGCATTACTAGAGGCAAAAAGGTACCAAACCAAAGCCTGAATACCCCAGAGGATAGTTAAGGAACTGAACCGTGATACAGACCCGAACCAGACGAAACTCAGCATAGCCTCCTAACAAGTAATTTGATGAAAAAGAAGGTAAAAGACAAAAGTTTTGTAAGAGAAGAAGAAAGAGAAAAGATTTTCTTTAAGAATATGGAGGGATATTACGAACAAGAAAGAAAAACAGCTTTGGGGGTTTGAGAGATAAAGAGATAGACGCAAAGGAAGAAGAGAGATAGAAAATGAGGGAGAAAGAGAGAGAGATGAGAGAGAACTTTGAAAGAGAGATTTAGAAAGAGAGGGAGAATTTGAGAGAGAAGAAAGAGAGACCGAGAGAGGGAAAGAGAGAGAGCGAGAGAGAGGAGAGAGGACAAGCAAGAGCGAGAGGGAGAATAGGGGATCGAAAATGAGAAGAGCGAGCAAGAAAGAGAGTGCGAGAGAGAAAGAGGGAGAGAAGAGAGAGAGCATAAGGAAGAAAGAGAGAGTAGAGATGAGAGAAAGCAAGAATGAGAGAGATACCAAAAGTGAGTGAGAGTGAGAGCAAAAGAGAGAGTAGAGATAAGAGAGAGCAAGAGCAAAAGAGAGAGAGAGTGGAAGAAAGAGAGAGAGAGAGAGGGAGCAACAGAGAGGCAGAAAGAGAAATCGAGAGAGAGAGGTCGAGAATGAGAGAAAAGAAAGAGAGAGGGAGAGAGAGACCGAGAATGAGAGAGAAGAAAGAGAGAGGGAGAGAGGGATCGAGAGAGACAGAGGAAGAAAGAGAGAAAGAGTAGAGATGATGAGAGAGAGGCAAAGAATGGGGGAGAGGCCAAGAATGAGAGAGAAGAAAGATAGAGGGAGAGAGAGAGGGAGTGAGAGAAGATAGGAGGGAGAGAAAAAGAAAAAGTGAGAGAGGGAGAGAGAAAGAGAGTGGGAACTGGCTGCCGGTTCGAGCCAGAGGGAAGGGGAGAGGAAGAGATAGAGGACGAGAGAGAGAGAGAGAGTGGGAACCAGTGGCCAGGCTGCCGGTTCGAATCGGAGGGAGGGAGAGAGGGATAGAGGAAGAGAGAAACAAGAGGGAGAGAGAGGGAGAGGGGGAGAAGGAAACGTCGGTCGAGCCTGTGAGAGAGAGAGGGGGAGAGAGAGAGAGAGAGAGAGAAG
>NW_006496807.1:273031-294165 GCF_000471905.2 Amborella trichopoda | reverse complement strand
AGAGAAAAGGAGGGGGAAAGGCCGGTTCGAGCCAGTGAGAGAGAGGAAGACAGCGAGGGGGAGAGAGAAAGGAGGGAGAATCGACAGCCTGACTGCCAGTTCAAACCAAGAGAGAGAGGGGGAGGGTAACCCTGGTCACCGATATAGACCGAGAGAGAGAGATGGAGAGAGAAAAAGAGGGGAAGCGGTCGCCTGGCTGTCGGTTCGAGCCAGGAGAGAGGTGAAGCCATCGGTTCGAGCCAGGAGAGAGAGAGGGAACAGGTGGCCTAGCAGCCAGTTCGAGACTGAAAGGAGAGAGAGGAGGGAGAGAGAAAGAGAGAAGAAAAGGGGTGAAAGAATAGAGCGAAAGTGAAGAGGGAGACAAAAGAGAGAAATAAGCGAGAGAAAAAAAGAAGAAAGAGAAGAAGAGAGAGAAAGAAACGATTGGATACCTCGTTTGAGTTGGTCCAGATCTCCTTGAAGCACTCCTTAACAAGGGTTAGGATCTTGATGAAGGGGGTTAGGGTGGAGTTCGAGACAGGAAGGAGAGTAAGAAGAGGGAGAGAGAAAGAAGAAAGGAGGAGAAAGAAGAGAGAAAGTGAAGAGGGAGAGAAAAGAGAGAGAAAGAGAGATGAAAGAGGGAGAAAGAAGAAAGAAAAGAAGAGAGAGAAAAAGAGAGAAACGATTGGATACCTAGTTTGGGTTGGTCCCGATCTACTTGAAGCACTCCTTGACAAGGGTTAGGATCTTGATGAAGGGGGTTAAGGTGGAGGGTTAGGGTCAATGGATTAGGGTGTATGGAAGTAAGGAGTAGGGTGGAGGATTAAGGTCTATGGAATAGGGTGTATGGCAGTGAGTGATGGATCCTAGGTTAAATCTAGGGAGTCCTAAGATGGGAGTAGGGAGTTCTAAGTGGGAAGTTAGAAGTTCTAAGGGTAGACCTCAAGGTGTAAAAGTTTTATCTCTCCTCTCTCTTAGGGTTAGAATGATAGAACAAGAACTGAGCTCAAGAGGGCAAGCTCAATTTTTCGTATCTCTTTCCAACCTTCAGTTACAAATGACTTAAAGAACTTATATATCATCCCCTTGAAACAAAAGTGGATGATCAAAAGTAAAAAGAATTATCAAATATTACAATTTATTGAATTAAATTGTAAATCCCATTTAATGGTAATTTTGCCCCCAGTTAGAATCATGGAAATAGCCAAATGGTCCCCAAAAAGGTTCCAAAAGCCATAGTCATGGTTCAATGCCATTTTCAGGCATTTCCAACGATCCTTCGATGAAAATAATAACGTAGAAACGACAAGCTCGATGAGAGGATCGTTTTGATATATGGCTTTGGCCTTGAATCGACTTTTTGGACCAACTTTGAAAATTCGGCCAAAGACCATAGACTTGAGATTTCAACACTTGATCTTGATCGTTTCATGATGTTTCGAGTCGATTTCTTCATCATAAATCGACGAGGATACCATCGCGGTTATTTTGTGATAAAACTTTCTCAATTTGGTTGCTCGTCGCTTTCTAAATTGGGGAAGTTGCCGAAAAATGAGATTATGATCGTCGAAAAATGTGCCCTTTTGTGAATTTGAAATACGGAGTCTTTTAGTCTTGCATCTTGTGTAAATTTTACTTCAAATGGAAGCCCTCTGAATTGTGGTAGCAACGGACCCACATTTGAGGCAATCTGATGTCAAGGCTCTGACATACAGCCACTCAAATGGGGGGATGTTCCTATTTGAAAATTCTGCAATACATGAGTTTTCAAATCTAAGTTCTCTCTAAAAATTCTATCGTTTCGAGCATTTTCACGAGCCGAGTCATGCCATATACCAAAACGAGGGTCTTGATGAGCTCTATCACATACCAAAATTTGAGCTTAATTGGCCTCAAGAAGAGAGAGTTGTGATCTTTACAAGACAATCCCGAAATCCAGCGGCGCAGTTTCCATTTATGGAAATTGGTTCACAGAAGCTGCGTCGAAATAGTGTAAAACCCCACCCATATTTGGTAATTTAGGCCCATAATGGTCCAGAACGGTCCAAATGAGCCGATATTTGTATTTGGGGGTTTCGGATCTAATGGTGGTGGTCTAATGCTCATCAGAAATCTTGGTAATAGACCCCAGTTATGAGGTATTTTTCAGCATGATAGGAACTGGAATTGTGAACAAAATTTCTCCCTGATCTGCTTTACCTATTTCGGATTAGGACGAAACCTGACGAGTGTCCTTGGGGCATCAAATACTACCCTCTCATGTTTTTTGGGACCAATCCGACACCTTTCCAAATCCATCCAAAAATTAGGCTTATTAGATCAAAATGCTTCTATAGTCTACAAGTGTTTTGGTACCTACAAGGCTAGGTTGCGACTGGCTTCTCCTTTATTTTCATCGGGGATGCAAGTGTGCCGAAAAATGCCCTACAACACTCAGAAGGCCCAAAACCCCCCGAATACCACTTTTCAGCTCAATTGGACGCTTCTAGACCATTTTAGGGCCGACTTATCCAAAATGGGTGGATTTCACACTATTCCTACACTGCCACAATGAACCAGTTTCCATTTCTGAAAATTGTGCCATTTGATTTCGAGATTGCCTTGTGAAGGTCATAAATCTCTCATCTTGAGGCCAGCCAAGCTCAAATTTCAGTATGAGGTAGGTCTCATCAAGCCACACATTTTGATTAAGGCATGCCCCAAAACGGTGCTCGGGAAGAGAGAAATATTAGAGAGAAGTGGAACTCAAAAACTCATGTGTTGCAGAATTTTTAAAGAACATCCATCCATTCGAATGGCCATATCTCGAAGCCCCAACATCAGAAAGCCTCAAATACAGATCCTTGAGACCGTGACTCGAAGGGCTTCAATTTGAAGCAAGATTTGCCCAAAATGGAGGTCGAGAAGACACCTTATTTTGGCTCACAGGAAGACACATTTTCCGGTCTCCGGAATCCCATTTTTCAGCGACCTTCAAAATTACAAAAGTGATCAAATGAGCACCAAATCAAAGGGGTTTTCATTGCAAAACGATCACAATGACCTCCCCTTCGATTTGTGATGAAGAAAGTGACCAAAAACGCGACAAAGCAAGCTTAGATCGAAAGAAGAAAAATTCAAGAACATGGGTTTGGCCCGATTTTGGGATCAACCTCAACAAGTTCTATTCAAGCTTAATAATGGATATCAAATCGATCATCTCAACGAGCCCGACACTTTTATGGTGTTAGTTCACTCGGTAGCTTGTCAGAAAACACCAAAACAAGCCCCGAAACATAGGAGAGGCAAGAGGCCTCTTTTTAGGGATGGTCTTGTCATTTCCATGAAAGTTGGGAGGGGCAAAATGGTCATTTTTCTCCAAAATTGAAATTCACTTTTTAATTCAAAACAATGTATTTTTTATCAATTTAGCATTGTTTTGATCATCCACCCATGTTTGGGGGAGATCCTATATATTTTCACCACTTGCAACCCTAAGTTGAAGATAATATGAAAGTAAGGTCCATTTGCTTGAGTTTTCTTGTGTTGTGCTTTCATTCTTCACTTCAAGAGAGAGGAGAGAGAAACATTTAGCTTTGAGAGAATACCCTTGGGCTCCCAAACTTCCAAACTTCCTACTCCCTACACCCTAGACTATTCACCCAACCATACACTGTAGACCACTCAACCCTATCATAAACCCTAGACCACATAACCTATCATACATCCTAGACCACTTAATCCTACAATACATCCTAGACCTTACTTACCTTCATCATACACCTTGGCCCTCAATTAGCCAATCAACCATACTCCATAACCCACCTAAGTCCATTCAAATCTAACCTTGCACCCTAACCTCCTACCCAAGGACCCAAATCCCTTTCAAGAGTGCTTCAAGGACCGTCGGGGACACCTAGCCGCCGGGTTCGAGCCTTCAGCCCACTTGCTAGGTACCCAATCACTCTCTTTCCTCTTTTCTTCTTCTCCTCTTTTCTTCTTCTCCTCTTTTCTTTTTCTCCTCTCTTCTTTCTTCTTCTTTTCTTCTTCTTTCTCTCTCTTCCACTATTTCTTTCTCTCTCCTCTCTCTCTTCCCTTCCCCCAAGGAGCCAGGTGGCTGGGCCGCCCAGCTCCCTCTCCCTCTTTCCCTTCTCTTTTCTCTCTCCTCTCTCTCTTGTCCCTTCTCCCTCTCTCTCTCTCCCTTCTCTCTCTTCTCTCTCTCTTTACCCCTCTAAGAGAGCTAGACGGCTGGGCCACCCAGCTCCCCTCTTTCTCTCTCTTTCTTCTTTTTTTCTCTCTCCTCTCTCTTGGAGAGCCAAGCGGCTAGGCCGCCCAGCTCCCTCTTCTCCTCTCTTTCTCTCACTCTCTCTTTCTCCCTTCTCTCTCACCCCTTCAAGGAGGAAGGCAGCTGGGACACCTCTCCCACTCTTCTCTTACTCTCTCTCCCTTTATTTCCTCTCTCTTAAAGAGTGAGGCGGCTAGGCCACCCCACTCCCCCCTCACTCTCTCTCTCTCCTTTTCTCTCCCTCTACTCTCTCAAAATATCTCTCTCCCTCTCTTTACCCAAAAGTGAGGCAACTAGGCCGCCCCATCCTTCTCTCACTCTCTGTCTTTTTCTCTCTCTCCCCTACCCCCTCTTCTTTCTTTCTCTCTCTCTTGATCTTTCTCTTACCTCCTCTCCTCCTTATCTCTCTTTCTCTTATTCTTTCAACCTTCTTTATCTCCTTTTGCTTCCATTTTTAAACACATTCTATTGAGGGGGTAATGCGCATTAAACCGACTTTGGGCCTTTTTAGCACCTGGCACGTTAGTGTCTCTTGTCGTGCCTCCGGAGTTTTAGGTTTCGGCCTAATACCTTTTTGGGGTCAACCGGTAAAGCCTCTTGGGAGAGGTAATGGAGGAAGGCAACCAAATCATAGAGTGTCTTTCTCCCTCTTCTTCTCCTTTTTCTCCCCTTCCCTTCTTACTTCTCATACATTCTTTGAGGGGGTATGCACATTATGCCGACTTCGGGGCTTTTTTGCACCCGATACGTTAGTGTCTCTTGTCATGCCTCTGGGGTTTTAAGTTTCGACCTAATATTTTTTCTGGGTCAACCCATAAGGCCCCCTAGGGGAGGTGACGTCGGAATGCTGTAGAATTGAAGGGTGATCTTCTCCTTCTCTCTTTTTCTTCTTCTTCTTTACCTACTCTCTCATTCCCCATCCAAACCCAAGCTTAGCCTACTGAAGCCCCCTCTTATCCTAAAAAAACCATCACCAACCGGGATGAACCAAGGAGTAATCAACCCTGAATTTCATACACAAAGTGCGAAAGAATCAAGGTGTAGTGTGATTGGAGAAAGGGAGCGAGATCCAAACAGCACCGAGAAGGTCGTGGGGCTTTCGAATTGATCTAAGAGGGCTAGCCGAGCCCAAGTGTGTCCACAAACCCAACCGCGTTCGAGGTAGGGGCCTAAACCCCTTGCAGCACCAAAATCTCTCACTGTTGATACTTATCCACACGAGCGGTTTTCTGATTGAACGATCTTGAGCCGAGCCCCGTAAACGGGGCCCCGGGCCACAAAGCCACAAGATCGAGGCGCAACCAGTTGGCAAGCACGCAATGTACTTCCTGTCAAGAATCTTAATCCATCTTATTGAGCCCTAAAATCTATAGATTCTATAATTAAACATGATGGATTCTATAACCGTCACTACCTTCCATCACTTCAAACTAAAGATATTGGGGTCAACTGACAACTTATAATTTAAACTATATGCCTAAAAGTTATGCTTATTGCATATATCATAATTGATGTACAGAGACATTAGAATATCAAAAGAATCACTTGTGTTTTGTGCTCTAGCCATTTTGACACTTTGTGAATGCAAACATATAGAATAGTTCCTCTCGTACCAGTAGCATATGGTAATCTGAGACAAGAGTTCATGCAGAAAAAAGTTTAAGATCAAGGAAGTTTAAGATCAAGGACAATTCACAAGCCAATGAGGTCAAATGCAACTAAGACTCGATGGCTTAAATCCATTAATGAATTCAGTACTAAGAAAAGAATGTGGGGGAAAAAAAAAGGCTAGGTTAGCTAGGTTTGTTTTTATGCAGACAAATGTCAAGGGTTTAAACCCTCGCCAAACCCAAACAAACTTGTGGTGTCTAGTGCTAGGCTAAATAAAACTACACAAGAAGAGAAAATATTGCCTTGATTAAAGGTACCGCTACATAAATATGCCGAAAGGTGTAGTGGAAGTTAGTGTCTTTTACATGACATTTCTTTGGTCATATTTCGCATGATATTTTCACATTGTTCATTAATCAAGTCATAAATCCGTTGATTATTGTCTTGAAAAGGGATCCAGAGTTCCATTTGTAACCTCGCTGTAGACAAAGCAGGGGTAAAAATAGTAAGGACTTAAGAAAATAAGCCTCTGCAAGGACATTATATGGCCATGATTTCTAAACAAAGTCTAAGGACTCACTATTTAAGATCATAAGTGGTTGCATACATCGGTAAACTTCTACTTCTTTCCTTATTCTCCTTTTTAATGACCTCATACAAGAACAAATTGAAGCACCCATAATTCTAAAAATTGCCTGATTTCAAATTGAAGAGCGCATTGTCAAAGTTGAACATTACCTAGTTGTTATGTTTATGCAACTTAGACCCCATATGTTCATCAGACAGTTAATCATAGATTTCATGTAAATAACAATGAACTCTTTATTTTGATCCGAGTGTTTACCCATGAGTGAGGTTTCTTGAATACCAGTGTGTTTAATCTTATCATGTCCAAGCTTTCATTTCAATTCTGATATTATATGTTTTAGATCAAAGTATATAGTCAACAACCTCAATCATCCCAAGCATTACAACTCAATCAAGTTTAGCCACTTATGTTGCAATCCTGCAAATAAAGCGCATTAAATGCGATTTACCTATCTCATATGAGATACATAGCATGTCGAAATTTACAATTTGTGAGCACGACAAATTCTTGGTAAAGGATGTCATGATAGGGAGAAAAGGTTGGATACATATGGACATGATAAAATGGTGTAAGCAAGTAGATCTATCCAAAAAGTATACTTAAAAGAGGCCTATACAAGTGGTGCACGAATGCCTTGACAAAACACTGTTCATGGTGTTCGTCGAATTTGCAAGGACAAATCAAAATACTCAATGAATGCAAGAACAAACCTGAGCCAGTTCCTCCAGCAATTGAATGACACAGAACAAAACCCTCAAGACTGTCACTCCCATCTGCTTCTCTATCCACCATGTCCATTATATCTTCCTCAACTTGCTCTCCCTAATAGAAAACATAATGCTAATTACAAACGCAGAAAATTCGAATAAGCATCTCATAAATAATGAAATCAATGACTAGTAAGCAGAATCATAGAAGGATCAAATTTCAGGAGCTTTACAAAATTCACCCAAGAAATCCAGCTCAAATCAGTTAACATAAGGAACAACATATATTCCCAAAGTTCATGTATTTTCTATTTCTTCAATGGAGGGTTACATGATTGTTCAATAAAACGGAGGTGGCCGCCGAGGGGACCAGGGGCCCTAACCGCCTAGGCGAGTGCCTAGACTAGGCCTAGGTCTTGAACACTTGGAGGACGTTTCTTTTTTTCTTCTTCTAATATGGAGAGAGAGAGAGAGAGAGTGAGACAGAGTTTGTGAGAGCGAGAGAGGGACCTCGCATCGAAAACTTGGAGGTCATCTTCTACTTTCTTCTTCTTACATGTAAAGAGCGAGCATATGGATCCATGTGTGTCTTTTTTTGTGTGTGTATGTGTGTGCTTGTGAGAGGCTTGCATCAAACACTTGGAAGCCTTCGTCTTCTTCTTCTATATAGAGAGAGCACATGCCCACAAGAGTGTGAGAGATGGAGAAAAAGAAGGGCCTTATAAAAGGCCTGTAATTATTATTATTATTATTAAGGTGACTTCCTTAAAAAAAACATTAAGGGGGTCACACCTGGTGGGCACCCAGACCTGCCTAGGAGGGCACTTTGGGCATGCCCGCCTAGACCCCCCTGCCTAGGCTAGACCTATGCGAATTGTCGGCCAGGCTGCTGGACGGCTGACTTTTTCAACCATGATTGTTGTGCACAGTTAAATAATAGTTGTGCAATATCAGTGCTAATAGGCCTTGTACGTGAGGCATTGCCACTTGATTGGGAGCATGTTAAACTTCCCCCAATTTACAATACTAACAAGCCATAGTATAACAAGGCAAATAATTAAGCATAACATGTAGCTCTGCATGAGGAATGATATCACAATCAAGTAAAACAGGGTCGTAAGAAACACAAAACGATCAACTTAGCATGGGCATCAATTTCAATCCAGGAGAACACATTTGAAAAGCAGCACGGTATCAGGTAGTTAGAGAGAGCTCAACTAACTTTCTTCTTGTAATTAAGCAGCAATCAGAACATTCTGCCTTTTTGGATTGCTAAGCAATACTTTAAATAAGAAGCTGGACTTTCTTTGCTAACAATCTTGAGGGTTATGTAATTAGCCTGTCTTTCACAACTATTAACTGTCACCCAATTGCTCTACCTACAGTTCAAGGATGTGGAAATCCTCAAGGGTAATGTCATCATTTAAGGCAGTCAGGTCTCCATATCCATGAAATGGGCCTGATTATGTCAATGAGATAACTTTACACATGCTACCGAAACTGTAACATAGGACAGATTTGGAGATTGAACCTTGTGGATTGAGAACTTAATCCAAAAAAATTTAAGATGAGAACATGCATACAGCATTTCGGTTTGCATCTCAAACATCAGATTTCTCACCTGTGTGACAGACGAAGGAAAAAAAAATTATAAAACCTCATGGCTTTTGATCAGGAAGGGTGAGAAGTTTAAAGGTGTTAGTCGTGTTTTAGAGGGAGGGAGGGGGAGAAAACTTATTGAGGAAAAGCAAACTTGTGTCTATAAATCACGCATGTGAATGTTCGAATCTCTGGATAGATCTAATCTAGATTGGCCCAGCTCTAATAGATTACAAAGAAAAGTTTGGGAGAATGAAGAAAAACAAATTTCCCTTTTACACAACTGACAGCCAGATTACTGGATTCCTTCAATATTAAAAGCATGAAAACTTAAAAAATGGGCCTGATTATGGCTATGAGCTAACTTTACACATTCTACCGAAACTGGTAACATATGACAGGTTAGGAGAGTGAACCTTGTGAATTGAGAACTTAATCCAAAAAAATTTAAGATGAGAACATGAATACAGCATTTCAGTTTGTGTCTCAAACATCAGATTTCTCACCTGTGTGACAGACGAAGGAAGAAAAATTATAAAACCTCATGTCTTTTGACCAGGAAGGGTGAGAAGTCTAAAGGTGTTAGTCATGTTTTAGACGGAGGGAGGGGGAGAAAACTTATTGAGGAAAAGCAAACTTGTGTCTATAAATCACACATGTGAATGTTTGAATCTCTGGATAGATCTAATCTAGAGTGGCCCAGCTCTAATCGACTACAAAGAAAAGTTTGGGAGAATGAAGAAAACAAATTTCCGGTTTACACAACTAACAGCCAGATTACTGGATTCCTTCAATATTAAAAGCATGAAAACTTCAAAGTTCAAATTGTGGATTCTCATGATAGCTTGGCTTGTTCTGAGAAAAAGCAGACCTAGGAGGGTTTGGAAGCTCACTTTTAAAGTATGAGACTAAATATATTTACTAGAGAAAGAGCCAAACCCCAAACTGGCTTGCAAATTTTTATAAGAGAAAGAGAGAGAGATATCCTATAAGGAAATGTTAGTTGATACATTCAATGACAGACCTGGATCCTTCACATAACATGCAAAGTTCTTGCTTACCTAGAAAAAACAATAGTAGTTCACTAGTATAAATTTCGGTAATATGGTCCCATAATTCTATGGCATTATGTAGGAGCCACAGATTGGCAAGAACATATACCCATCAAGCAAGCAATCAGGTTGCCTCTTCAATAACTAGCACTCTTAGCAAAAGTACTAGAAAGGAGTCAAACCAATGATGCACACAAACTTCATATTCCTACCAAAATAGAGCTTAAAATGAATACACACACACATATTTATATTAGTTTTTTTTTTTTTTTTTTTTTTTTTTTTTTTTTCGGTGAGCAAATCATGATGGGTCTGCCAACCTCATTTTCAATCGAATTAATTGATAAGGAATTACACTAGAAAAACCATGTGGAGGGAGAAGTTTGATACATCAAGAAGTAAAACAATGAGATGTAATCAGGGGGTCATCCACATCAAATGGAGGCTGCCAAAATTTTCGTTTCTTGTTTCACCAAAACTTATGCCACTGGATTGGCCTCTCAATAAACTTGCTTGACCTTTCCGTCTACCAATCCCTAAGAGTCAATATAGACAGTTCTCTAGCATTGTCAGACAAGACCATGGAGGGTTAAACTCGCAGTGCACAGAATCCACTACAAGAGAAGAATCTTTTTCCAAGGAGTTAAGCTGGCAAAAGAGTTTAAAAAGAAGGTTATTGTGGAAGGCAACTCTCCGAATGTAATAAGGTGGATTAAAAAATAAACGAAGGTGCCATGGTCTTTTAGTAGGTTACTGGTGGTGTTTTAAGGATGTGTGTACTGAGATGGGGTGCTCATTTGTTCATGTGTACAGGGAGAAGAACTCATCGGCAGATGATTTAGCGAAGGTGGAAGCAAATGCTGTTACATTAACCATTGTTTAAGAAAGGTTTGTTTTTCTGTTTTCTTTTAGCAGTAATTATATGTAGGAGGAAATCAATTGTTTTGCATAAGTGGCCTGAAGGCTATTACTGTAATTGTTGCAAACTGTAGTTAGTTTGAGCAATGAAATTTGTTAACTTTTGTCCATAAAATTAAAAGAGAGAGAGAGAGAGAGGAATCTCTTTCCACAATAAGTTCAAACCAAATTTATGCTATGTTTCAAGAACTTCAAACTCGGCCTCATTAATTGTAGTCACACTAAGGAGAGAGCTGAAACATAATCTGGATTGACCCCGAGAGTCCAGAAGCACTCCATCACAACCTGATCTTCCCAGATTACCCTAGTTAGTTGAACAACCAGAACCCAGGGCCATCCATCTGACCATAATCTCAGTCTTTCCAAGTTGATGATTCCACCTTACTCTCAAATTAACAGTGATTTGTTTCTCACTAAAATGGGAACACAAACTTTGTTTATGTGCATATTCTAGAACAAAAGTATTTGTTCTTTTAAATAGCACTTTGCCAGCAGTGACCACACTTCCCTACACCAAATGGCCATAAAAAAAAACATCACTATACAGCCTTGAACCCATTCCATTTAAAAATGGAAAGCTGAAAGATCTCTTTTCTATGACTGAACCCTGCAAGCTGAAGGCCCTGCCACTTCTAAATACAATGGATCAACAAATATGGTAGAATGAAGATTGATCTCTTGTTCAGTTATTGGAAAGTATTTCCATTCCTGGATTATCAGGTTCGTAGTCAAAGCCAGTCGAATGCAAAGTTTAATATCTCCATTTCTATTGAGTAAGATCAACACATTACTTCAGTTTCACCTGTTACTAGGAATTCATAATATGAAAAAAAAATAGGGCCAAGGCAGTCAGGATACACCCCACAAGGCGTGATAAAAAATTCCTGAATAGTTTCTTCAAGGAACACAAACTAGGGCAGGCTGGGAACAGAATTACTTAATAAAGAAGACAGGTCCAAATTAAAATGGACTCACCTATGACCGTTCTTGGGGACAGTTATTGTTAGTAGAGGAAGATGCTAAAAACATTATTGCTTGGGCTTTAAGGAAAGCTACTCCCCCCTGGTATCTTGTGTCTATTTATGACGAGATTGAGCATCTTTGCAGGGATACGTCAGTCTTATGGAAGCATATCTCAAGGACGTCTAACGGGTTCGCGGATCTGATGGCCAAGGACGGAGCCAAGGCCCATGTTGAAGAATATGCCCTTCAGCTTCGGGTGGTTACAGAGCACATGCTTCCTTTCGGGGCGGGGTATTTTTGTGGGCTGGGATTTTTTGTTATTTACTCTTTATTTTTTTGTACAGTTGCAGTACACTGTGTAAGGGGATATTTTTATAACCCATTTTGTATAGGGTCTGATGACCTATACTTTATTACCAGGAGTTCCGTTTACTTAAGGTACTCTTGGATTTACTTTTACCTCATTGTATTTATCCTTTCGATCAATACAAATGTTAACAGTTATCAAAAAAAAAAAATGGACTCACCTAGAGTAAATTCTTTGATCCAAAATGGATCTCATATGATAAGCAAAGATGATGAAAGCTCCACAAATCTGAGATCCTCTTCCACAGTGGGAAAGATGTTAGCTTGAAAAATACCGGATTTCTACCAAAAGAGTCCAACAAAAAACTTGTAGATTAGGTACTCATGGCTAATAGCAATATTGCACGTGTGCAAAAACACAAGCTTCTCAGATGCACAGGGATCCAGGATTTAGAAAGACAATGCCATGCAAGTGATCACGGCTGTACAAAATCCAGACCCAAGGGAATAATTCTCTACCATGTGGACAGAGCATGAACACAAACCATGATAAGATACATAGTTCACAATTTGATGGATAAGGTGTATATGTCGAAAGATTCTAATTGCATCCCATATAATATAGCAATTGCTAGTTTAAGCACCACAACTGCAAACCAACAGATTTATAAGAAGATTCCTACCTCAAGAAAACAAAAAAAAAAAAAAAGAAATTGGAAATTGGAAGATATCACTCACATTGAGGTGATGATTGTTTAAGACTGATTAAATAGGGGGAAAATACAAGAGATGGTTGATTGCCTAGTAAAATTTACCAAAACCTTGTCAGGGCCACCCAGTAACAAGTCAATGATTTATCCAAGAGCTTGCAAAAATGGAACTCCATATGGAACCAAGAGAGACACTGTGAACTTGAGCTAAGCAACATAATGTGGCAAACTGATCATACAATTACAAACCTGATGATACCCACTTGCCCAATTATTTCCAGCACCTCCTCCATGGTCTGAGACATATATGTTCTCATGATTGTAGAGATTCCGATATTCGCTGTTTTGGATACCATTGATAACTCTAGGTTCCAAATCCATCAAAAGTGCTCGAGGTATGTAATGTTCGTCATCAGCTTGATAGAAAAAAACGTCTTTTCTATCACCTCCCTGCAGTAGAGGTACCAAGTTAACCCAAAAACATTCAACTAAGTGACAGGAAGCAAAACTTTACACATAGAGCCCGGGTAACCAACACCTCTGAAATCACTATCCAGGTTTTATTACATTGCTACCCATAACCTTTTGGAACATTGTTTTATGAGGTGGAGAGGGTAGAGTTCCCAAGAAATGCTATTGAACCAAAATTGACAGCTTGCAGTACAGGCATAAATCAGCACAAGCGGTCTATATGAGACAGAATATGGTAAATAAAGCATAATCCACTCTACAACTGACTGTTAAAATAGAAATATAACCAATCGTATCAGGTTACAATGCTTAGTTAATGGATCTGTGTAATTACAACTTCAAACAAAAAACATTGCTGTTCAGATTTTACTATAGACTACTTACAGGAATACATCTTTGAAAAAATAAAGTAATTGTAAATGGGGTATGCTTCCCCTGCCGAATAACCTACAACCATGTTACCAATCAAACTTCAAAAAAATCCCTCATTAACCATACTAGTGATTATATACATCTAAGACTTTCCATTAGTGTGATTCAACTTAAATAGTATTACTGAGAAGCCAGATCACGTAGCCAATGTAAAAACTCCACACATTCAAGTTTATATAAAGAAACCAAAAAAGAATACACAAAATAAAAATATAACATTGATATTCTAAACTTTGATACAAGAGAAGCATTATTTGGAAAACATAGTAAATAGGGAAACCTCAAATTAATACAAAACATTTTCAAATATGTTCCAAAGTTGAAGTAATCCTCGGTAATAAAGGGCAATAACATAAATAGATTTTATTGACAACCAAAACCATAAGATGCTTATGAGTTTAGCCAATACAATTTGAAGGATGTAGGTTCAGTGATCAGAACTCAAAAGAACTTCATTAGTTCTTACAAATCAAAACTACAGTAAATAGTAATCTAGCCATCCTACGCTAATTACTTGTGGCAATATTCTAAATTTTCAATCAATCAAAATGCAGCTTTTGTGTAGTACCTTTTTCTTGCTATCCTAATATAGCTGATCAAAAGATTATGAAGAGAAAACACCAAAAGAAGTATAAAAAGCTCTAACAAATGCCTGTAATATCTGAACCAACTATAGCTAGGCAAAATAACGAATTAAGTAGTAGGCACCCTTACTCTCGTGGTCAACTCCAACATAAAAATCCCTAGATAAATACAAAGATATCCTTGAAAAATACCCAAAAACCCCAGAAACCACGCTCTCACTATTCAAAAAATTAATACCCAACTTAAGATGGTCTTAGATGGTGACTATGAGTTAACAAAACCAAAATTATCAAACTCATAGCCGTAATACAGAACAATAAAATACTGAACAACTCGACTTTAAATTGCAATAATGGTACTCCAAATCTTATAGGTCGTGACTTAATATTTTGAACAAATTGAAGCCTTTCTTATTAGATGATCATGATACTTTTAGATGCGTTGGAGTTATATAAATAAATAGATACAGGTAATTTAAAAAAAAAAAATTACCAGAACAAACATAAAAATAAATAACAAATGCCAGAGATTTAGTAAGATACTGGCCAGATGGAAACAGATGAAACAAGCCCCGTTTTCATTAGCTAGAACATTTTCCCAAATAAATATATTGTGAAGCCCCATTTTGTTTTAAACAAGCATGGAAAACAGGATTAGCAGCTCTATGAATGCCACAAATGCTATCACAATAAGTGGCCAGACTTTCTATGGAAGCAAAGTCAATATACGTTATTAAATGCCAAGTCAAATTCTATTTCATATTATTCTCGACATTTAGGAGGAAAAACGTATGCTACATTAAACTCACTAACATTAAAAAGAAAAAAAGAACAGCAATTGAGAAATGATAATAGAGAAGCTCATATAATAACTAAAACAGAGAAACTGAAACAGCAGTCATATGAGGTCTAGCAAAAACAGGAAAATTTATGGAAGAGAAAGAGAGAGAGAGGAGAGGCCTGTGTGGCAAAGTCTTCGAGAATGCCATCTTTGCTGATGCCGTGCTCGAGGCAGAGCTGCTTCCAGAACTCCATGCCTATTTGGTTCCCGCATTGCCCCACTTGGAGGGTGATGATCTCTCTCGGCATTTCCCCTCTCTCTCTCTCGGGATCGCACACTTTTCCCTCCAACACACGCTCTCACAAGAATCACTCTCCCTCTCTCTTTCTCTCAACTCTCTCTCACTCTGGTTTTGGCGCTACTTTATGCAGTCTATTCCGTGAAGGAAAGTTGTTTCATGCGAGCTGGACCGCATTTCTACAATGCGGTCAAGAAAGTGTAAAGATGGATGCAAGAAGGTGTTCCATCTAAAAACCATGGAAACTAACGGCCTAAATACTTTCTTACTAGAATTATTATTTTTAATTTTTTAAATTTATTTATATTTTCATATTCATCATCTCCATGCTAGAGATTTCATGTCCTTAAAAATTAAATCTTAAAATCCATTTCAAAAATAAATTTATTAAGAGGTCCACATTTCTACAAATGGCCGCATAGAAACCGGGTCCTCTTTAGAAACAACCCATATTTAAGGAATGATCTAGTATCTATGCGGCCAAGCGTATAAATGCGGGCCTATTAAATATATTTTTGAAATGGATTTTTGGACTTAAATGTTAAAGACATGTAATCTCTAACTTAGAGATCATGAATATGAAAAAATAAGTAAATTTTAAAAACTATAAATAATAATTCTAGCAAGAAATCATTTGGACTGTTAGTATTTATTGTTTTTAGATGGAACATCTACTTAGATGGATGCTTTACATTTTTTTGGCTGCATATGTAGTCATGCAGTCCAAGCTGCAGAGACAATTTTCCTTCTTTGAATCTTTAATGAAGATGGGGTGTTTCTAAAGAACAATTGTTTTATGTGGGCTGGACCGTATTTCTACAACATGCGGCTCAGAGGTACAAAGCTTCCATCTTAAAAATAGATGCAAATAGGTGGTCCATCTAAAACCAATTATAACTAACAATCCAAATGTTTTTTTAATTTAATTATTATTTCTAGTTTTCAAAATTTATTTGTTTATTCATATTCATGATCTCCATGTCAAATATTATATATTGGAAAATTGTTTGATGTGGGCTGGACCATATTTCTACATATACGGTTCAGAAAGTATAAACCATCCATCATAAAGATGGATGCACGTAGGTGTTCCTTCTAAAAACAAGGGAAACTAACAATCCAAATGTTTTTTTACTATAATTATTACTTTTAAATTTTAAAATTTATTTATTTATTCATATTCATGATCTCCATATTAGAGATTACATATCCTTAAAATTTAAGTCATAAAATCCATCTCAAAAATAGTTTTATTAAGATGATCGCATTTCATAGAAACCAAGTCTTTATATATTTTCTAAAAACTAAGATAAAATTGCATTTAAAAATATATATTTATTTTCATGCCCGCATTTCTACATGTGTAGACTTAACCGCATCGGTTTCTAAATATGTTACCATTTGGGTTTTAAACACTTTGCTGCGGCCTCCCTTACCGTGCGACACGCGGAGGAGTGACACAGGCAATGCCGTTTACAATACATGTTTGGGAGGTGGTAGTAAATTGTTTGAATTCAAGCCAACTTAAAATAGTATTCAGGTATCATTTTGTATAATAATAATAAGGGAAAATTTTATATAAGATTGCAACTTTAAAATGTAGAATTACATATCTACCTCAAAAATCTATCGGAGAATGTTGTTTCAATGTTGAAAAAGCATCCAATTGATCATCTCGACATTGAGATGTATGAATATATATATAAAAAAAAAGATTATAAGCCCTATAAATAGTGCATCTTGCAACACATAATCTAGACCATCCATTTTCAAGACTTTCATATATTTATGGATCTACTTGATTTTAACCATTTTTAGATTTTTGGTTAATTTTATAATTAGATATGAAAATAGATTTTCAGATAATCCTAAGAATTTTTTACACCAAAATTACATGTTATAATAAAATTTGGAGGTGTACTTTAATTGGATTGTTTAAGGTTGCAACCTTATAGAAAACACACCCTAATAATAAAGCTATCTATTTTTTTATTGGGAAATTATCGCTAATATACCTTCATTTTAATAAATAAATAAATAAATAAAACTTAACTTTTCAAAACCTCGCCTACACCATTTCTCACAAATTTTGTCTTTTTTTGGACCAAAATGACATTCACGGTAGTTTTTTTATTGTAATACATTTTAAGCTTTACGGTAATTAAAACACCATAAAAAATTGAAAAAGTATTATATGTGGGGAAGTCTTTATGGTATTCTTATTACTGTAATACTTTTCCAGTCAATTCCAAACCCCTATTGGTTGAAAAGCTTCAAATCGAAGTTAATATCAAGGCTACCCCTTTCCTTCCGTAGTCTTATTAGGAGTTGTATTTTTTAAAAAATCCATGTTCCTATGGGAGCATGATGTAGACCTACTCCCTCGCTCAAAATTACCTATTTAAGAATGTTTTTGTTCTAAAATTTTGAGAACTATATACAAATTACTAAATTATTTTTGATAATTGAATTATGAGTTATGTGACACTTAAATCTAGCTCTTTGAAAATTTGATTGTTTCTATTCAACCTTGAAGTGTTGGGTTTTTCTAATATACAGAAGAATTTACTTGGAAAAATTCTTTTGCTAAAATTATTCTATTAGTAGTAGAAATTATATCCTAAAAATTTGAGATTTGAAAAATACAGCTAGCATGGATTTTTGTTGATGGAGTAAATAGATAATAGACTCCCGAGAGAGTAGAAAATCTTTGTGTTATTTTAATGAGGTATGGGCAATATTACGGTAATTAAATTACTGTAATACTACTTTAAGTATTACGGTATTTTAATTACCATAATAGTACTTTATGGCATTACGGTATTTTAATTACCGTAATACGCCTTCAACATTACGGTAATTAAATTATCGTAATACTACTTTAAGGTGTTACAGTATTTTAATTACCGTAATACTCCTTCAACTTACTACGTTATTTAAATTGTTTCTTTATGGTAAAAAGATTACCGTGAAGGTTATTTTGTTCCAAAAAAAGCCAAAAATTGTGAGAAAGGGTGTAGGTGAGGTTTTAAAAATTTGGGATTTTTTTTTTCAATTATAGTAAAATATAGGTATATTAACAAATTTTCCCTTTTTATACAATGAAGTCACAACCTTCAACGGCCATCAAATGTGAAATTTGGCAACCTAAAATATATCACAGAATTAAACATTCACAAAAAAAAAAACTTCTTTCTTATTTTGAATCTGGTTAATGGCACATCCTTGATCACTCAATTTTGAATATAACAATCATGATAATTTTTAATGTTCTTGTGCCCAAAATATTTGGTCTCGTTGTATTATTTTCATAATAATTATTCGTATATTGATTTGCATAATATTAAGGCATTATTTTGTGAACTTGTACGAATTAAAAGTTTTCAAATTTTTCATATGTTTTACTAGTTAGAAACAAGGCTCCCATAAATTTTAAATTAATTCTTTAATCAAACGTGGGAATGGGTTGAGGCCGTGGTGGTAACACCGTCTAAGCTTCAACTACCAGTCTAGGTTTTCATTCCCACTCATTCGGAAACCACTAACTATTTCTAAAAAACGGGTAGAGGCTTTTATTCCCCATTGATCTACCAAGAGAAAACTTTAATCAACTAAAAATGCTATAATTTTTTAATATTGCTACAAGTAATCTAAAAAGCATGGTTAGTTGATGTAGTCCCTGATCAAAATCCTTAATTATGGAAACAGAGGAGATAAAATGCTCTATTTGTAAGGAAAAATATATAGAGATACCATTTATTTTTTGAACAAAAACATCAAAGTGGCTCATGTCCATTAGATTTCAAATTAGGTTGTTGAAATAGTATCATCGAACTAGATCCAAAGTCCAAAAAGAATTTTCTTGGACTTCACAACATATCTCAAACCATCTAATTTGACATATATTCTGATGATAATATTAGCCAAATGTCAGCCAAAAAATCTATGGGAGGTTCGCAAGTTTAGTTTGGATGGAACCAATAAAAATGCTTTACAGGACGTATGTCTTTGTGCAGGACGCGTATTTCACCAATCCTTCAATAAAAATGTCTATGTTCCCTCACTACATGTTAGATAAGACCTAAACTAAAAACTGCATCAATTTTTTAAAAATAATTTAATTTTTAATATTTTTATTTTAAAATAGTGATATTATCATACATATTTAAAATTTCTTTTAAATCTGTAAATGCTATTACATCTACTTCACGAAGGATCATAAATACAACACGCTCTTAAGGGAGCACGATGAAACATTATATAAGATTACAAAACGCTAACATTAAATGCTTAAATTTTACCCAAAAGATACTTTTCACTTCTTCCAAAATAACTAATATATTTTTACTAAAAGACAATATGCTCCTTTACCATTTTAATACAGCATATTTTATAAATTTTATAAATTATTGAAATGAACATAGTCAAATTTGATTTTTATATAAAAAATTTTTATTTTGAAAATTAAGATCATATAAATTATACTTTATTTTAATGAGCATAAATTCAAAAACATTGTCAAAGTAAAATAAAGTTATTAAGCTCAATAAAATTAGGGTGCGGCTTGTATATAGCCGAGGCTCTAAACAATCAAAGTAAAGCGCACCTTTAAATAGTGTCAAGAAATGTGGCTTCAATACTGAAAATCTTTGTGATAACTTTAGAATATATTTTTATCTGTAATTATAAAATTTAAAGCTTCAAAAATAGTGTAGATAGAACAGATATATGAAAACTTGCAAAATTTGAAAATTGGAGGTCCAAAAATGCGTTACAAGATGCATTATTTCCAAAACTTGAAATCCATTTTTTTTCTCATGTCCATGCATCTTGATGTCGAGATGAAAACAACCTCGCTTAGTGATAGTTTTGAGGTGGGTTCTAATTTGAGTGTTTGGAGCCAGGCTCTATATAAACTTTTTCCATACAATTATAATTATGTAGTAAATTTATATTTGAATAATACATTGAATTAATTTACAAAGTCATAATTCAATTATAGGTATTTCTAATAACACAGAAGTACATAATCTTTTGTTTAAAATTAATTTGCTATTATTTTTATATACTAACTTGAATAATCAGAATGGCATCAAAGTGTAATTTAACTCTCTTTTAAAATTCGAATTTTTAGTAAAAATTGATAGAAATGAAATTTGTTATTTGGGTAAAATAAAATTCTAGTTTGGCTTTGAGGAAAAAATTTCTCTCAAATTACAGTATTAAAATCATGTTCTTTTTTTTTAACCAATTTTACTTATAATTATTTTTTAAATAGCATTATTAAAAATAGGCACTAATGAGATAGTTTTTCCAATAATGAATAATTTTTCAATACTTTTTCAATAAGAGGTTTTAATAGCTATCTATCTATTTTATTTGATGTATTTATAATCGGGTTACATCAAGAACATGCCATTGACCTAAATTGAATTACTCGTGTGAATCAAAAGTAAAAAAATGTTAAAAAATACTTAAAAATATAAATAACATAATTCTAGAAATGGGGATTTGATCGAAGAAAATTGTTTCATGCGGGCTAGACCACATTCTACATATGCGGTCCAGAAAATGTAGAGCATCTATCTTAAAGATGGATTCAAGTAGGTGTTCCATCTAAAACCGATGGAAACTAACGGTCCAAATGCTTTCTTACTAAAATTATTATTTTTTCATATCCATGTTAGAGATTACATGTCCTTAAAAATTAAGTCTTAAAATCCATCTAAAAAATAGCTTAATTAAGAGGCCTACATTTCTACATATGCGGGCTTTGCCACATAGAAAACCGGGTCCTTTGATTAAATGCATTCCTAGTTTTTTAATCCAATCTACAAACGGCCCAATGGGTCGAGTATGTGGCAGCAAAC
>NW_006496807.1:252453-273011 GCF_000471905.2 Amborella trichopoda | reverse complement strand
ACGACTATATATATATATATATATAAAATAAGTCTTCATGGCTAAAATACTCTCCAATCTTTGCCAAAATGATGAAACACATAAATAAACATGTTCCAATTAGATATTTTTTTTTTTGTGATTTTTTTTCTTTTTTCTTTTTAATTTGTTTTAAGGTCCTCGAGTTGGATCCCTAATTGGAACCACTAGGCCCAGGCACGGCCACTGCCCAAGTCCGAGCTGACTCGGCCAATTTTTCAAACACTATTTGAATCCACTATTGTCGTCTCACAAGTTTTGGGTTTTCCATCCTAACCATGGAATGGGCTAGTTTAAAATGGGCATTTGATGTTATATTTCATATTGATTTGTCATTATTTTTCCATATCAACTTCAAATAGTCAAATTCACATCAAAATTAAATTTAACTCACTTTTGAAATACCAAAGTTTACACAAAGATTGGAAAAGATTAAAATTTATCGTTGTAATAAAATTCTAACTCGAATTTAAGAAAGCAATATATCTCGAATTACATAATTAGAATCACGGTTTTTTAAAGCAGTTTTAAATAAATTCTATGTGTCAATAATTTTTTTTTAAAGAAATTGATTGAAATTAGGAGGGTGGCACAACATAGTGCCACATATAAATAACATATTACACTAATGTGCTATAAATTAAAGTCAAACTTACAATTTAGTTTAGCAAAACTATAATAAAGAACTTCATTTTCTCAACTTCTAGGCCATGCAACACTCGTGACCTTTTAAACTCCATAATGTTACAATATATCCAGTTCAAATAAATTTTACAATCATGTTAAGTTCGTTAAACTAAATTTTACAAAAGTTGAATAGGTAGCACAACATAGTGCCACCACAAAAGTTATATATTGTATTGTAATTTACTTAGTATTAATATAAAAAAAACTTAAAACCAATATTTGATAGGCATCCAAATGGAGTAGGTAATCCCATATTCATTAATAAACGATATTTTGTGGATGGGTCAAACTTCAATGAATAAAAAGATGTACTCCAAGAAGAATCAATAAATGAAGTTGTAATTCGACCATCGTTTTAATTAATTTAAAAATATTTATTGAATTACAAAATTGGAGTCATGATTATTTAGACCAGTTCCTAATAAAATTGATACAAATTGAGCGGATAACACAACATAACACCACTATATAAATGACACAATGCACTATTATACAATTAGTTAAAGTCAAACCTCCAATTTAGCTTAGCGAAACCACGATAAATAACTTTCTTTTTTTAACTTCTAAGCCATGGAACACACATGACTAAATAAATTATACATTCATATTAACTTCTTTAAAATAAGTTTTACACAAGTTTAGTGGGTACTACAATACAATGCTACAATAAAAATGATACATTGTACTATTCTAAGTAGTAGTTTACTTAATATTACTAAAAAACTCACCACCAATATTTTGCTAGTATCAAATGTAGTTGGTGATTCCATGTTCAATAATAAATGAGATTTGTGTAACAAGCTGGTCTCCAAGGATAACCAATAAGTTAAGTTGTTGTTTGATCATTTTTATTTATGATGTTTACATAGGGTTAATTGATTTTGATTAATGCTATAATTTTTATTTATTGTGTAATAATTTTTTTGAAACAATGTCATATATAAATCAACATAAAAATTATTTTATTGTAAATTATAGTTATATAAGGTTCATAATTTATCTGTTTTTATATATTTAAGTTAAATATATCCATGACATAAATTTATTTTAATTATTTAGTTATAAATTAAAACTTATAAATATATAACCTATAACTAATAGTTTTTAAAAGTTTATTAATAAATTTAATTAACTTAAAAAATACAATAATAGTTACATACAAACCTACAATATAATCGGGCAAAACCACAATAGAAAACTTTATTTTTTCTTCTACTACACAATTAAAGCATAAAGTTCTCGCGTCTATGTGTAATATATATGCCCCTTTAAAATCTACGTTGAAACAATATATCCAGTTTAAATAAATTCTTCATTTATTTTGATTTCTTTTCGATAAGTTTCACACAAGCTGACCAGGTACTACAACACAATGCCAACACAAAAGTGACACATTGTATTGCTATAAAATTAATTAAAAACAAAATAACAAAAAACAAAATGACAATATAGTCCAACAATACCTTAATAAATGACTTCCAATTTATAACATAGTGCCACCAAAAAAATAATGCATTGCAATGCTTTGGGGAGTAGTTTACTTGATATTAATACTATTTTAAAATAATTTTAATACAAATTGAGTGGGTAGCACGACACAGTACCACAATAAAAATAACAAGCTGTATTGTCCTAAGCAGTAATTACTTAAGATTAATCTAAAAATCTACATTTTAATAGAAATTGCATCGAATAATTTACGTATACACTATTGGGTGACTAATTCATTAATGTATGATAGTCACAAGTTACTTTAAAGGATCTAAGACTACCTTCATTAATTATCATCTATAGAAAATGTCAGTCTACAAAATTCTATTAATTTATTTCTAAAAAAGAATTTCACCTAAAAAAAACTCGAAGTAAGACTATTGAGCATGGTTAGAGAAAGAAAATACATATTTAGAGAGAGAAAATATGATAGTGATATTGTAGATGGAAAAAGATGTATGTAGTTAGAGAGAGGACTTATAAAGAGAAAACACATGATTAGAAATTCATGATTTTGTTAGAGAGAGAAAAGATATGGGTAGATAATTAACTATTATAGATTGAATTCATATCACGTGCGGAGCACGTGCACTCATAAAAGAGAAAGCACAACCTTATATTGTTATACGTCATTTTTGACGTACTTTCATTCCTGGGGCGAATAAGGAAAGAGCCGGTAGTAACCTAATCCCTCCGGTCCTCATGATGCCACCAGACTGTGGGAGCATTGTAACAATAAGCCTAAAATTGGGTGACCTTTGAAGAAGTGTAAGAATGACCTCAAATTGCATGAGGGGATATTTTTAGATACCTTAAGGACACCTGTAAAGTTTTGTTGAGTTCTGACGAGTTTTGATATGATCAAGACGAAATTTAGTTTGTAAATCCAGTTCCTATCATGCTGAAAATGGACCCTATAACTATAGCCCGATTTTCTGGGTCTCAAAATAGTATCATACTACCTCTATTGGATTTATAACATCAAAAAACCCTCAGGTACCAAATTTCGACTCAATCATACCGTCCGGGGCCATTTTGAGCCTAACGTACCATAAAAGGGTGGTTTTACACTATTGCGGTGCAACTAGTTTCCATAAATAAAAACCGTGTTTTCTCATTTTGAAATGATTTTCAAATGCCTATAAATTGCTTGTTTTGAGTCCAATTAGGCTTCAATTCAGACGTGAGCTAGATCTCGACGGCTTGCTCATTTTGACATATGACATGTGTCATGATCTGACCAGAAATAAGAGAATTTCTAGAGAGAAGATGGGCTCGAAACATGAAAATTCAGATTTTATAAAGAAGAATGTCCAATTCTTTGAGAGGTCATAACTCAAGATCCCATTGTCGGATCGTCGCAAGTATGGGTCTGTTGTGACCTTGCTTCGAAGAGCTACAATTTAATATAGTTTTTGTGAATGATTGGAGGTCGGATGACACGAATTTTGAGGAAAAAAAATTATATATTTTTCTGGTCATCAGAATCCCATTTTCCAGCGACTTCCTAAAATTGGAACATGCTCATACACAGATCAAAATGGGTGAAATTTATCACAAAATGATTATGATAGTATCATCTTCAAATTGTGATCAAAATGAAGGCTTGGAACGTCAAATTCGTACCAAATTGGTGGTCGAAAAATCACAAGTTTATGGAACTTGGTTGGATTTTGGGTTTTTCCTTAAAATTCTATTTCAATACGATCGAAGGGCATCAAAATGTGCGTAATAGTTCAAGCATCGATTCTACGACGATCGATCGCCCGAATGACCACCGAAAGCGTCAGAAAATGCTCTTGAGGCCTAACAACGAGAAGATGCCCCTCATGGAGGGATGGTTTAGTCATTTGTTGAAAATTGCTGAAAGGTATTTTGGTCATTTGGTCCAAAAGTGGGATTAATATTTTAATTAATAAAATGTATATTTTTTGATAATTTTGGTAGTTTTTGAGCAATCCATCTTTCTTTTGGGGTTGCTCTATAGAAGAAACTCAAGTTATTTGTAATATTCTCTTTTGATCTCTCTTGAAAGTGTTAGAAATTAATGAGAAAGGCTTGAGAATTCTAAGGCTTAGGCTTGTTCTTTTTACTTTACTTTTAAGTTCAAGACTCAAGATGGGAGGAGAGAGAAACATTTCCTAGAGAGAGAAAATATCTCTAGAACCCTTCACTCCCTAGAACCCCAAAATTTCCACACCCTGCACCCTACACCCTACTTTAGTTAGCCTACACCCTACCTGACACCATGCACCATATTATCTTATACACCATAACATCCCTACACCTTAGTTGTCTTGCACCTTACCATATACCATACACACTAGTTCCCATACACCATACCTCAACCCAACCTATCTAAGCTATACACCTAAGCCTTAGACCCTAGTCTTGACCCACCAAGGCCAAGATCTCTGGCACACCCCAAGTTTTATGACATTAAAATTCCTGAGGTGTGGCAGTTTATTCTTAAAGTATAAATAAAACAAATTTGGAATTTTTACATTGTATTGCACATGACTGTCTAATTTTACATTAAAATTTTTTCAAATTTGTACAAGTTTACTCACAACTTTTATTAACATGAAAGTCTATATATATATATATATATAATTTTAATAGAACAAAAGTTACAAAGGCTAATTTAACCATGACTACAGACTTCTTCCAAGCTACTCTTACTGTACATACGAACAATACAACTGCCATTATTCTGAAAAGAATTCACAATAGTTTGATGAGTTTGACTACTCAGTAAGTGACCATCATAATCATTAAAAATAATCATGGTTGGCAAATGTAAATATTTTTTAAAAGAATGCATATTGGAATAATATGAGGAAGAGCTACATGGAGAAATGTTTCAAATTCTTTAACAGAAATATAAAATTTAACATAATCCAAAAGATTTGAATGCATATTGAAACAATATGAGGAAGTGCATATATAAATCATTTAACAGAAATACATAGTTTAACATAATTCAAAGGATTTCACAAAGTATCCTACTGATGTCCCAAGTAGGTCACCTATATACCCCATCAGTGTCTTGGATGGGTTCATTTAATCCCTACCAGCGTACCAGGTAGGTCCGCTCATACCTCACCGGCTTATCGGATGAGTCAGCTTAATCGCTACCAACATACCAGATAGATCAACTTATAACTCATTAGCATCCTGAATGATTTCACTTGATCCCTACCGATGTACCGGATAGGTCCACTTATACCTTATTAATATATCATATGAGTCCACGTAATCCCAACCGGCATATCGGATAGGTCTACTTATATACTAAAAGTAGCTCTGAAACTTTTTAAACATCAAGAAACAACAATATCATATATTCACAATATCCATGAAATCGTTAACATGAATTCACATTAAGCAATCTATAGCAATCACTTTCACTGATATTTCTATAAATAACCAATTAAATATTTTGAGTTCAATTTCTTAAATATAGTTTCAGAAAAGTAGCAGTTTTGAGAGACATTCTTAAAAAATAAAATTTAACATGATAAGCAATCTATTGGCAATAGAAAAATTCATATGGAAATTCAGAGTTAAATACTAAGTTTTCAACTATAAAAAATTCTTAATGCTAGATGAAAATATTACAATTTAATTAAATACAAAAATACCAGTTTTTATAATGTTACTTACATGTAAAATTTATAGTGTCTAAAATTCATAATAATAGACAGAACTATTACAATTTTATTTCACAAGAAAATAAGGTCACTTACACATAAAACTTATGGTATCTAAAATTCATAACAATATACGGAAATATCACAATTTTATTAAAAGCAGAAATACTAGTTTTCAAATAATTATTTTACAGGAAAATGATGTGAAGTACACATACGTCACACTGATATGGGTGTGTTGCTACCGCTGTCAGAGTAAGACCAGGATTAATGACGTTCAGCTAAAGGTATGGAATTAGAGAGACCAAATGAGTTTATGCATGGGGAGATGGAGCATAAAAAATGTTCATATTACAATAGAGAGCAAAATATTATATTCTTATGGGAGAGAGAAATTAATGAGAACTTTGAGAGAGAAAAAATCATTTGTTATGAGAAAATTGCTATAAGAATATCATTATGAGAATAATACTATTTTTATGAAAACATTATGAGAATAATATTATCTTTAAGATAATATTAGGAGAGAAAGAAAAATCATTTGTTAAGAGGGAATCATCATGAGAACATGATTATGAGATTACTATTATTTTTAAGAAAAATTATGAAAATAATATTATCTTAATGAGAATATTAAAGAAAGGTCATTTGTTATGAGAAAATAATCATGAGAATAATACTTTTTTTATGAAAACATTATGATAATAATATTATCTTTATGAGAATATTATGAGAGAAAGAAAAATCATTTGTTATGAGAGAATCATCATGAGAATAATGCTATTTTTATGAAAACATTATAATAATAATATGAGAAAGAGAAAAAAATCATTTGTTATGAGAGAGAAAAACTATTTATTGTGAGAGGATATTATAAAAGAGAGAGCATAAAGAGAGAGAGAGAAAATTTTGTTATGAGAGAGAAATGACTTATAAAAAAAGAGAGAGAGAAGACCAACATTATTGGGTATGATGAGCCTATGAGGGGGAGAAATGGTATTTGAAGTGAGAGAGAACACTTATCTGTTTGACACATGTTTACTTATGTGTAGATAAGTGGGCCGAAGGACCCACCCTTGTCTTAGGGCAATGCACATTTATATGCACATTTATGGTGATGAAGAAGAAGGTTCGAATAAAAAAAGAAAAGAGAAAATGACTTGATAAGGGGATGAGACTAACATGATAGCTGGACCAGTACAATGACCAACTCGGAGTGGTAGAAAGACGAGCACAGTAACTCAGACCGGTGCGATGACAATACTACTCGAAACCAAGGTCGATATGACTGCACTAATCTGGTGTGGCAGCAAAATGGGCATAGTACTCAGGACCAGCACAATGATGATACTGCTCGACAGCTAGACCACTATGACAGTGCTAGGCTGAGTCTGTCTTTTAGTCAAGCAAGAATGAGGAGAAAAGAGAAGAAAATAGAAGAAAAGAGAAAGAAGAGAAGGCGAGAGATGGTGAAGAGGGAGAATCCCGACGGCGTTAAGATGGCCACCCACCATAGAGTAATAGTGTCACGGCCCCTAGACGGCGCTTAACACTGCTACTCATGGAGAAAGGGGCAGGCAGCGAACTTCAGACAGCATTAAGCATCACCATTGGCAACACGAGATGGAAGCACATCCCTCCATGGGCAGTGATAGGAGTGGGACGCGAGAGAAATCTGCGGACGACGATAGGCACCGAGCGAATGAAAGAAGCTCGTGGACGGCGAAAGGCACTGAGTGCATGAAAGAAGCCTGCAGACAGCGATAGGCATCGCCATTGGCGATAGGCATCACCATCTGCAATAGGCACAGGGCGTAAGAGAGAAGCTCGCGGACGGTGATAGGCATCGTCGCGACCCTTCGCGGGTGATGATAGGCGTTGCCGTATGCGATAGGCGCTGGACACAAGAGAAGCATATGAACGGTGATAGGTATTGTCACAACCCTTTGTGAGCAGCTATAGGCATCGCCATCTGCGATAGACACGCAACAGGATGAGACCCCTGCGGGAGGCAATATGCATCGTCGTCTATGCTTACGTGGGACACCTGTAGACAGCGATGAGCAGTGCCGTCTGTGAACTTCATTGAGAGATAGAGACGAATGAAGAGAGGGGGAAAGAAACTCGTGCATGGCGCTGGCATCACCATGCATGACCTACGAAACCACAGGAAAGGAAAGAAAGAAAGAGGCATGCATGATACTACCACTGCTATGCATGACCTTTGAGAAAAACTCAAATGACGGAGAAGAGAAGAAGAGAGAGAAGAAAAGAGGAAAGAAGAGAAGAGAGAGAAAGAGATTTAGCTTAAGCTCAGGGGTACCGACCTAAAATTTTCTCTCTCCTTCTTGTCTCTCTCAAAACTTGACCCAATAATATAAAGAGATGGAAATTTTATTAAGCAAAGTTCCTTCCATGGACAATGATAGTACGTGATATATATAGAGTTTTTCCCAAACATGGGTGGATAGAGTTTTTCCCAAACATGGGTGGATAGAGTTTTTCCCAAACATGGGTGGATTGAATTAAATAAAATAAGAAAAATAGGGTGCAAAATGATTTATTTGCCCCTTCTCAACAATTGGGAAAATTCTAAAATAGTCCCTGCTGCTGCCGTAGACCGTGTGTGATCTTTCATGGATGATCCGGGGTTGCTTTGGTGCCCGTTTGTCCTAAAGATGATTTTTTTCTTGTAGGGCTCAGTATGGCGATCGATTTGATACCAATTTCGAGCCATGGATCGTATTTTTAGGCCACGATCATGTGACTTGAAATTTGGATGAATCTTGCAAATCGGGTAAATAGTATGCTCATTTCTTGATGTTTTTCCATGATTTCTTCACTGTATTGTACTAAGGATGCTGTCACGATCGTGTGGAAACAAGCGCAGTTCGATTTCGTGCCCGGACGAAGATTTCACAACTTTTGAGTTTTGGCCAGAATCTGGAATCCCAGCACCAGAATTTACAGTCACTTCATTGGCTTCATGTGCGAAATCTGACCGTTTATTATGTACGGAGTTCAGTCCAGTGATAGCCATGGACCTTACGCACACGATGAAACTGGTTTTTTGTCGATTAGGTTAGCGAGCGCCATGATTTGGCTGCTCGAGCGAGGCGTGTGTCTACTAATTTTCCTATAACTTTCTTCACAGATCGGCAACTTGTCTCTAGCGTTTCTCTATGGTCGGGCGTTGTCATGGGGCGTGCCACATATTGAAACGCTCGTCTTGACGAGACGAACACGGTCCAATAAGTTTGAGCAATATTCGACCTCGGACGAGTGAGATATGAGTGTTGCAAGTTACTGTTCATGACTGCTCCTTTAATGGAGTTTAGTTGCAGGATGGCCGCACAGGAATAGTGTGCGACTCTGCCTGTTTTGATCTTTTACCCATAAGTTCTTCTTAGAGTGTCAGTTTAAGATACAATTTGACCCTTGAGGGTTTTCAACCATGACGGATCCAATGAAAGCGGTCCCACAGCTGTTTGATGCTCCAAAACTAGGGTTCTAGTTATAGGGGTCCTTTTCAGGGTGCTAGAGGTTAATTCTGCCTGAACTGTGTCTCAGCCTGCACTGCCTTAGACATGTCAGATTGTGACAAACTTGGCAAGATACTTTTAAGAGTTATGATGAAGATCTTGACCAGTCTTATAGCCATTAAGATACTGTCAATTTCCACTGTTTTTTAGGTTTTATTGACCGGCTTCTCCGTTTTATTCCGCATAGGGGACCCATGGTTCTGAAAAATGTCTTCAAACAGCCTTATATGGCTCGGATTCCTCAGTAACTTCGAGCTTTTCTCCTTGAACAGTAACCGGGCCTTCATAAACAACCCCACTTGCAGCTGCGCTTGCCTTTCCTAATTCTCAAGGGGCCCTCTCCCCGATGCATGGGTCCGAATCTGACCTCATCCTCCTTGAGGATGATGGAGCTGAAGTCAACTCTTGCATTAAATCGACCGTCACAAGACCTACCTCTTAGACCGGTGACAAGACTCCTAGGTCAGGGTCGTCTCCCAATCCAAAGGAATGACAATAGGCTAATATGGTGCTAACATTATCCTCTTGAGACTCCAAAATAGCAAGGGATGGATTGCTAATTATTGACCCAGGCACAACAGATGGCCTAGAATTCTTACGCTTTCAAGGAGGTGCAACAGTAGAACGGGACCCTGAGGTGTCAGTGGGTGCAGGGCGCTTCCTCTTCTTCCTCTCTTCTTGAGAAGGTATGGTTTTCCCTGAGCCCTCACCACTAGAAGAACCCGTAGCAGGGGCACTATGAGGATCGCTTCCTATTAAGGCATTCAGATCCTGGATCGCACGCCCTTCGTGGATAGGAACCCTACGACCTTCTTTCCACTAAAAAATGGAACTAAGGTTGTGAAAGAGGGTTCTCGTGTTCTCCTTTAGAGCAAGAACCTGTAGCAATGACTCATCCTCTGTTATCTCCCGCGGCACCCCAAGATATATCCAGTTTCAGGGATAATCCAGTTTAAGGATACGACCAAAAGGAGGCTTTGAAGTTCTTCCCCTGTTTGGTCTCCTGGCTCTAGTTGCTGTCTTCCCCTTTCTTAGGGTCAACCTCCCAATATCCATGGTTGGTGATCCTCCATCAATGCTCATGTGCCTCAGTTGCTCGGACCACCTTGCCGAAGTGAGGTACAACAAACTCGTTCACCTTAGTGATCTCTAAGCAAGTCGACCAAGCAGTACGAACATGGACCGCCTTCCATGATTCGTGAAGGGTTCTTAGTTCCTTGCCTTCTTAGCATTTATCTTGCCATAACATTTCTCGAATAAGACTGGGAAGGGACAACCCTAATCAAGCTCATGTTGTCGAGCGAAGCGGTGGGGGTAGTACCCTTTGAGTTTTCTTACGGGGTTCGATAGGCCAAGACCCCTCCTTTGATGCTTAGAATATACATAAGCTCTCGGATGCCCGTGCGGGCACCATCCAGCTCCTTGTCAAGCTCATCCACAAAAGCACAGTCAGTGAAGCCCCCTACTAGAAAACTGAAGGACTCGTTTCTGAACAAATTTCATGCATGCCCAGGGGTATGAAAAATGACCCTTTGCTCCCCGATCTTCACTAGATGAGGACACATGTCCTCTTCCAAAGATAGGTTTTTGATGTATGTGTTCGGAAAGTAGGCTACAAATGTAAGGGTCCAAACTCTTCTGCATGGAATTCCTAACCATCGTGTGTGTCATTCCTGCCTGACCGTCGCGTGCTTAATTCTTGACCTCTCTGTGTGGGTAAATTCCTGACCGTCGTGACCACTGTGTATGTGTTCTCCTGACGCTGTGTGTGTTATGTTCAGCCGCCATGCGTAACATTTTACCGCGGTGTGCGGTTGACTAGGGTGGTCGGGGGGGGACTTCATCTTCTTTTTCTCCTCCTTCTTTTCCTCACCCATGTGCTGCCACCTCATTGGCACCTTACCCCATGCATGTGTGCCACATCAGCTCATGCATGTGGCCACCTTTGGTCTCTCTCTTTTTGCATGCAAGCCACTTGGCCTTACATGCAACTCTCTATCTCTCCCCCCTTAATTTATAAAAGGCCTTCCCCCAGCTCATTCACCTTTTGCTCTCTCTCTCTCACCCACGTTTTCCCCTTTTGAATTTGTGTTTTTTTAGTGATGCATGCTTGGGTTTTTGGTAATAACATTAAATTTAAGTGTGATTATACATATGCTTGTGAAATGGGGGTGGAGTTATGCTGTCTAAATTTGGTTAAGAATTCCTGCAATTTTCTAAAATCTATATTTTTTGTGCATTACACTTTTAACCAACTTTTATATGTCCAAATGAGTTCAAATTTGATTCAAATAAAATATGAGTGAGTTCTCTTAAATTGTTCTTAAGGTTGCAAAGTGAGATTCTTTATGAATTGGGAGATAGGCTACATTCTCCAAAAGAGTGTCACATGAAATTCTCAGATTTTCAAGAAAACTACACTCTTTGTGAATTGCACTTTTCACCTAATTTTATATATCTAAATGAGTTCAAATTTGATTCAAATGAAATATGGGTGAGTTATCTTCAATTTTTCTTAAGGTTTCAGAGTGAGATTCTATATGAATTGGGAGATAGGATATATTTTCCAAAAGAGTGTCACCTGAAATTCTGAGATTTCCAGAAAACTACACTCCTTGTGCATTGCACTTTTCGCAAACTTTTATATGTCCAAATCGGTTTAAATTTGATTCAAATGAAATTTGGGTGAGTTATATTAAATTTTTATTAAGGTTGAAGAGTGAGATTCTTTATGAATTGGGAGATAATATACATTTTTCAAAAGAGTGTCACTTGAAATTCTGAGATTTTCTAAAAAACTATACTCTCTATGAATTGTACTTCTAACCAACTTTTAAATGTCTAAATGAGCTAAAATTTGATTTGAATGAAATATGGGTGGGTTCTCTTCAATTGTTCTTAAGGTTTCAGAGTGAGATTCTTTATGAATTGGGAGATAGGCTACATTTTCCAAAAGAGTGTCACCTAAAATTCTGAGATTTTCTAGGAAACTACACTCTGTGGACTGCAATTTTCACTGAACTTTATCTATCCAAATGAGTTCAAATTGGATTCAAAGGAAAGATAGGTGAGTCATATTCAAGGTAGATTTTGGTTGTAGAGTGAAATTCTTCATGGTGTGAGATTTATGCCATTAATATGATATATGTAATGTGATATGTGATAAGTGATATGTGATATGTGATAAGTACTGTGATTTCATATGTGAGCATGAACTTGCCACATAATGTGATATAATGTGTAAGCATAATATGATATAATGTGTAAGCATGATAAGATATGATGTGTGAGCATGGACTTTTCACGTGATGTGTGATATAATGTATTATCATAATGTGATAAGACATGTTTATGAACTAGTAAATGTGCATTGTTGTATTAAGATGTGCTTGTGATGCAATGAATGTTTATGAAACAGTGAATATTTATGAAATATTAAATGTGCATAATTGCGATAAGGCATGCTTAGGAGCTAGTGAGTACTTATGAAATGGTAAATGTTTATGAAATATTGAATGTGTAGTGTAATAGGACGGCATGGGTCTGGGGGCGGGGTCGTGACAGCAAGCCACTCGAACACACAATGAATAGGGAAAGGTGTCTTGAAGTCCCCAGGGAAAGCGTCACCGCCCACCAGCGCATGACTGCCTTCCTTCCCTTTATAAAATTTTCCCCTTGACACAACTCTCAGCTCATAGTAAATGCTTCACAGGACTGGCTGTGCAAGGGCATATTGACGTCCACTCGCCATGTCACAGGCTATGTAAAGTGTGCATGGACGAATTATATCCGCTCCCCTTGGAAGGGCAAACTTGTAGAGAAACAAGGCTAGGTAGGCGGCTAGAAAAATGACATCTCTCGAAGATTAGCATTTATAAACTGGAGGTGCTTTGTCTCCAACAACCTTCCCTTTTCCCCCAAGGAGCAATCAAACTCGAATGCATCAGGGTGTTCTCCATATAAGAACCTTATCCACTGGGTGAAGGTTACACGATCACCACCAGATTGAGAGCTAAGGAGTTGATAAATCTTGAAAATCTCCTTAAGCGTAGTGGGAGGTATCTCGCTCCCTAATGAGGCCTCGTAAAAAATGACTGTTTTGAGGGACAAACTTGTGATACATTGCCCCCATCAATGATAGGCTACCAATGAAATGAAGATCTAACCGAGAGATCCATACCTCGCCATGACCAAAGAGCCACGTGTTGCCAACATGACTCCATGTCTCCAACAGTACCTTCATAGTGTTTGAGCAATGATCGAAATATCCTACTGAGCATTGAATTGCCGCTGATAAGGAGGCACACTCGAGTGTGTTTGCATATAATTGCAGCACGTTAAGGGTCCAAGAAGAATATCCTCTCAGAAACTTATGCTCCCCCTGCAGTTAGAGCCCAGTAGGGGATCATATCAACCCCTTTGCTATGACCATCCTCTTTCCAAGTGTAGGGAGGCATTCATCAGAAGCTATCTCCCTATGCAGGCAGTGAAGAAGTGCAAACCCCTCTTTAGCTGAAACGGTATCATCGTTGTTTTTGCGGACTTCAAAGCGTAGTGGTTTACCCCTTTTATACTGAAGGCTCTCAAAAAATGCCCTCAACAAGGTCAAAATTACGGCTGGGTCAAGATGACTAAGCGATGATGGGCCAAGTCTAATAAGATTTAAGCCTAAGCCCAAATCCGAATGAGCCCACCATGCACAACTCTCTGTCTCACTGCTGTGCACGCAAACTCTGCCGTGCACATTCACTACTGTGCGCGTTTACCACTATGCACGTTCATTGTTGTGCGTGCTCACCGATGTGCGTGTTCATTGTCGTGCGTGTTCACCGCCGTGCATGTTCATCATTGTGCGCGCTCAGCACATTCACTCAAGAAGCCATGTACCTTCTCCATGCCATCCAGTCACCGAGCGTGTTTTTGCCGCTGAGCGCTCCCCTTCCGCCTCTGTACCCACGCCTTTTGCATGCACCTCCACGCTTGCCTTCCCTAGCTGGCCCGTTCGTGTGAGCATCAGCAAGGTTCGACCCTCATCACCTTTCCATCCCCACTGGAGTCACATTCATGCTTCCCTTCACATGAATCCACTCATTTTAATCACCAGGAAACCACACTCACTCCCTAATCCCCAGTGAGTCTGCTTCTGCCTACCATCCCTCACTAAGCCACCTCCACCATCTGAACCCACTGCCCATAAATGGTCTTGGCCATTTTCATCCCCAGTGAGTCAGACCACTATCCACAGGCTCATTCCCCATAGATCTACTTCACATCCCCCAGTGGGTTCACCCCTCATTGAGCTACCCACATACATGGTGACGCATACACGGTCTAGTTGCATGACCCTAAACTGTAGCGCACGTCCTGGCCGCATGATGTTAAACTGCTTCACACCACGGTCCAGTTGCATGACCCTAAACTGTAGCGCACGTCCTTGCCTCATGACGTTAAACTACTTTACACTACGGTCTAGTTGCATGACCCTAAATTGTAGCATACATCCTAGCTGCATGACGCTAAACTGCCTTACACCATGGTTCAGTTGCATAACCCTAAATTGTAGCACACGTCTTGGCTGCATGACCTAACCTTCTTTGCACCATGGTCCAGTTGCATGACCCTAAACTGTAGCACATGTCCTGGCTGCATGATGTTAAACTGCTTCGTACCACGGTCCAGCTGCACGACCCTAACTGTAGCACATGTCCTGGATACATGACGATAAACTGCTTCACACAAACGGTCTAGTTGCATGACCCTAAACTGTAGCGCACATCTCGACCGTACAACATTAAACTGCTTTGCTCAGGTCCCTGTGGCATGACCTTAAACACACCACCACTCACGTGTGCCCCTCCACTACACGCACGTCCTTTGCATGCCGTTCCACGCATGCTTCCCTAACTGGCTCGTCCGCGCGTGCATATCACCTTCACTTCCTCCCCATCTTCATTGCCCTTCATGAACTCGCAACGTTCCCCAGTGAGTCAGGCCCATGCTCATAAATCCCCGGTGAGCCATTCCATCATCCATACTCACCAACAGCTAGTGGGCCACCCCTTATCCATCCTTCACACAAAACATCACCCATCATACATAGACGATCTCGTACCATCTCCCCCAAGTGAGTCAAGTCACCACCATACTCACTCCATGGCCTCCACAGACTGTCATCCATCGTCATCACGGTCCAAGTTATATGATCGTAAACTATAGCTCACGTCTTGACCGCATGACGTTAAACTGCTTCGCACAATTGTCAAGGCTATATCACCTTAAATCATAGCCTAGGTCTCGGAGGCATGACCTTAAATACATCACCACAAAAAAAATAGGCATGGTGTAAACCAGAAAGGGGAATGCCATGAGTAAAAATGGCGGATGGGCATGGTCACGAAACCATGAGTAAGAGTGTTCCGTAAAATAAAAAATGGTGAAATCTCGCAAAGGGCATCATGAGAAAAAATGAAAAAAAAAGGCAGACATGGCCGTCAGGTCACGGGCAAAAGAGCCTAATAAAATGGAGGTTGGTGAAAACCCTCTCTATGATACCGCTTCACCTGTCCAAGTGAAAACCCGAAAGGGTGCTTAGACCAATAAGCAGGTTGATGCAGCACTCGCCCGCATAGGCGGATTTAGCCGAAATTTCAAGTAAAATCCTCGATAGCATAATACCCTATTATCGGGACCCAAAAACAAGATTGTTCACAGGCAAGAAACTGTCAACCAGGTCAGACACATCTGTTGTAGCAGCAAACAATGCCGTTCATACGTCCAATAGGGTGCAGAATTTAAAATCATCCCGCCATACGTCCAACGGGATGTATACATTAAAATCATCCCTCAAGATCCTTAATAAGTAAGAAACTTTCAAATCAGGTCAATACCTAGCCACAGCAACCAGGGTAGAGCCCTTTCAAGGCCGCCTTGCCAAAATCCTTCCCTGGTCGAACCAAACATTCGCGATAGACCAACAAAAAGCCCTCGACTGGACTCGATAGGATGGGGCCCATAGAGGTACCCTGCTTGTCAAAGCAAACCTGGTGTAGTAGCAAACAATGTCGCAAATAGGTTCGACAAGGGTGAGGACTTTAAAAGTACCATGTACGTCCAACAAGGGTGAGGACTTTGAACACATCCCCCAAAAGTCTCCACGTCTAGCTATCTGAGCACCTTGGTCACCCCTTCGAGAAGTAGCTTTGCATGAGTGTCCCTTTGGCGTTCGTGTGATCTGGTGGCCAAGAAGAAAACTAAAGTTAAAGGAACAATTTTGTTTCTGAACGTTGTACTTTTCCTTTCTCTAGAAGCACAGCATTCGGCAAGGCAAGCTGTTTGAAGGTATTTTCCATTACTTGTATCCCCGATATGAGTAAGGAGAGAGCAGTTTGCGACTTGTAGGTACTAAAATGCCTTTGGACTACGGAAGCCGTAGGACAATAAACCTTGATCCAGAAGTGAAATTTTTGACAGTCTTAGAATGGTCCAAGAATATGCAAGAACGTGGCTAAGGATCTCCAAAGAATGCCTGCCAAGTTTCATCACTATTTGACGAGTTTAAGGTAGTGTAGACGGCAAAACAGTTTTGGGAAATTTATCCTCTATCATGCTGAATATGGACCCTAAACTACAGGACCATTATCGGAGCGTCAAAGGATCCCTAAACCATCGCCGTTGCATTTAGAACATCAAAAAACTCATAGAGACCAAGTTTCGGCTTGATTAGATGTTTATGAACCAAGTTATGACCAAAATACCTAAAATGGGTAAGTCGTATAGTATTACGATGCACCCTCGATGAACCGATTTCCATTAATGGAAACTGTGCTTCACCATTTCATGGGGCAAACTTTATATGGTCATATATTCCTTATCCTGGGTTAGATTGAGCTCAAATTCTTGAAGCATATTCGTCTTGTCGACTCGGTCAATTTGATATACGGCACACACGATGACACGGCCCGAGCCGAGAGAAATCAAAGATAGAAGTTCACTGGAAAGTTCCAAAAGTAGCAGGGAATTTCTAGCGGTACATCCCCTCGATCAAACGCCCACATCATGGTGTTCTTGCATCAGATCGACCTGCAATCAGACTCGCTATGACCACAAGGTCAAGAGCTTCCTCTGAGTCGAACCTCGCACATGATGGATAGTCATATTCATCAAAAATCAGGGATGAACAGTCACACTTTCTGCCACCGGAATCCAAATTCCGACCAAAGTTTCCCAATTTGGCAAATCGAGCCGTTCTTTTTTGAAAATGATTATGGTGATTTGCTCATCACGCTATGATGAAGAAATCGGCAAAAAACATTGAGAAATGGGTTGAATCCTAAATCTCAGGTTGCATGTTTTCCCATGTCTTGCCGCAACATGATTGTGGCTCGAAAGTTTTATCCATAGCTCGAAATGGGTATCAAAACAACCGTCTTCCTGAGCCGATCAAGAAAAGAATAATCTTTTGATCTGATGAAGACCGAACAAATGGATTCCGGAAGATCGCGAAGGTTGCATGACCATGATAGGGACCTAATTGGA
Source organism: Amborella trichopoda (assembly GCF_000471905.2). The sequence goes on along the minus strand of NW_006496807.1, from coordinate 255,085 downwards.
ATTTCAAGATTTGAGGGTAAGGGGCAAAATCATTATTTTGCCCCTATTTTCTTAAATTTTTTTAATTCATTTAATGTTTAATTTTCATCAATTAGGTTAGAATTTGAGCATCCACCCAAAATTTGAGCATCCACTCATGTTTTGACCTAAAATCTATATAAGCACGTGATGTGCTCATGTAAAGGACCCTCTTCATCAACTAAAAATTAGTATTTTTTCTTGAGTTTTTGGGTCATGGTTGAGAGAGATAAGAGAGAGAAGATATAGGCAGGTACCCTTGAGCTTTACAGGTAACTTTCTCTCTCCTCTCTTCGTCTTTCCTTTCTCTCTCTTCTTCTTTCTTTTCTCTCTTTTTCTTTCCTTTCTCCCTCTTCTTCTTTCCTTTATCTCTCTTCTTTCCCTTCTCCCTCTTCTTCTTTCATTTCTCTCTCTTCTTCTTTCATTTTCTCCCTCTCCTTTCTTTCTTCTGTCCCGCACGATAGCGCACACTACTGAGCGTGATTTTCTCTCTCTTCCCCCTCCTTTCTTTCTTCTGTCCCGCACGGTAGCATACACTGTCGAGCGCGACCTTCTCTCTCTGCAGTGCACACTGCTGAGCGTGACCTTCTTTTCACTCTTTTCACTTTCTTCTGTTCCGCACGGCAGCGCACACTATCGAGCGCAACCTTCACTTTCTTCCCTCTTTTCTCTTTATTTTGTCTTGCATGGTAGTGCACAGTGTCGAGCATGACCTTCTCTCTCTTCACTCCTCTCCGTTTCCTCTTCTCTCTTTATTTTGTCTCGCACGACAGTGCGCACTGTCGAGCATGACCTTCTCTCTCTTCACGCTTCTCTCAATCTCGCACGACAGTGAACACCGCCGAGTGTGACCCTTCTTCTCTCTCTCTTACCTTTCTCTCTCCCTTTCTTTCCTACATGGCTGCACACATTGCCAGGTTTGACACTTCCTTTTCTCTCTTTCCTCTCCGTCTTGCATGGCAATGCATACTGCCGGGCACAACCTCTTTCTCCTCTTTCTCCTTTGCTTGCTTGACCAGAGGACAGGCTAAGCCATGTGCTGCCATGCCAGTATTATCGTCGAGCAGTCTAGCCATCGTGCCAGTCTAGTTACTGTGCTTGTCTAGCTGCCGTGTCAGACCAGCCATTGTGTCAGTCTTGTCGCCGAGCAGTCTAGCCGTCATGCCGGTCTAGTTACCATGCTCGTCTAGCTGCCGCGTTAGACCAGCCGCTGTGTCAGACTAGCTGCCATGCCAGTCTTGTCGCCGAGTAGTCTAGCCATCGTGTCGGTCAAGTTACCGTGCCCGTCTAGTTGCCGCACCAGACTAGCCACCGCGTCAGTCTTGCCATTGTGCCAGCCCAGCTGCTGGGTCAAACTTCTTCACCCTCTTTCACTTCTCTTCTCTCTTTTCTTCTCTTCTCTTGTCTCATTCGTTTTTGCCTCTTCTCCCTTTTGGAAGGTTTAGTGAGAGCCAAGCTAACCTTCACTCTCTCTTATCCCTTTTCCTCTTCCCCTCTTTAAAACGAATACTTTCTATGAAGGATTTGGGTGAAAGACAAACCAACATTCGTTCCTCTTTTTATTTTTCTCTGAAGGATCTGGGTGAAAGCCAAACCAGCATTCGCTCTTATTTTCTCTCTTTTCTTTCAGAAATACATTTTTATGTTTGAAGGATCTGGGTGAAAAACAGACCAGCCTTCATCTCTCTTTTTCCTCTTTCTCTGAAGGATCTGGGTGAAAACATACCAGCCTTCGTCTCTCTTTTCCCTCTTTCTCTGAAGGATCTAAGTGAAAAATAGACCAGCCTTCGTCTCTCTTTTTCGTCTTTATCTGAAGAGTTGGGTGAAAGTCAAACCAGTCTTCGTCTTTCCTTTCTTTCTCTACTTTTCTTCTTCTTTCTCCGAAGAGTTGGGTGAGAGCCAAACCAGCCTTCGTTTTATTTTCTCTCTCTATCCTCTTCTCTTTCGTTCTCTATTCTCTAAAATTCTTCTCTCTAATGTCTCTTCTCCATCTAACCCCTTTTCCATTTCTCTTTTCTGTAAAACATGCACTAAGAGTCCCCTGTCAAGGAGACGCCGTAAGGTTGTGGAATTGACACTAACTCCATTATGTTAATTCTTCTATTTTCCTTTGAGTACACACGCATGTGTGCACTCACCCTATGACAAGGTGGGGTCCTCAAACCCACTTGTCTGTACTTTAATGTGTGCGTGGTAGCAGGTAAAAATAAATAGGTCAAGGGAGGCGATTCCGAACCGGTCACAATCCAGGGGGCATTCCATGTGATCTAAGAGGGCACCCATGCGAGCTAGCCCAAGCGTATCATGGACCCACATGAGGTAAGTCCTGCCTCACAACTCAAATTCCTCTCTCACCAGTTGGTGTTCTTGCCCGCGTCTCCTTTATGCAGTTCACAAGATAACGGTCTCAGGTCCCGGCTCCATCTCGAACCCGGAGCCATGCCATCAGGTCATCCCAACCTGGAGGGCTAGATCGAGGCATCTAACTATATATATATATATATATATATATATATATATATATACGTAGTAGTAGTACCACCACTACGTCTACTACTAGTGTACGACGTACGTACGACCCGAACCGTAACCGTACGTACGTTACGTAATACGT
>NW_006496807.1:205508-236874 GCF_000471905.2 Amborella trichopoda | reverse complement strand
TCCAAAAGAAGAAGAAAAGAGTAAGAGGATAGAGATTGGGTGATGAAAGGAGAAGAAAGAGACAAAATAGAGGAAAGGTGAAGAGAAGAATTTGACCAAGTGGCTAGACTGACACAGTAATTAGACCAGCAAGTGATTGACCCAGCCTGGTAGCAAGACGGGTACAGTAACTCAGACCGGCACGGCGGCAATATTACTCATTGACAGAACCAACACTGACCAGCCTGGCTCGATGGCTAGCTTATCGTGAAAGCAAGATGGGCGCAGTAACTCAGACCGACAAAATGACAATACTGCTTGACTACAAGACTACCATGGCAATGCTTGACTTAACCTACCTTGGTCAAATGAGAGGGAAAGAGAGAAGGAGAAGAAACGAGCATAAAAAAGAAGGAGAGATAAGAGAGAAGAAAGACTGAGAAAGAAGAAGAAAAAGAAGAAGAGAAGAGAAGAGAGAGACAAAGATAAGAGATTCAAAGAGGACATAAGAGAGAGAAGAAGAAGAGGAGAAGGGAATAGAAGAGCGGAGAAGAAAAAAGAAGAAGAGAGAAGAGAAGAAAAGGGTAGAAGAAAAGAAAAGAGAGGAAGAAGAGAGGAAGAGAAGAAAGGAGGGAAGAGAGAGGAAAGAAGAAAAGAAGAGCAGTGAAAAAGAAGAGAAAGGAGAGCGAAGAAAGAAGAGGGAGCATGAAGAGAGAGAAGGAAGAAGGAGAAAGAGAGAGATGAGGGAAGAGAAACATGGACGGCGACGGGGTTCTACCGTCCAAGACAGGGGAGAGAGAAAGGGAGGGAGGCATGAGTGACGACCAGGTTCTGCCGTCCATGACGAGAGAGTGAGAAGAAAGATAGGAGCATGGATGGCGATGAGGTTCCACCATCTGTGACAGAGAGTGAGAAGAGAAAAGAAAATATGGATCCGCTGTCCATGACAGAGGAGAGAGAAAATATGGGTGATGATAAGGTTCAGCTGTCCTTGAAAGAGGAGAGAGAAAGGACAATAAAACATAGACGACAATGAGGTTCTACCGTCCATGACAGAGGAGAGAGAAAGGAGAGGAAAACATAGACGGCGATCGGGTTCAAGATAGGGGAGAGAAAGGAAAAGAAAACATGGACAACAATGAGGTTCTACCGTCCAGGATAGAGGAGAGAGAAAGAAGAAGAAAACATGGATGACAAAAAGGTTCTGCCGTCCATGACGTGGGAGAGAAAGGAGAAGAAAACATGAACGGTAATGAGGTTCCACCGTCCGTGACAGAGGAGAGAGAAAGGGGAAGAAAACATGGACGGCGATAGAGTTCCGCCGTCCATGATAGAGGGAGAGAAAGGAGAAGAAGACATGGACAACGATGAGGTTCCGTCGTCTACAATAGAGGGAAATAGATAAGAGAGAGAAAAGAGAAGACACGCGCAACGATAGGAATCGCCGTGCGTGTCAAAAGGGACCCAGACACCATCCGACCCGCCACTTTGGGAAAGGACCCAGTTCAATGTCTTTGTTAACGAACAGAGGGAGAAATGTCGTGCGTGGTGATGAGCATCATTGTGTACGTCATGGAGACAAGGGAACTTGGACAGAGGCCTGGCTCGCCGCTTAGGTTAAGGCCCAACTCATTGTGTATGTTTCAAAAGATTAAGAGAAGAAAGATGATATCATGCTCGACGATGACAACAACATGCATGACTGGAGAGAAGAGAGAAAGGAAAGATCAGAGAGAAAGATAGACAAAGAAAAGAAAAGAGGAGAGAGAAAGAAAGAAGATGAAGAGAGAGAAAGAGAGAAGAGAGGAGAGAGAAAGAGAGAAAAGAGAGGAGGAAATAGAAAGAGAGAAAAGAGGAGAGAGAAAGTTACCTTCATCGAAGGGTACCGAACTTTTTTTTCTCTCTCCTCTCTCTCTCTCTCCAAGACATACCCACAATTTCAAGGTGAAACTCTCAAAATTTTTATTCAGGCGATTGAAAATTGAGGCCCCATTTTACTTTTAGGTTTAGCATGTATTTATAGAATTTGGCCCAAACATGGGTGGATGCCCAAAATCTAACCTAGTTATTGATAATTACAATTTGTTTGAATTAAAGAAAAATCTAAAAATGGGCACAAAATGATGGTTTTGCCCTTGCTCAACAGTACACGAAATTTCAAACAGTCCCTATTGCTGCCCTAGAATATGCGTGACCTTCCATGGATGCTTCAGGGTTGCTCCGGCGCCCATTTGGCGGTAAGATGATTACTTCTCGTTGGGCTTGGCATGACGATCGATTTGATACCAACTTTGAGTCACGGATCATGTTTTTAAGCCACGATCACGCAACTTGAAATTTGTATGAATCATGAAAACTTTCGATCGAATGTGCTTGTTTCTTGATGTTTTTCTTTGATTTCTTTGCTAAATTGCACTGAGCATGCCGTCACGATCACGTTGCAACAAACGCAGCTCCATTTCGTGCCCGAACGAAGATTTCGTCATCTGAGGTTTTTGACCGAAATCTTGAATTTTGGTTGCTGGAATGTGCAACAACTTTATCGGCTTCACACGTGAAATCTGACCGCTCATCATGTGCAAGGCTCGGCCTAGATGTAGCCTTAGACCTTATGCATGCAATGGAATTGGTCTCACATTGATCTGTTGTGCGAGCGCCGTGATATGGTCGCTCAAGAGAGACACTTTGTTGCTGAATTTTCTGCAACTTTTGCCGCAAATCATCATCTTCTCTATGGATTTTCTCCCTGCTCGGGCATCGTCACAGGCGTGCCACATATTAAGACACTCGCCTTGATGAGACAAACACACTCGCAAGATTAGAGCGCGATCCGACTCAAAACAAGTGAGATGAATCTCTAAAGTTGCTGCTCGTGACTTTACGAACCGATCTCTATTAATAGATTGGTGCAGGGAGGCTGCACGGGACTAGCTTGCGGCCTACCCCTTTTTAATGTTTCACCCATAACTTTGTCTTGGAATATTTGTTTAAGCCGAAACTTGACCCTCAAGGGTTTTCAACCTTGCCGGATCCAATGGCCGTTGTCCCATAGCCATTTGAAGTACCGAAAATAGAGTTCTAATTACAGGGTCTATTTCAAGGTGCTAAAGGCCAATTTTTTCTGAAACTGTTTCTTTGTCTGCACTGCATTAGACATGTCGGATTGCGAAGAAACTTGGAAAATGGCCTTTTGGAATCCATTGGAATATTTTTGCTTATTTTGGGGAAATTCTGAGACTGTCGAGAATTCCACTGTAAATCGAAATTTATTGACTGACTTCTCTTTTATTTTGCATCGAGGACTAAGGTGTCAAAAAATGTCTTCAAATAGCTTGCCCCCCCCCCCCTCGAATGTTGTACTTCGAGAGAAGCGATAAGGACAACATTCGAAAAATTTCCTCAACTCTATTACTATTTTCTTCCTAGCCATAGGACCAAGTGAACGCCAAGGAAATATCCACACAATGCTGTAACTAGGATGCTCAGACGTTTGAATGCATTTATCGCAGGTCCATCAGTGGAGACTTCAGGGGAAAAGAGACTTGAGCTATTGGTGGGGGACATCTCATGGAATGTCCATCATCCACGTCAGGAGCTTTTTGAGGTTCCAACATCTGGGGGCTTTCAAAAGCTTGTAGACCCAGTTGGTTGGAAATCAAGCTTGTATGGCAGTCGGGTGCCTTGCTTAAGGACTTTCTTCCCAATCAGTCAGAGTTTTTTGTGTCTTGTGGTGGTGGTCCACATTTGAGGATAGATAGCCAAGGAGCCCTTGGTGGTCACGTGTGCTTTTTGGCCTACCCTGAAGTTCTGGGCCTGTCGGCTAGGGAGGGTTTGGTGACGTGGCCTCTGGGCGAGGCATATACCCTGAAGTCTCGGGCCTGGCTTGACAGTTATGGTCCTTTGGGGGCGTCTTTGGTTTGCAATTATGATTTTCTTCTTTTTGGTAGACTTCTTGATAATGCAATCCTTTAGCATGGGACCCTGACTGCTGTCTTGGCGATTCTTCCGACTTCTGGGTCCTTTCATGAACGAACTCAGACTGTTGGATTCTTCTCGAAGCTCGTATTTTTTGGTCTTGATATCAAAGCATTTTGACACCAAGGGTTTTTCTTTTGAATGGTTGGCTAAAGTCTGCCCATGAGGCATGTGCTGCATCAACCTGCTTATTGGTCCATGCGTCCTTTGAGGGTTTTTACTCAGACTTGGGAAGTGGCGCCCTAGAAACAGTTTTCACCAACCTCTTTTTATTTGTGGCTCTTTTACTCATGACCTTACGACCATGTCCACCCTTATTCCTCCATTTTTACTCATGGTGCCCTTTGGGGCTTTCACCATGCTCAGGTTTTTATTTTTACGGAACGCTTTTACTCATGGTTTCGTGACCATGCCCATCCGTCTTTTTTACTCATGGTGTTCCCTTGTTCAGGTATACACCATGCCTGTTATTCCCTTTTTTTTGTGAAGGCAAGTTTTTGGGTCATGCCTTTAGGACTTGTGCGAAGCTTTTTAACATCATGCGGCTAGGACGTGCACTATTGTTTTATGATCATATAGCTTGGACCGTGGTGAAGATGAATTATAGTCTGTGGAGGCGGCCATGGAGTGAGTATGGTGGTGGCTTGACCCACCTTTGGGGAGATGGCACGAGGCTGCCTGCGATAGATGAATGGTGTATAGAAGATGGAAAGTTGTGACCCACTAGCTAACGATGAGTATGGATAATGAGATGGCTCACCATTTGTGAGCGAGGGTGAGACTCACTGAGGAATAATGAATGATAATAAAGGAAGGTGGATTTATTGGGCAGTTGATGAAGGTGGTGCTCGCACACGAACGGCTCGGTTAGGGAAGGCGTGCATGAAGACGCATGTAAAGGGGTGTGCGCGTGTGTGGGGGCGTGTTTAAGGTCATGCCCTTGAGACATGTGCAAAACAATTTAACGTCATGCGATCAAGATATGCACTATGGTTTAAGGTCATATAGCTTGGATCGTGGTTATGCAGTTTAAAGTCGTGTAGCTAGGGCCATGCAGTTTAGGGTAATACAATTAGACCTTCGCTATAGTGTAAGATCGTATAGTTTGGACCATGGCTAAGAATTTTAAAGTCATGCAACTAGGACCATGAAGTTTAAGGACCTCCACTATAGTTTAAGGTCGTATAGTTTGGACCATGTAGTTTAAGGTCATGCAACTGGACCTCTGCTATAGTTTAAGGTCGTATAGTTTGGACCATGGCTATGCAATTTAAAGTCATGCAGCTAGGACCATGTAGTTTAAGGTCGTGAAACTAGACCATGGCTATGCAGTTTAGGGTCATATGTTTGAACATATTTTTCAGCACCTTGGTCCCTGATGTGGAATAAAGAGAAAGCAGGTCAATAAAGCATACAAAATAGTGAAAACTTTGACACTCTCAGAATAACCTATAATTGGTTAAGATCTTCATTAGCAGTCCAAAAGGCCACCTGCCAAGTTTATCATGATCAGATATGTCTAAAGCAGTGAACACAAAGAAACAATTTTGGAAAAATTGGCCTCTAGCACCTTGAAATGGAACCTATAACTAGAATTATATTTTCAATACGTCAAACAATTGTGGGACCACTGCCATTGGATCTGGCATGGTCGAAAACCCCTATGGGTCAAGTTTTTGGTTAATCAGGCACTCCAAAACAAAGTTATGAGTAAAATACTGAAAACGGGTAGGTCGCATACTATTCTCGTGTGGCCACCCTGCACCAAAACACCATTAAAGGTGGGTTTTCCCAGTCAGGGGCAGTGACTTTCAGGGCCTATATCTCACTCGTTTCAAGTTGAATCGTGCTCAAATTTTGTGAGCATGTTCGTCTCATCGAGACGAGTGTTTCGATAGGTGGTACGCCCCGTGACGATGCCCGAGCAGGGAGAGAAACTAGAGAGAATTTGTTGATCAGTGAAGAAAGTTGCAGACAATTCAGCAGCAGCACGCCTCACTCGAGCAGCCAAATCATGGCGCTCACGTACCCGATCGACACGAACCCAATTGCAATATGTGCATAAGGTCGGTGGTTATCTCTGGTCCGAACCTCGTGTATGATGAACAGTTGGATTTCATACACAAAGGCGTCGAAGCTGTTGTAAATTCCGTCCAACGGATTTCAAAATTCCCCCCCAAAACTCAAGACGACAAAATCTTCATCCTTACATGAAATCGAGTTGCGTTTGCTGTGACGTGATCATGACGATATGCTCAGTGCACTACAATAAAGAAATCACAAAAAAACATCAAGGATCGAGCATGCTATCGATTTGAAGTTTTCAAGATTCATCCATATTTCAAGTCTCACTATCGCAGCTGAAAAACACGATCCATAGCTCGAAATTGGTATCAAATCGATTGCCATGCCGAGCCTTATAAGAAAATAATCATCTTTCGATCGAATGAGCATCAAAGCAACCCTGGATCAGTCTTGAATGCAAGTTCTAGGGTAGCACTAGGGACAGTTTAAGAATTCCTTGAATTGTTAGGCAGGGTCAAAATAGTCATTTGTACCCTATTTTTAATTTTATTTAATTCAATTAAATTGTAATTATCTTCAATTTAGGTAGTTTTTGGGCTTCTACCCATGTTTGGGCCCAATTATATATAAAAATGCTAAACCTAATTGTAAAGGGACTTTCGATCATTCAATAAAATTTCTGGCTTAAGTTCGTGAGTACTTGGAGAGAGAGATATGAGAGAAAAGAAAATAGCCGATACCTTTTGGTAAGGTGATTTCTCTCTCATCTCTCTTATCTCTTTCGCTCTCTTCTATTTCTCTCTTCTCTCTCTTTCTTTTTTTTTTCTCCTCCCCTTTTCTCTCTCTTCACTATCTCTTTTTTTTTCTCATTTTCTCTCTCCTTTTCTCTCTCCTCTATTTTTCTCTTTTCTCTCGTCTCTTTCCTCTCTCTTTCTCTTTACTCTGTCACAGATGGCAGAACCCCGTCGTCGTCTGTGTTTTTCTCATTCTCTTCTTTTATTTTTCCTTGTGGTCTCATATGACCACAACCCTCATCTTCTATCGTCCATGTAGTCCCTCACGACCATGACTTTGTCCTCTCTTTTTTTGTGGTTTAGCAATACCACAATTCCCTTATTTTCTCATTCTTTTATCCCCTGGAAGTCCACTAGCTCCATGTGCACCATCAGGTCTACCTCCTCTATCTTTTCGTGGCGGTCCCTCAGGTCTACCTCTCTCATACCTTTTCTTTCCCTCTCACGTTCCGTAGTCCCGCGTGACCACTACTCCCCAAATCTTCATAACTTAGGACGGTTTGTGCGATTTTCTACTTAGCGCCATTTGTGCGATTTTCTACTTAGCGTCGTCTGTGCGACTTTTATACCTAGCGTCGTTTGTGAAATTCACTGCGTAGCGCCGTTTGTGCAAACCTCTACCCAGCGCCGCTTGAGAAATCCTGCTACCGATCGCTTGCTGTGTACCCCTCTTGCCGCCTGCGTAACTTATTTTATTGCCGCCTGGGCATCCCTCCTTTCCTTTCCACCTCTTTCCGAGCAGCCTGTTACACCACTCTCTTCATCACACTGGTGTCCAATATCGTGCCCACTCTCTAACTCCATTGCTGTTCCCTCCACATCACCCGCCTTCAACCACGGCTCATGCCAGCCACTACCTTGCTCTCCCTATCTCCTTCATTCCACCAAAAATCAGGCAGAAGCCTGGCTGCGGTGCCTTTCAACCAAATACCCAACCTTCACCATCTCTCCCCTGCTGCTATCTCTCTAAACCTTCACTCTGCTGCTCTCTCCCTCCTCTTCTCTGCAGCCTAGCTTAGCCACACTACTGCCTTTCAACCAATTCTCTCGGCTGTCCTTCCCACCTCGGCTGCTACTTCTGCTATCTCCGCTGCCCTCATGTCAGTCATCTCCACCAAACCTTTCCTCTGCCGCACCCTCTCGCAGCCCCATCTCTCTTGATCACCTGCTACGATCACTACTTCTGCCACCATATCTCCACCTCTCTCAATTGTAGCCACCATCCTTCACCTCTCAACAGCTGGTTGCTACTCTCTTCCTACCGGTCTCACCCATCCCTCTTCTTTCTTCCTGTGACTACGATTACTCGCTGCCCCACCTTCTTCCTCCACCCAAAATTCACCCACCGCATCTCCCCATTTCCACCTCTATTTGCTGCCCCCAACCACCTCGTCTCAGCCCCGCTCGCTGTTGCGTACTCACCTTCACTGCAACCTCCACCTTTCCTCGGTTCTTCCCTTCATCCACGTTAACCAGGCGGCAGAACAGCTGTCATCTTCCCCTTCACTTCCCTGTACTACTCCAATCTCTCCTCCCTCTCTTCCTTCGCTGATTCTCTGCACCTACCTCCACCTCCACCTTCTGCAACCTTCCGCTCTCTCTCTCTCATAAGAAAACCACTTAACAAAAACCCAACACTAAGCTAGCTCCTCAGGTCTCTCTCTCTAAACGTCCAAATGAACATCCCCCCTTCTCCCTGTTCCCCTTTTCCGTTCTTTTGTTGTTTGTCGTTTTCCCCCTCCTTACCCCATTTCAATCAATCTCTCTCTACCTAAACTCACAAAAAACCCTTCATCCCATAACGAACTCGTTCTCCCTCATCCACGTATAACCCAACATGTTCTCTCTTTTAACCGCAGTAATACTTTATATATATATATATTATCATTCTAATACTTTACCTTCCCTCATGTCACCCATTATATCTTAGTGCACTTTATCCAATTATTCATTTATTTTTATTTTATTTTATTTAACTTATTCATTCATTTTATCTTCATTCATTTTTACTTACTTTATTTTATTTTATTCAATTTATCTCTTTTTATATTATTTCCATCACCCGATTTTATTTTATTCATTTCATTTATTTTATTTTACCTTACTTTATTTTAATTTATTCATTTACTTTATTCTATTTACCCCACTTATTTTATTTTAATTTATCTTTATCTTATTTACCTTATTTATATTATTTTATTTTTCTCAACTCATTCATTTTATTTCATTTTCTTTTATTTTATTTATTTTATTCCACGTTTTTTATCCTACTATCTCTTACTCTATTTTTATTCAACTATTTTATTTTAATTATCTCATCTCATTTTATTTTCTTCCATCTCTTTTATTTTATTTTACTTCATTTTATTTATTTCACTTCACTTCATTCCATTTTAATCCTAATTCCATTTTCTAACTTTATTTTATTTTTATTTTAATTTTAATTCATCTCTCTCATTTTTATTTCATCATGTAACAAGGTAGGGAGCTTGCCCCACTTGTCGGTACTTCTAATGTGTGTGTGTGTGTGTTTGCAGGAAAGAGAAATAGGTCAAGGGAGGCGATTCCAAACAGGCCATAAGCCAGAGGCCTTTCCAACGTGATCTAAGAGGGCGCCCACGCGAGCCAGCCCGAGCGTGTCACGGACCCACGCGAGGTAAGTCCTGCCTCGCGACCCTAATTCCGCTCTCATCGAATGGTAATACCTTCCCTTGTTCTTGAGCAAGGTTCCCGAGAGAGCGATCTCAAATCTCGGGTTTCCTTGAAACTCGAGATACGTACCGCCAGATCACCTAGATTCGGAGGGCGAGATTGAGGCACCTAACCAGCTTGGCAACTCAACTGGGGACAAGCTACCCCATTGTTGGATCGTTCTTGTTTGATGTTAATTTATTTATTCCTGCTCACTATACACACACTTGTTTTTGGGGTCGCTTATCCCCTTCATCCGAGTCAGGGGTTTCGTGATCCCTATACTCGTGAATCTTCATGGAGAACAGTTTCCGCAAACCTTGTTCCCGACCTTTCTCTTGAGCATCGACCATGTATCGTGCTCCCAGGTCTTCACCTGGATAGAGGCGAGGATGGACCAACAAGTCTCTCACTCCCTACCTCCTTGCAATGGTGGACCCTCCGCCAACACACCTTGCATTGGTGGTACACACTCCACCACACACAGCATGCACCCTGCTACCGGCGAGTCACTTGCTTATCCCATTTCTTGGGGCAGCCCAGACGCCGCCCCTCCCTCTCCCACGACTGATAGTTCATTTGTCGTTGCTCCTGTGGGTCGTTGCGAGGCTACCCCCCATTCTTTATCACTTCGAGCCCCTGTAACAGGATGCTCGACACCAAGAGGAGGTGGCTCTAAAGCCACCAACTCACACACACCCACCAAAGCTAGTGGACCATCCATTCTAGCTACACCTTGGGGCAACCCTCAGGTTATCTGGGGACACGGTTAGGGTTCCGGTCTTCTTGGACTTGGCCCGCACCTCTTTTGCATGCACACACCACCACTCAGGGAAACCTTCAAGTTACTCCGATACACGATCAGGGTTCTGACCTTCTTTGACTTGGCCCTGCACCTCTTTTGCATGCACACACCACCACTCGGGGCAACCCTCAAGTTACCCGGATACATGATCAGGGTTCAGGTCTTCTTGGACTTGGCCCTGCACCTCTTTTGCATGAACATTGCACCACTCGAGGCGACTCTCAGATTACCTCAGGACACTGTCAAGGTTCGGGTCTTCTTGGACTTGGCCATGTACATCCTCGGGGCAACCCTCAGGTAACCTCGGAACACTGTCAGGGTTCGGCTCTTCTTAGACTCGGCCCTACGCACCCCTTGTATATGCACTGCACTATTTGGGGCAGCTTTGTTGTTGTACCTACCCGAGCACATGAAGGGGAACCTCCTAGTCCCCCTTCCTAACTCATGCCTGTTCACTCTGTGAGGGATGGTCGCACGGCCATTCCGTCACACACATTTTCTCATGGCATCGGGCCTCTTAAGGCTGGACATGCTACTCGAGCCCGAGTTGACCACTAGGTCACCCGAAGTCCTTCTGCAAAGGGTGCACACACGCCAATTCCCCCACCCACCCAAATCACACATGTGCAACGTGCACACATGCATAGATCCAAAACTTCCCCTAATTATGAGGGCGAAGAAGAGGACACCATGAAAGACTTCTCTCGAAGATGAGAGTCCTTTCTTTCCAGTAACTCCCCTCGATGGGAATGATGCCTGAAAAGCATCGAATGAGGACAACACCAAAACAGTTGCTCAGGGCATGATGAAGCCGGTTATCTATGAAGGTCCAAGGGAGCCCACTAGGGGCAAGGTCAAATCTACTGACGGGGATAAAAGCCAGTCTGGCCCCAGTGACCCCATCAATTCTGAGCTAATGGCACCATCACCTGATCAAACGCTCGAACCCATTCCAAGTCTGGGCACTGAGAGCAATGGCTTCTTCGAGCTGACTGAGCTCGGGGCAGCTCGTGGGTCTGAATAAATTTCCTCTAGACTCTTGTTAAGCCCGAAGGCACCGCTCCGAGGCAGCTTCGGTTCCTCAAGTTAAATGGAAACCGAACCCACCGAGGGTCCTTGCCATGAACCCTTTGTGGTGGAGAGTTTGATACATGAACAAACAAGTTCCCTTCCCATAATACAAGAGAATGATCCATCATTTCCCTACAAAGTTTTCCTTGACATCCCGGCTCTTCAAGATGACGCTGAAGAGGAAACTAATACTGTTGAGCTGCTGCATGGGCTTGAGAAACCCTTTGTCGAGATCAACCTTTAGAATAAGACAGGGACCCTGCCACTGGCCACTTTCCTTTCATCTTTCTAGAGATTCATCACTGAATCTTGGACACGTGATGAAAAACCATCTACTCTCGTTGGTCATAATGATGCTACTTCCCTTGCTTGCTTCCCCCCCAGACATTCTTACCTCTGATAAGAACTTGTCACTCTCATCCAAGGAAAACTCCTCCCCAGTACAAGATGAAATGAGCCCCTCTTCCTCTGATGATAGCTCTGTTCAAGTGGTCTCTACATGCCCTGAGAATGCCTTGATTCCTTGTAAAGCCATTTTTCTACTTTCTTCATGTCATGAATGGCTCATGGATCCTCTCTAGGATGTTGATGGAGGCTTGCCGTCCTATGAGAGGTTCAAGTTCTCTCTTAATGGTAAGGAGCCCTCAAGTACGGCTAGTGTCGAAATCGTGGTGATCAGTGAAGTACCAAAAGCCTCTGAAGATGAGATTGCACATCTTAAGGCCACGGTAAGGCGTTTACAGGCTGAGATGAGGTCGAAAGATGAAATGATAGAAACCGTGTGGTATTGAAGTCTCATAAGCTTGAGCGTACCCCCTTGGGGCACCAAGCCCTATTTACTGTCTCGCAAGCACCGCTCTTGGCCATCGAAACGGGGCCATCAATTGATGAACTACTCCCACCCTCGCCTCCTTCACGGCCAGTCCCTTCTCCATCTATTCTTTGGAGTGAGAACGAAGGACTAGTAAAAGTCATGGTGGCCAAAGCATAAAAAAAAAGCAATGCATCAGTGACAGGAAAAACAGAATCGCTACCAGAAACCTCCCCCAGCTTATGTTGATCAAACTCTATTGCCAGAAGGAGATCAAAGACTCGATGTCCCCAAGAATAAAATCAAGCATTTCCCAAGCAGAAGCCGACACGAGAGTTATTCCTTTGATAAGTGCATGGTCCCTAAGTTACTTGAACTCTCTTATCTAAAGAGATGATCAAGATAAATAAGGTAAAAAGACCGGATGAAGTCGAGAGGGATGACGAATCCGATTATTACCAATACCAAAGGTTCCTTAGTCACAAGACTGAGGACTGTTATATCATTGAAGAAATTATCCAGAATCTCATAAACAATGGAGAGATTGAATTGGTCTAGATGCACGACCCTAACCTGCATTGTCCAAACTATACGATCTTAAACTGTAACATAAGTCTAGAAGCACGACCCTAAACTGCATGGTCTAAACTATACAACCTTAAACTATAATAGAGGTTTAGTTGCACCACCTTAAACTGCATGGTGCAAACTATACGACCTTAAACTGTAGTAGAGGTCTAGTTGCATGAACTTAAACTGCATGGTCCTAAATGCATGACCTTAAACTTCATAGCCACGGTTCAAACTATATGACCTTAAAATATAGTAGAGGTCTAGTTGCACAACCTTAAACTGCATGGTCCAAACTATATGACCTTAAACAATAATGGAGGTTTAGTTGCATGACCTTAGACTGCATGGTCCAAACTATACGACCTTAAACTGCAGCGGAGGTTTAGTTGCACGACCTTAAACTGCATGGTTCTAGATGCACGACCTTAAATTGCATAGCCACAGTCTAAACTATATGACTCTAAACTATATCACATGTCCTAGTAGCACGACATTAAAACTTTACACCATACGGTCTCGAAGGAAAGACCTTAAATATGCCCTCAGGTCTCAGCGGATGTCCTTAAAACATGCCAAATTGATGGTCACAGTGGCATGACCTTAAACATGCTTCCACAAAAAAAAAAAAGAGAAAGAAAATGACAGGCATAGTGAAAACTCGCAAGGGCATTATGGGTAAAAGTGTCGAAATAAAAGGGATGTGGTGAAAACCCTTCAGGGCACTCCCTCTCAAACGACTGACGTGTTGACCTTACCTTATGAGACAACATGAGAAAAATGCCTCATATCCCTATAGCAAGGCATTAAATTACGCGACATTGTGGACACCCTCTGAAATTCTGGCTAAGGGAACTCCTAAAAACCTCGATTCTGGTCCAAAAGGACCACACAAACCCTAGTAGACCATAGGCAATCTAGACCCAATTTAATTAACCCAAAACTACCCAAATCCTATCCCAACTTGAACTAGAGCCCAAGAGCTTTCCAACGGTTAAAAAATCGCTTGAATCAGACCTACGGATAAAAAGATATAACAAAGAACAATTTGGTCCCTGTGGGTTGATGATGCAGTCATTGCATCTGATGATGCAATAAACACGTTTTCTTTAATTAGATAAGGCTAAAACTTCAAGATAAATCCAAAAAAATCAGAAAAACTTCAAAAACATTAGGAAAAATCACCAATAGACTTCTATAAATCCATCTTTCATAACCCAAAATAAAGAGAAGAGAAACAACAAAGAAATCCCTTAGAAATTTCTGAAATTAGAAAGATAGCCCAAAAATACCAAAAATAGGAAAAACCCTTAGAAAATTTCTAAAAATTTAGAAAAAATCCTAAAAAATTAGAGAAAATCTCAGAAGTAATATTCAACCTATGGAGATCCCAAAAACCTTAGAAAACTAAGGAAATTCTCCTCCAATCCTAAGAAAAACCTAAGTAGACCCTACCTAAAATTCTCAGCTTTCCCTCTGCCTAAGGAACCCTAGATCTAGGTAAATATAATATTAGATCTATCAATTCCAGCAAGCACAGACATCCAAAAAAGGAGATGGTGGCGTAAATCGAAAGAACGGCCTGATCCAAGCCCGAAACTCCGGGTTTTGGGTCCATAGAGGTAAGTATATCTTTCTTTGCTTAATTTAGTTTGTTTTTCTTGATTTAATTATCTGTTTTATTTTATTGTTTCTGGAAATTAATTCATCATTAGATTTAATTAAATTTAGAAGTATTTTTTTTGTCAAAATACAGATTTGGAGCTGGCGCTGCCAGTGGACTCAGGAAAAGACCAGATCTGTGTAGAGTTGGGATTTTTCTGAGCCTATAATTCAAGCAACCCCACTTTTTCTACATTTTCAAAAAGTAACTCAGTTTTTTCTAAGATTTGAGCAGATCTCATCATAGAGATCAGTGCAGATCAGAGTGTAAACAGTTTGGTGCCAACCGTGCGGCACCTTGAGCTTTAGATCCGTATTTTGGACTTAAAAAGCTTTGTTTTTTTTTTTCTCATATTTATTTTTTTAGAAAAATAAAAAAAAAAAAAGAAGAAAAAACAAGGTAGATTTGAAAAGATTTATTTTTTATTAGATTTGATCTTTTCTTTCAAGACTTAATTTTTCTCTCTCCATAAAAATTTGGGATGTTTTTTCTATTTATGATCTTTTGGATCTTTTAGATTATATTCTTTTAGATTCATCTCTTAGATCAATTATTATTATTATTATTATTATTATTTAGATCTTCTTTTATATCCATCTTGATTATCTTTAGCTTAAGATCATCTTTATCTTTAGATCATCTTTTAGGTCAATCTTTTAGATCTATCTTTAGATCTTATCTTTTTTAAGTAATCTTCTTTTAGATATCATCTTGAACATCTTTTTATATAATCTTTTAGATAATCTTTATCATCTAGAACATCTTTAGATTCATCTTGATTACATCTACATCATCTTTACCATATTTTTCATATCCTCTTTTATTCATACTTATCATCTTTAGATCATATTTTTTCTTCTTTAGATCATACCTATCTTCTTTAAGTGCATCTTTATTTTTTTAGTATACATCTTTATCTCTTTCAAAAACAAAAAAACAAAAAAATAAGAATCTTTGTCCCTTTTGATATATATATATATATATATATATATATATATTTAAAATTAAAAAAGAAAGAAAGAAAAAGATAGATTTAGGCCTTCTCTAAGAAAAAGATAGATTTAGGCCTTCTCTACTTTATCTGTTTAGATTAGAAATAGATCTCATTTTTTTTTATCTTATATTTTGTTGTTAGACCTTGTCTGCATGGTTTATAATTTTCTTGCCATTATTATTATTATTATTTTATTTTAAAATCTGTTTCTTTTTAGACGCATCTTTATCTTGTTTTTTTAGATAGCTAAAAAAAAAAAGAAGATTAAAAAAATGCAAAAGGAGAAGATTTTTTGTTGCATAATTTTCTAGTCACGTTTGTAGTTCATGATGACTCAGATACTGAATCTATTGCTCAAACTAGACCCAAAGAGCTAAGCAACATGATCAATCTTTTAATGGCACCGACCCTGTTACATTTACTGATGATGACATATCTCTGAGATTCGACCATTTTCACACCCATCCACTTTATATCATTGTTTTCATGAGCAGTTATGAAATCAGGAGAGTGATGGTCGACAATGGGGCATCTCTAAACATTTGTCCCTTAAAAACTATTCTAAGAGTAGGGTTATCACGAACAGACCTTGAGGTCTCAAACATCTCAATTATAGCTTATGATGGGGCTCAAAGAGAAACTTTAGGGATCATCCCCCTCACTCTTGAGATTGGGCTGGTGGTCCAAATAGTGAGGTTTTATGTCCTTGACATTGAACCTTCCGTCAATTTGCTCATTGACAGGCCTTGGCTACATAAAACTCTTGTTGTGGCCTCCACTTTGCATCAATGCTTGAAGTTCCCAATTGCTGAAGGAGTGGTTCGCGTACGTTCGGATGAAGTAAAAGCAGAAAAAGAGAAACTCTCTGAAAATTTAAAAATCCAAGAGATCCCACTTCTAACACATAAGGAAAATTGTGTGATGATCACGAAACACATGAAGTGTCTGAGAAATTGAAAAACTGTTGTAGTCATTATGATTTCGGTTCATCCACGACATGGAATATGCTATTGGCTCAAGGGTATTGCCCAATTCTAGCCTTGGAAAAAATTGGCAATGTGTTACTGAGGCAATTACTCGGTCCCCTCATGCTAAAGTAGACATCGACGATCGAAGAGGGTTAGGTTGAACAATTTCTAAGCTTCAATACAAAATCAAACCTCCTCGGCATCCAGGTTCTATTCTTGGAGGAATTCAAGGTCTTAACCACCGAAAGACTGAATCTCTTCCAAAACCGAAGATCATAATTGAAATTCCTCTAGAAGAAGAGCTATTAGAACGACAACTTTCCTGGCTTACACTTGGTGCCCATGTTGTGGTTACCACCTCCTCGGCTCCTAAGCAAACTAAGGAATACTGAAAATTAGAGCATTACTCCCTTATCCATTGAATCCATCAAGGGGATACAACGACACTTTAAAGTCCATGAGCAAAAAAATAGGCATCCTGCGCGAAGCCTCTCTAACACCATTACCTTTATGATTGTAGAAAATGCAGTCAAGACCCTTGACAAACCCAGTGAAAACTTAAACGAAGTCAAGGGAGAAAATGAAAATGAAACAAATGAGGAGTCACTTGCCGATTAAAATTTTGAGGCAGATGAAGAACCTCCCACTGAGGAATTCATGTTCCAAGCTGAGCCGTTTAAGGCAAGGTTCGATGGTAGTCCTACTGCAATTGTCAAGGAGACCTTAGACATTATGGTTAGGTGCCTCGATCTCGCCCTTCGGATTTGGATGATTGGGCGGCATGCGCCTCGGGTTTGAGGGAAGACTTGAGACATTTATGAGATTGCTCTCTAATGACCTCGTTCGAGAACGGGGGCAAGTGTTACCAATCGGTGAGAGAGGAATTTTAAAGGTGGGTTCGAGACTTACTCGGGCTGGCTCGTGTGGGCGCCCTCTTAGATCACAAAGAAAGCCCCCCAGTGATGAAACTGGTTCGGAATCACCTCCCAGGGCTTGTATTCTTCTTATTTTCTGCAATTACATACATATATGGCAAAGTTTGTAAGACGGGTGGGTCAAACCTCACCCTTTTCCTCTTTGGTGAACGTACACAAGCAAACACATTCAAAAAGAAGAAGGGAAGAAAGACGGGAGAGAGAAGAGTTCGACTAAGTGAGAGGATCCAGCTGGCGATTATTTGGTCTGATGTGGTAGTAAAATGGGCTCAATACTAAGATCAGCTCACGGGATTGCTACTAGACATTGTTACTAATACCGACTAGCTAGGCACGATGGGCAGTTTGTCTTGGTAATAAAATGGGCCAAGTGATCATAGCACAACAACATTACAACTAGATGACAAGACTTTCATGAAAGGCTAACCCCAATCCCTCTTAGCCGAACGAAAGATAACAGAGTGGTGGTTATGTGGGAACGAATGAAGTAAGAGAAAAAGGGAACAAATAGAGAGGGAGGAGAAAAGATAAGAGGATAAAAGAGAGAGGGAAGGAAGATGCAGGCGGTGCTGGACATTGTCGACTGTTTCGGAAGAGACGAGAGAGAAAAGACAGTCAGCACTAGGCTTCACCAACTGTCAAAAGAGAAGAGAGGGAAAGAACCAACCGGCGCTAGGCTTATGCCGGTTGTGACGGGAGAGAACCAAGGGAGAGAGATCGATCCAGCGCTAGGCTTTGTCGATTGTCACAAGAGAGGAGAGAGAAATCCAATCGACGCAAGGGTTTACTGACTGTTAAGAAAGAGAGGAGAGAGAAATTCAATTGGCGTTGGGGCTCGCCTACTGTTAAGGAAGAGAGGAGAGAGAAATCCAACTGACATTAGGGTTCGTTGACTGTTAGGGAAGAGAGGCGAGAGAAAACCCCACCTGGTGTTGGGGATGAACGAAGAGGAAGAGAGGGAAATACCCACTCGACGCTGAGATGAAATAAGAAGAAGAGAGGGAATGCCCCACTTGGCGCTGAGGATGAAAGAAGAAGAAGTGAGGGAAAACTTGACCCGGCACTGGGATGAAAGAAGAAGAAGTGAGGGAAAACCCCACCAGGCGTTGGGATGGAATAAGAAGAAGTGAGGGAAAGCCCCACCCAGCGCTGAGATGAAAGAAGAAGAGAACCAATCGGCGATGGGATGAAATAAGAAGAGAACCAACCGGCTCTGGGATGAAAGAAGAAGAGAACCAACCGGCACTAGACTTGAGCCAGTTGCAATGAGAAGGAGAGAGAGAGATGAGAAAAGGAGAGGACAGAGAAAGAGGGGAGGAGAGAGAAATTGACCTGCCCAAAGAGTACCGGCCCTTTTCTTCTCTCTCGTCTCTCTTTCCAAGACGTACTCACAAGCTCAAACAAGAATGAAAATTTTATTGAATCCTCAAAGAATGAATCAAGCGTTTTTTTTTACAATGAGGCAGTGCCTGTTTATATAGAATTGGGCCCAAACATAGGTAGATGCTCAAAAGTAACCCTAATTGAAGGTAATTATGATTTAATTAAATTTAAAGAAATTACGATTTTGTAGGGCTTGGCATAGCAATCGTTTTAATACCAACTTCGAGTCATGAATCATGTTTTTGAGCCATGATCACAAGACTTGAATCTTGGATGAATCTTAAAAACTTCAGATCGATTGTGTGCTTGTTCCTTGATGTTTCTACATGATTTCTTTATTGAATCACACTGAGCATGCCATCATGATTATGTTGCAACGTACACAGCTTGATTTCGTGTCCGGATGAAGATTTCGTCGTCTTGAGTTTTTGGACGGAATCTTAAAATTCGATAGCTAAAATTTACAACAGTTTTGATTCTTTCATGTGTGAAATCCAACCGTTCATCATATGCGAGACTCGGGCCAAAGATAGCCTCGGACCTCATGCACATAATGCAATTAGTATCGTGTCAATCGGGTATGCGAGCGTCGTGATCTGGCTTCTTGGACAAGGCGTGCTGCTGCTGAATTTTTTGCAACTTCCTTAATGGATCAGTGACTTTCATTTAGTTTTTCTCTTGTCTCGGGCGTCGTCAAGGGGCGTACCACATATCGAATTGCTCTTCTTGATGAGACGAACACACTTACCAAATTTGAGAGCGATCTGACTTGGAACGCTTGAGTTATAGGCCTGAAAACTGACTGCTCGTGACTGTAAAACAACCACCTTTAATGGTGTTTTGATGGAGTGAGGCCACATGAGAATAGTGTGCAGCCCTTCTTGTTTCAATGTTTTGCTCATATCTTTGTCATGGAGTGTCCAATTAAGACGAAACTTGACCCATTGGAATTTGCAACCGTGCCGGATCTAATGGCAGTGGTCCCATAGCTGTTTGAGACACCAAAATTATAATTCCAGTTGTAGGGTCTGTTTCAGGGTGCTAGAGGCCATTTTTTCGAAAACTATTCCATTGTGTTCACTGCCTTAGACATGTCGAAATGCAACAAAAATTCATAGGTGATCTTTTGGAGTGTTGATGAAGATCTTGACCAGTTTTGGGGTCATTCCGAGACTTTTGAGAATTGACCTGCTTCCTACCAGGGACTAAGATGCTGAAAAATACGTTCAAACAGCATGCCCTGCCGAATGTTGTGCTTCAAGAGAAGCAAGAAGAATAATCATTTGGAAAGTTTCCTTCGAATTTTACTTATTTTCTTCCTTTCCACAAGATCACATACACGCCGAGGAGATTCACATAAAGGTGTAATCAGGATGCTCAGAGGTAGGGATGCATTGTTCGCGGGTCCGTCCATGAAGACTTTAGGGGGAGAAGAGACAAATTTGAGGTGCTATTTGTGGCTACACCAGGTTTGATTTTGACGATTAGAGTACCAATATGGGTCTCATCTATCGAGTCCAGTTGGGGGCAGGTTCTATTAGTTGATCCTGAAGGTCTGGTCGTGCCGGCTAGGCAAGCTGACGTGTCTGGCAGGTTCCACCTTGGCTTTATCAGTTTCCTACCTTGAAAGGATAATGACTAGGCTACTTTGTCACCTAGCCTCTTGGAGAGAGACATGCACATTTCATGCATGGGGTGAAGGTCCTTGGAGAAGGAGAAGGCATGCACATTTCATGCATGGGAAGAGGGTCCTTGAAGAAGGATAAGTAATGCACATTTCATACATGGGGAGAGGGTCCTTGAAGAAGGATAAGGCATGCACATTTCATGCATGGGCAGAGGGTCCTTGAAGAAGGATAAGGCATGCACATTTCATGCATGGGCAGAGAGTCCTTGAAGAAGGATAATGGCTGGGCTACGTTATCGCCTAGCCTTGAAGAAGAAATAATGACTGGGCTACATTTGTCACGCAGCCTTGAAGAAGGGATGGTCCTTGAAGAAGGGATAATGTTTGGGCTACAATGTCACCCAGCCTTGAAGAAGGGATAATGACTAGGCTACATTGTCACCTAGCCTTGAAGAAGGGATAATGACTTGGCTACGCTGTCACCCAACCTTGAAGAAAGATGTTGACTGGGCTATGTTGTCACCCAGCCTTGAAGAAGGACATTGACTGGGCTATTTGTTCACCCAGGACTGGAGAAGGATGTCGACTGGGCTACCTATTCACCTAGGACTAAAGAAGGACGTTGATTGGGTTACCTGTTCACCCAGGACTGAAGAAAGACGTCGACTGGGCTACCTGTTCGCTCAGGACTGAAGAAGGATGTTTACTGGTCTACCTGTTCACCCAAGACTAAAGAAGGATGTCGACTGGGCTACCTGCTCACCCAGGACTGGAGAAGGATGGCGACTAGGCAAACAATTCACCCAGGACTGAAGAAAGATGCCGACTGGGCTACCTGTTCACCCAGGAATGAAAAAGGATGTCGATTGGGCAAGCTGTTCACCCATGACTGAAGAAAGATGTCGACTGAGCTACCTGTTCACCCAAGACAGAAGAAGGATGTCGACTGGGAAACTTATTCACCCAAGACTGGAGAAGGATGTCGATTGGGCAACCTGTTCACCCAAGACTGAAGAAGGACATTGACTGGGCTACCTGCTCACCCAGGACTGAATAAAGATGTCGACTGGGTAACCTATTCACCCAAGACTGAAGAAGGACTTCGACTGAGCTACCTATTCACCCAGAACTGAAGAAGGATGTCAACTGGGTAACCTATTCACCCAGGACTGGAGAAGGATGTTGACTGGGCAACCTATTCACTCAGGACTGAAGAGGGATGTTGACTCGGCTACCTGTTCACCCATGACTAAAGAAGGATGTCGACTGAGCTACTTGTCCACTCAGGATTGGAGAAGGATGTCGACTAGGCTACCTTTTCACTAAGGACTGAAGAAGGACGTCGGATGGGCTACCTGTTCATCCAGGATTGAAGAAGGATGTCGACTGGGCTACATGTTCACACAGGACTGAAGAAGGAAGTCGACTAGGCTACCTGTTTACCCAAGATTGAAGAAGGATGTTGGCTGGGCTACCTATTCACCCAGGACTGAAGAAGGGCGTCAACTGGGCTACCTGTTCATCTAGGACTTAAAAAGGTTGTCGACTGGGCTACCTGTTTACCCAAGATTGAAGAAGGATGTTGGCTGGGCTACCTATTCACCCAGGACTGAAGAAAGACGTCAACTGGGCTACCTGTTCATCTAGGACTTAAAAAGGTTGTCGACTGGGCTACCTGTCCACTGAGGACTTAAGAAGGACGTCGGCTGGGCTACATGCTCACCCAAGACTGTAGAAGGATGTCGACTGGGCTACCTGTTCACCCAAAACTAGAGAAGGATGTCGATTGAGCTACCTATTCCTCCAAGACTAAAGAAGGACGTCGACTGGGCTACCTGCTCACTGACTGAAGAAGGATGTCGACTGGACATCCTGTTCACCTAGGACTGCAAAAGGAAGATGAGGGATGATTTTAACATCTACACCCTACTGGATGTCTTGATGATGAAGGGAGTGCTGGCTGAAGTCACCTATGAAGACGAATGTTGCATCAACCTGATTTTATTGGTCCAAGCGCCCCTTTGTGGGTTTTCAATTAGACTGGGAAAGTGGTGCCGTAAAGACGTTTTTCACCGATCCTCCTTTTTATTAGGCTCTTTTGCCCATGACCTTTCGGCCATGTCCACCCTTTTTGTGCATTTTTACTCACGATGCCCTTTCGGGTTTTCACCGTGCCCATTTTTTTATTCACAGAACCCTTTTACTCATGGTTTCGTGACCATGCTCGTCTGTCATTTTTACTTATGGTGTTCCCTTTTTTCAGGTATACACCATGCCCATTATTTCATCATTTTTTTTGTGAAGGCGTTTAGGGTCATGCTTTCAGGACCTGTCAGTTTAACATCATGCGGTCAGGACTTGCACTATGGTTTAAGGTCATGCCACTGGACCATGATGGTGATGAATGACAGTCTATGAAGGCTATGGAATGAGTATGGTGGTGGTTTGACTCACTTGGGGAGATGGCTCGAGGCTACTTATGAAGGATGGATGATGTATTAAATGTGAGCAGACGTTTTTGGTGACTCACTAACTTACAACGAGTTTGGATGGCGAGATGGTTCACCGTTTTTGTGAGCGTGGGTGAGACTCACTAGTGAATGATGTGTGGTGATAAAGTGAATGGACACACTGGGGTGTTATGAAGATGGCATACGCACACTAATAGGTAGGTTAGGGAAGGCGTGCTTGAGAATGCACGTGAAGGCATGTGCGCGTACGTGGGGATAAGATTATGGTCATACCTCCTGGACCTGTGCGAAGCAGTTTATCGTAATGGCAGCAGGAGGTGTACTATGTTTTAAGGCCATACAACTATATTGTAGTTATGCACTTTAAAGTCATACAACTAGGACTGTGCAGTTTAAGGTCGTGCAACTAGACCTCCGATACAGTTTAAGGTCATATAGTTTGGACCATGGGGTTGAGCCTTTTATCGTCATGCGACTAGGACGTGCACTATGGTTTAAGGTCATACAGCTGGATCGTGGCTGAGCAGTTTAGGCTCATGTAGTATAGACCGAGCAGTTTAGGGTCGTGCAACTAGACCTCTGCTACAGTTTAAGGTCATATAGTTTAGATTGGGGCTGAGAAGTTTAGGGTCATGCAGTATGGACCGTGGCCGAACAGTTTAAGGCCATGAAGTATGGATATTGGAAGAGCAGTTTAGGGTCATGCAGTGTAGACTGAGCAGTTTAGGGTCATGCAACTAGACCTCCGATCAGTTTAAGGTCATAGTTTGGACCATGGAGTTTAGGGTCGTGCATCAAGACCTCCGCTACAATTTAAGGTCATATAGTTTTGACCATGGGGCTGAGCAGTTTAAGGTCATGCAGTATGGACCGTGGCTGAGAAGTTTAAGGTCACAAAGTATAGACCGTGGCTTAACAGTTTAGGATCATGCAGTATGGACCGTGGTTGAACAGTTTAGGGTCATGCAGTATAGACCGAGCAGTTTAGGGTCATGCTACTAGACCTCCACTATACTTTAACGTCATATAGTTTGGACCATGGAGTTTAGGGTCGTGCATCTAGACCTCCGCTACAGTTTATGGTCATATAATTTGGACCATGGAGTTTAGGGTCGTGCATCTAGACCATTGCTACAATTTAAGGTCATATAATTTGGACCATGGAGTTTAGGGTCGTGCAACTAGACCATTGTGTGGGTCACCATGTAAGTGAAGTTCCATGGGGAATAGGTCTGTGGATGACAATCTGACTTCTTGAGGATACAATGGTTAAGGCCATACACAAGCAAAGGGCTCAAATGGAAATGGTGACCTAATGAAGGATGACAAACAGAGGCGGACGCTATGGGGGTAAGCATATTCTCTAGGGTGAAAGATGAGACTTTATGAAGACTTAGCTTATGACAGGTAACCTGACTCCCTAGGAATATGGTCGCTTGGTGTGAAGCTGACTCATTGGGGCTTGTAGGGGTAAACATGACTCCAACTCCACTGGGGATAATGAGCTGTAGTATGGGTGTGACTCCTAATGCGGGATGAGCGACGGCTCCTGACTCCATTTGGGAGGTGACGATTTGGGTGCAACGACCTGGGTGCAAGTCCACTAGAGATGACACATCACGGCTTAGATGCAACTCTGCTAGGGATATTGGTAGGGAGTACACTGCTCCAGCCTGGAGTCAATGACAATGGGCTGTTTGTAATACAGCTGACGCTAGGTGCAGCGATAATGGTTTCTTGCGACTGTCCAATCAGCGCTGAGCTCTCAAAAACACAACCGGCGCTAATTCAATCGGGGCTAAGGTGGTTCAAAACTCATCTAGCGCTAGTCAACTGATGCTAGGGTTGTTTTGAAACTTACCCGACGTTTGTCAATCGGTGCTAAGGTGGTTTGAAATTCACCCGGTGCTGGTCCACCGGTGCTAATTCAACCAGTGCTCAGGTGGTTCAAAACTCACCCAGTGCTAGTCAACCGGCATCAAGGTGGTTTAAAATTCACCCGACGCTGGATGAAAGTTACTTCGGGCCTTGAGTCAAAGCCCGACCCGACTCATCGTCGCTTGGCTTTCCTTAGACACGAATGGAATTCTCAATTTGTTAGGGGCATCTGAGGGCAGTGTAGTCTATACAAGGGGGTAAAACCCTATTCTTCCGTCATTTTTTACCAAGGGTAAAAACCTTAAGCAAAAATTTTTCTTTAACGGTGAGGAAAGGGTGGTCAGTTGAAGTTCCGGCGAGCAGTAAGACTTCAGCAGAAGTTTTGCGGGGAAGGTTCTTTGGCAGAAAATAGGATTTCGATGATTTGCCTGGAAAGACCTTCGGCGAGCAGACTTTTCCAAAAATTCGGTAAAGTTACAGGGAGAGCAGTGAGGAAAGGCGAGTTCTTCAGGAAGTTTTTCGGGAAACAAAAGAGGTTCCTGGTGCAATATTTTTGGTAGAAGAGGAGGGAAACGCCACAATGAGTATTTCCACACGTATTGGAAGTTTTTTGGGAATTTTTGAGGGGTTTCCTGAGGTTGTGGTAACTTTTCGACACTGTTCGTGGTGTTTGCCGAGGTTTCCGGGAACCTAGGGGAAGTTTGGAGAAGTTTCCCTGTGGGGTTCTGGTGCAGTCCAGGCAAAAAGACGAAGGCGGGAAAGTTTTTTTTTTTTTTTCAGTGAGTTTTCAGCCATGTGGCAAAAGTTCTGGTGGAATTCGAACGAGCACAGGAGATGGGCTATACAATTGTAGGAGGTGAACCGTCATGGAGGTGAACCATCACATGGGAGGCATATGGTTACCTCCGAAAATCGTGCGACCATTAAGGAGGTGCGCAAACTTAGGCTCCTAAAAATGAAGGGTCTTGGGAAGCGAACAGTCGCGACAAGGCCGGTGCTAACAGAAGTGCAATTGATGCTAAGGTAATTGGTGTTGATGATTTGGAGTGCTGATACACCCAGCGCCGACCCTCAAGCAAAACAGCCGACGTTAGGGGTTGGGCACGCAACCGGCACTGACATCTGGACGACCCAGCCAGCAGTGGCTTCAGTCGGTGCTGATCAACACATGTGGCTTATCATGATGAGGAGATGATGCTCGCGTGTGTTGGTAAGTAACGTGCGGGGTTTGCGGCATTCGGCGATGAGCGACATGCGACAATGTTCATGGGCTAGCAAGGAGTGATGAAGGATGTGGCGTGGGCTGTGGTACCTGTTGGAAACCAAATCCAAAAGTATGACAATGAGGTCCATGTTGTTCTCTGGAAGGGCCTCCAATGTGAACAAGGTGTGCTTTTCATCATAGGCCAGCTCCTTGCCAGGGGAGCCCATCTTGTATGTTTGATATACACGTCGAATGGATCCTACATCGTATATTCGATAGACACGTCAGATGAGGCATCTGGCTTGTATGTTCGACATACACATCGGATGGACTGAGGGAATCTTCTTAGAGTGGCTCTGCTTTATCTTCTGGCCTGTAACCATCCTCTTACTCGTCAGATGAATTAAAGCTAACTCTCCAAGTGGTTTCACTTCTTCTTCATGAGGTGGTCCTTCCCTTCGTGGGTTTGCTTCTTCCTCATGGAACATCCATTTGTTTTGGCCTGTAACCATCCTCTTACTCTCAGATGCAAGGGAAAAAGTACAAGTTTTGGTTTGTAACTGTCCTCTTTTCCTCAGACGCAAGAGACTTGTAACCTCCCTAGTAATGGGTTCTTGTAACTTGTAACTCTTTTTTTTTTTTACTGTAATAAAAAGAATTAGCATTTTTGTTTGGACTATCTTGCTTATTTTTGCACTGAGTCCCTTTCTTCTGAATACACATCACAGATAATACTTCTTTAGGTATCACACATTGATAGGGGGCATCGCCTCATCGCCATCAGAATGTGCCAGTATGTAGGCTCCATTGGGCGGGATCTTTTTGACCGTAAAGGGACCTTCCTACTTAGGCTCAAACTTCCCTTTACGCTGGCCATGCATAACAATAGGCCTCTTGACAGCTAAGACTAGATCACCGCGGGTGAATGAGCGGATCTTGATAGACTTGTCGAAAGCCCTCTTCATTCTCCCTTGGTTGAGTTCAAGGTTCCGCTGAGCCTCTAGCCTCTTTCCATCGAGTGCATCTAATTCTTGATATCGGAGCATGACTCTCTCATATTCAATTATTCCTTGGTGAATAGCAACTCGCAGTGAAGGGATTTGTACTTCAAGAGGTAAAACTGGTTCACCCCCATAGACCAGAGAATTAGGAGTGGAATCAATAGAATTTTGGGTAGCAGTACGATAAGCCCACCCTGCTTCAGGAAGCTTCTCATGTCAGTTCTTCCTTGTTTTTTATATTGACTTTCTTAAGACATTGCACAGAGTCTTATTGAAAGCCTCAGCTAATCCATTCGCTCCAGGGTGGTACATAGTCAAGTACCTCCATTCGAAACCGGACTGATTAACTAAGCGATCAATGTGATAACTCCTATATTGTGGGCCGTTGTCAGATATAATCTGATCAGGCACTCCGAATCGGTATATGATATGATGTCGAATGAAGTAGGCCACCATCATCCTAGGACCTGCTTAAGGGGAACTGCTTCAGCTCACTTAGAGACGTAATCTATTGTAGCTAGGATAAAAATATGGCCCATCATGGAAGGAGGGTCAATAAGCCCTACAATGTCCATACCCCATTGTGAGAAGGGCCATGGATCAACCATAGGGTGTAAGGGCTCTGGAGGCTGGTGAATTAGGCTGGAATGTATTTGGCATACTTGGCACTTTTTAGCATAGCTTAAGGAATCGACTATCTTGGAAGGCCGATAATGTCCCAACCTATGTATTCGTTCATAGAGCTTAGGACCAGATTGGTGAAGTCCACAGATGCCTGAGTGGACTACTTCGAACACCTTACTTGCTTCTTGGATATCGACGCATCTAAGAAGAATGCCATCAAATGACCGTCTAAAGAGAACATCTCCTTAGAGGAAAGTATACTTGGTGGACATTCGACGTACGCTGTTGCGTTTGACATGATCTTCCGAAAGCCTACCATGTTTTAGGAAACTGGTGATGGGATCTCTCCAATCTTCTACCTACTCAATTTCTACGCACATTGGGTCAAAAAATTCTGGTCCCTAATTTTGACCCTTAGCTCCTTGACGATGTGCTATTGCTTGTTCAGTTTTGATTAGTACTTTGGCCGATAGAAGTGCTCCAAATGGATAAGGGGGACACTCGGGGAAGATATATCTCTCATCATCCGCATCGACCTCAGTTCTCAATTCGATGTGTCTCCATTCTGCCACCCAAACAAGTGTGGGTCCTGATGAGGACAACCGAATTGTAGCGTCGAGTTTTACAAGTGAATCATCCTGTGAATTTAGCCTCCAGGGGTTGTGACTCAAGGATACGTCTTCAAACTGGGCTACACACGATTTTACAGTATCGTGATAAGACTTGAGAATGTCTTTTCTCACATCATAGATCCCTTTGAGCTGTCGGATAACCAACTTAGATCGAAGGCTATCTCGAGTCAAGATCGAAGGCTATCTCGAGTCCAATTATAAGGGCCTTATATTCTTCCTCATTATGAGAACCGGCTTGAGCAAGAGAGAAAGAAAGTGGCAATACTCCTCCTCTCGGAGTCAGGAATACAACTCCGATGCCTTCTCGATCTGATTGGAAAGCTCTGTCAAAGTATAATTCCCACGTATGAACAAGGTCACATAATACTTCTTCATCGAGGAGGTCGCTTGATAAAGGAGATTCTGCCTGTACGGGGTGTGCCGTTAGAAAGTCAGCCAAGGCCTGACCCTTGATGGCCTTCTGTGGGACATACGTGATATCGAACTCCATCAGCAATAATGCCCACCTAGCAAGGCATCCCAACGAGCATGGGCGTGTCATGGGAAACTTTACAGGATCAACTTTTGATATAAGTTTTACTTTATGACCAAGAAAGTAATGGTGGAGCTTCTGTATTGCGAAGATCAGAGCTAGACACATCTTTTTTATTGGGGGATAATTCTTCTCGGCCCCCTGCATTCTGCCGCTGAGGTAATATAACACAGTCTCTTTTCCCTCTTCATTGTTTTATGCCAACAATGCTTCGAGTGACTCGTCTAAAGCAGTCACGTATAGAATGAGGGGCTTTCCCAATACCGGTGTAGAGAATATTGGAGGGCTGAGTAAATAATACTTGATGTCGTCAAGGGTTGCTTGACATGCTTCATACCAGATGAATGGTGTATCTTTTTTTAGTAGGTGTGTAAAGGGTTTACAAAGACCTGAGAGGTTCGAGATAAACCTACAAATGTATGTCAGTTGCCCTTGGAGGGAGCGCAGTTCTTGGAGTGAAGCCTGTGATGGCATTTCTTGGATTGCCTTGATTTTAACTGGCTCAACTTCAAGCCCTCGATGTCTGACGATGAACCTAAGAATTTTCCTTAATGCACATCAAAAGCGCATTTCAGTGGGTTCATTTTTAGCTGATGGAGATGCAAACGCTTGAACACCTTTTCAAGATCTCTCATATGAGCATCATTCTCTTTGGATTTTACTACCAAGTCATCCACATAACACTCCACCTCTTTGTGCATCATGTCTCGAAAAATGGTCGCCATTGCTCTCTGGTCTGTGGCATCGACATTCTTTAATCCAAAGGGCGTCATTGTGTAACAAGAGACCCCTTTCGGAGTTAAGAATGCTATGGCCTCTTCAGCTTTGGGCGCTATCCTTATCTGATTACACCCGGAGTATCCATCCATGAAGGAAAAGATTTGACAATGAGCTGTGGAGTTGATGAGCATCTCGATGAATGGCAACGGGAAGTCATCCTTGACACAAGCGGTATTCAAATTGTGAAAGTCAATATAAACCCTGATTTGACCATTCTTCTTTTTGACCGGAACGACATTTGCTAGCCATTTCGGGTGCTTAAGTTCACGAATGAAACCTACTTGTCTAAGTTTGGTTATCTCAGCATCGATCTACATTTTGAGGTCAGCCCTGAACCTTCTTGATTTCTATTTGACAGGTTTGATAGTTGGATCAATGCCGAGATGTTGAACGACGACTTGAGGGTCTAAACCACGCATCTCATTGTAATGCCAAGCAAAGACGTCCCGACTCATTTTCAAGAAGGCAATGAACTCCTCTTTCTCGTCTAGATACATTCTCGCTGAAATGAAGGTAAGTCTGGGGTACGTTACATCTCCAAGATTTTTTTCTTTGAGTTCGTCAGCTATGGCTTGACTACCTTCTTCTAATTTTTCTGAAGCCTCTTGCAACTCTTCATCGTTGTTTTCAGGGATCTTTTGATCGACCTCAAATGCAGAGACCCATGATCCTGACATCTCTGCCTCCGATAGAGGCCCAGAGTGGATTATAATTTCTGCATCTTTCCCTGTTTGAGGAATGGAAGGGTCTTCCATAAACAGGGGTTGTTTCTCTGACTGCAGGAGTTTGTCTTAGAGATCGTAAGGAATTTGGGATTCAACGATTGTAGTACAAGAAGTATGCCAATGCGAATCACTCAGCCTTTGAGCAACTATCTGCAGTGTTTGGTCCACACGGGTTGGTGCTTCACAGACTTGTATCATGTGGTAAGTTTCTTGAGGGTAGAAACTTTGCCCCCTCGACTCTCTCAATCTCTGCTCAAAGTTAGGGTTAGGTGGCCACGGGGGTTTCTTTGGCTTTGACTTCTTGTGCTTCTTTGTGGTAAGTGGCTCTATCTTAGCTTTAGCTTCCAGGGCATCAGCAACTGTTGAGAATCCTGCTGCTTGCGCCATGGTCTTTCTTAGTCGTTTTTGTTGCATCTTTGTTATGTTTGATCCCTCAAGTTCTCTATCGAGAGACTCGAAGTCTGGTTATACCAAGGTTGTACCTGCAAGAGATATAGACGAGGAAGAATGAGAAGCAGGAGAAGAAGGAGAAGTAGGCTTAGAAGGTGGGGGAATTTTAAGGTCATTCCCCTCATTAGACCGATCTGGGCAGCTTTTTTTGTCATCGTCAGAGTTGGACGGTTGCAGGGGGTCTTATAAGTCTTTCCCTTGCTTAGACCGTTGGGGAATGCTTTTACCATAGTCACCCTCATTGGACATGTGCTGAGTGGGAGATGAGACAGGAGCATTTTCTTGACAATATGAAGAAGGAAAAAGGATTGTGCCAGGGATGAAGTCCAGCAAGGTTCGCAACGGGGGAAGGGGCTTGAGTGTCAAGGCCAGATTTGCTCAGGGATCCTGGTTTCTGGAAGCTGGATCATATCATGTTCCAATAATAACAGGAACAGCGCAGGGACCCATTCCTTCTCGAGGGATAGACCTTGTTCTTATTCCTGGTGAAATAATCACTCCGATCAAAGTTGGTTGGTGGAGGTACCTGATTGTGCGATTGTTGCTGCTTGCCGGCCTGGGTTGTTATCTTCACCGTGTTTACCTCTTTAGAGAGGTCTAAAGTTTGGGAGGGAGCCTTCTTTGAATCAGTGATCATGACGGCAGCACTGATTACCCCTTTCTGTTGGCTGCCCTATGTGTTATTTCGAGAGCTACCATTGCCCCCGTTGTTTGCTTATCTTGTGGATGGTTGTCATGTCCCACCATGATGGCGTGATAAACTCTCTATACGAACTTA
>NW_006496807.1:177087-205019 GCF_000471905.2 Amborella trichopoda | reverse complement strand
TGTTCCACACACAAGTCTGGACTGCTTCCTTCTCAGGCATAGGATTATGATGGTGAGAAGCCAAGTTTCTCCATCTTGATATGAACTGATCCACGGGTTCATCAGGTTCTTGGGTCAGGGTGAGAAGTTAGATGGTTTGAACCTCTCTCTCGACCCCATAGAAGCGTTGATAGAATAGTTTCTCCATCTCCTTCCATGTATGAACAGAGTTTGGAGGAAGTCGGGCATACCATTGGAATGTCGGGCCATCGAGAGTCTCAACGAACTGTCGGAGAAGAAGTCTCCCATCAGCCACTGTTTCCCAACATGCAGCCTGGAAGTGGACAATATGCTGGTTCGGGGAGGTGGTTCCATTGAATAAGGGAAACTTCCCTTTCTTATAGTTTGAGGAGAACGAGACTTGATCAATATAGGAGGGTATGGTCTTTGACAAGGCATCGCACCCTGTATCCCCAGAATTTATATGTTATTTAGGCTATGGGTGACCATAGTATCAATATCTAACTGGGAGACTGAATGAGGCACAGAATTATCCTGTGAGGTAAACAAAGGGGGCTGCCATGGAGGTGCACCATCAGAGTAATGGGAATTGACCTCATAGTTAGACGACTGGCGTGCAACGTTAATATGATCAATCTTTTCCATCATCACGTGCACCATATCCTCAAACTTGTTCACACGATCCTCCTGCGCATCACTGGCCTCGCTTACGACCATTATGCTGACCGTTTCTCTAGGGAGGTCAACGTTAGTGGCAACTAAAGGCTTGCGAGCTTGATGGGTCGTACGTGGTAGGTCAGTCAGTAGGGGGGCAGCATACCCTGACTGAACTCGACTCCTGTACACGGATCGAGTTTGGACAGGTTCTCGACGGTCTTGGTACCGTGACTGCTGAGTGGTCGGGTCTTCTTCTGCGATAGTAACCACAACACAGGTCTCATGGAGCTCTTCTTCAGGCTTTATCGTCTGAAGAGGGTAGAAGGGATTCAGGCGAAGAGGGTCGTCAAAATTGGCTGTTTGGACCGCTTTGGTCTCTTCCCTAGTTAAAATTTGTAGACCTCTATCATGTTTAGCCTTGAGGTTTTGATGGACCTCGCGCAAAAAATGCGATCTAAGTCGCGGCAGGTCAGCTCCTCTTGCACAAAAGAGAGCTGTCTCCATCAAGTGCGGCAGTGGATGAGGGCCAGGAACTGGAGTCATCTCGGGTTGGGGAGGATGAAGGACTCGATCTTCCATGAGGTCCATGCCCTGAACTCTCTTATGAGCTCCAGAGACACGACCTAAGTGATGGGGCTGGTTCGGGATGGTACTCTTGGGGAAAACATTCAAGTACCAAGGCTGAAGGTGCTTGCTCGATGAAGAAGGATCTCGGGGGACCTGGGGATCCACTCGGGCTCATGCAGGTGATCTGGCCTTATGAGGTCGAGAACTATGAGCAGGTGTATGTAAGAGAACGGGTGCAGGAATGCCCCTTACAGGGTGCGCTTGTGTGTGCATAGTAGGAGGACGAGGAGGTCGTCTCTTGTGTACTCAGGTTGGTGTAATAAAGGCGTCGCCGCGAGTAGTGAGATGCATATGAGTAGCATGTGCAGGACCTGGCCTTGGAATGTTCGATCTTGGACATAGACTTGAGGTAACAGAAGGGTTGCCCCGAGGTGTTGCTCGAGGGGGTGACCCACGAGCCTTGTGGTGTGTGTGAGGGGTGAAGACAGTGGGGTTTCCACCTTTATTTGTTATGCCTCTAGGGATAGAGACCAACGGTGTAGGAATGTGGGGTGTAGTCTTATGGCGACCCATAGAAGCACTGACAACTTGCTTGCCTTTTGCAAAAAGGGACTGGGCAGCCTTTCGACGTACCTCAAAAACACGACCTGCAAGTGACTTGTCGGTAGCTGGGTGCATGTTGTGGGGCAACATAAGTGCTGCCCATGCAAGGCGCCTTGGTGGAGTTTCCACCAGAGCGAAGTGTTGGGGAGTGAGGGACCTTCAAGTTCCTCCTCACACAAGTCTAGGTTAAGACCTGAGAACGAAGTCGAAGGTACTTGTTCCCTAAGGACACTCTCGAATACGGGGATAAAAAAATCCCCGATTCGGATAAATGGGTTACAGAACCCAGGAGCCATAAGTGAATGTGAAAATATAATGAAAGAAGAAAATAAAAGAAGAAACTAGCCAAACAAGAATGATCCGACTAAGGGGTAGTAAGTCCCCAATGGAATCGCCAAACTAGTTAGGTGCCTCGATTCGCCCTCCGGATCTGGATGATCGGGCGACACGTATCTCGAGTTTCGAGGGAAGACTCGGGATGTTTCTGAGATCGCTCTCGGGAACCTTGTTCTAGAACGGGGGCAGGTGTTACCAACCAGTGAGAGAGGAATTTTAAAGGTGGGTTCGAGACTTACTCGGGCTGGCTAGCATGGGTGCCCTCTTAGATCACGAAGAAAGCCCCCCAGTGATGAAACTGGTTCGGAATTGCCTTCCTTGGCTCGTATTCTTCTTATTTTCTGCAATTATACACATATATGGCAAAGGTTGTTAGACGTGTGGGTCACCCTTTTTTTCTTTGGTGAATGTACATAAGCAGGCGCATTCAAAAAGAAGAAGGGCAGAAAGCTGGGGGAGAGAAGAGTTCGACTGAGTGAGAGGATCCAGCTGACGAGTATTTGGCCTAACGTGGTAGTAAAACGGGCTCGGTATTAAGACCAGCTCACGGGATTACTATTAGACGTCATTACCAATACTGACTAGCTAAGCACGATGGTCAGTCTGTTGTGGCAATAAAATGGGCCAAGCGATCCTGACACAATAACATTATGGCTAAACGACAGGACTTCCATGAGAGGCTAACCTCAATTACTCTTAGTTGAACGAAAGAATAGTAGAGTGGTGATCATGGAGGAAAGAATGAAGTAAGAGAAGAAGGGAACAAACAGAGGGGGGGAGAAAAGACAAGAGGATAAAAGGGAGAGGGAAGGAAGATGCAGTCGGCGCTGGACATTGCCGACTGTTTCGGAAGAGAGAGAGAAAAGACAGTCGGTGCTAGGCTTCACCAACTGTTAGAAGAGAAGAGAGGGAAAGAACCAACCGGTGCTAGGCTTACATCGGTTGCGACGGGAGAGAAGCAAGGGAGAGAGATCAAGCTGGCGCTAGGCTTCGCCGACTGTGACAAGAGGAGAGAGAAATCCAACGATGCAAGCGTTCGTCGACTGTTAAAGAAAGAGAGGAGAGAAATTCAACCGGCGCTGGAGCTCGTCGATTGTTAAGGAAGAGCGAAGAGAGAAAACCCCACCTGAAGTTGGGGATGAAAGAAGAGGAAGAGAGGGAAAGCCCCCGGCGTTGGGATGAAAGAAGAATAAGAGAGGGAAAGCCCCACCTGGTGTTAGGGATGAAAGAAGAAGAAGTAAGGGAAAACCCCACTCGGCACTGGGATAAAAGAAGAAGAAGTGAGGGAAAACCCCACCCTGCACTGGGATGAAAGAAGAAGAAGCGAGGGAAAGCCCCACCCGGCGTTGAGATGAAAGAATAAGAGAACCAATCGGCACTAGACTTGCGCTAGTTGCAATGAGGAGGAGAGAGAGATGAGAAAAGGGGAGGAGAGAGAAAGAGGGGAGGAGAGAGAAAGTTACCTGCCCGAATGGTACTAGCCCTTTTCTTCTCTCTCCTCTCTCTCTCCAAGGCGTACTCACAAGCTCAAGCAAGAATGGAAATTTTATTGGATCCTCAAAGAATGAATCGAGCATTTTTTTTTACAATGAGGCAGTTCCTGTTTATATAGAATTGGGGCCAAACATGGGTGGATGCCTAAAAGTAACCCTAATTAAAGGTAATTACGATTTAATTGAATTTAAAGAAATTCTAAAAATGGGTACAAAAAGACTGTTCTGCCCCTGCCTAACAATGTGTTGAATTTCAGAACATTCCCTGTTGCTAGCCGAGATCTTGCGTGATCTTCCATGGCTGACTTGAGCGTGTTCTGATGCCCGTTTGATCAAAAGATTATTGTTTTCTTATAGGGCTCGGCATGACGATCATTTTGATACCAACTTCGAGCAGTGAATCATGTTTTTGAGCCATAATCACGAGACTTGAATATTGAAAACTTCGAATCGATTGTGTGCTTGTTCCTTGATGTTTGTTTGTGATTTCCTTATTGAATCACACTGAGCATGCCTTTGTGATCACATTGTAATGAATGCAGCTTGATTTCGTGTCTGGATGAAGATTTCGTCATCTTGAGTTTTTGGCCGGACTCTTAAAATTCGGTGGCCAAAATTTATAGCAGCTTTGGTTCTTTTGTGTACTAAATCCAACCGTTTATCATACGCGAGGTTCGGGCCAGGGATAACCTCGGACCTCACGCACATAATGAAATTGGTTTCGTGCCGATCGGGTATGTGACCGTCGTGATCTAGCTGCTTGAACAAGGCATGCTGCTACTGAATTTCTGTAACTTCCTTCTCGAATCAGCTACTTTCATTTAGTTTTTCTCTTTGCTCGGGTGTTGTCATGGGGCATACCACATATCGAATTGCTCGTCTTAATGAGACGAACACGCTCACCAAATTTAGGAGCGATCTAACTTGGAATGAGTGACTTATTGGCCCGAAAAGTGACTGCTCATAACTGTAAAAACAACCACCTTTAATGGTGTTTTGATGGAGTGAGGCCACACGAGAATAGTGTGCAGCCCTTATGGTTTCAATTTTGTGCTCATATCTTTGTCTTGAAGTGTCCGATTAAGCTGAAACTTGACCCATAGGGATTTTTGACCGTGTCGGATCCAATGGAAGTGGTTCCATAGCTGTTTGAGACACTAAAAATGTAATTCCAGTTGTAGGGTCTGTTTCAGGGAGCTAGAGGCCATTTTTTCGAAAACTGTTCCTTTGCGTTCATTGCCTTGGACATGTCAGAATGCAACGAAACTTGACAGATGGTCTTTTGGAGTGTTGATGAAGGTCTTGACCAGTTATGGGGTCATTCTGAGACTGTCAGGAATTTCCACGTTTTTATAGGTTTTATTGACCTGCTTCTTACTAGGGACGAAGATGCTAAAAAATACGTTCAAACACATTAATCTAGGAACTGAGAAAGATTCGAAGATTACAAGAATTGGAAGCTCTCTATCACCAGAGAATAAGACAAGATGATCTCCCACTTAAAAGAATATATTGACATATTTTCCTGGTCCTATGAAGACATTCCTGGCTTAAATCTCGAATTGGTATGATACCATCTTGTACTCCATGAAAGGGCAAGAGCCATCAAACAGAAACTACGTTGATAATAGCTTCACTTGGAGTTGAAAATAAAAGAAGAGATTAACAAAATTTTAAAGGAAAAGTTCATCTTACCTATGGACTATCCGGATTGGTTAGCCAATATCATAGTAGTACCTAAGAAAGATGGGAGAATCAGAGTTTGCATCGACTATAGGGACCTGAACAAAGCATGTCCTAAGGATGACTTTCCTCTTCCAAATATATATGTCCTGGTTTACAACACTGCTAAACACTAAATGCTATTTTTCATGGACGGTTTCTCTGGATACAATCAGATCCTCATGGCAAAAGAAGACCAAAAAAAGACTTATTTCATCACGCAATGGGGGACATACTGTTATTGAGTCATGTCTTTTGGTCTTAAAAATGTTGGGGCAACTTATAAGAGGGCCATGACTGTTATATTTCATGACTTGATGCATGATATTATGGAAGACTATGTGGATGACATCCTCGTCAAATCCAAAACTCGGGATGCCCACCTTCCCAATTTGAAAAGAGTATTGGACCGACTTCGAGAGCATCAATTAAAAATTGAATCCTCAGAAGTGTACCTTCGGTGTAGAGTCTGGCAAGCTACTTGGCTTCATTGTGAGCCAAAGAGGAATAGAATTGGACTCAATGAAAATTAAGGCTTTCTTAGAAATGCCACCTCCAAAGGATATTCAAGAAATTTGTGCGTTGCAAGGTAGAATACAGGCTATCCGGAGATTTATATCCCAATTAGCTGAGAAATGTAGCCCATTCAATCGTTTGTTAAAGAAGGACACCCCGTTTATCTGGGATGAAATATGTCAAAAAGCCTTTGACCGTATAAGGGAGTACCTTTCTATCCCACCGATCTTGAGTCCACCTGACCCCAACAAATATCTATTCCTTTACCTTGCTATGACAGATAAGACAATGGGGGCGATGTTAGAGCAATATAATGACCAAGGAAAATAGAAGACCATCTGCTACATCAGTAAGACAATGGCTGACTATGAAATACGATACTCAGATGTGGAAAAACATTGTCTGACCTTATGTGTTTTCTTATACCATCAAGCTGATATCTAAGATGGATCCACTCAAGTTCCTGGTAGAAAGACATGTTTTAAATGGACGATTAGACGAATGGAGAATGCTCCTAAGTGAATTTGACATCGAATATGTTACTCAGAAATCAGTCAAGGGGCAAGCAATTGCCGATCATTTAGCTGAACATGCCTTACCTGACTGTGTCCCCATCAAAACTGATCTCCATGATGAGGACCTATTTTTCATTGAGGATCTCAGTTAGGAGTTATACTTTGACGGGGCTAAGAATACGACACTAGTGTCGGAGTCCTCCTATGCTCTTCAGAGAAAATAATGTTTCCAACCGCTTTAAGGCTCAATTTTCCCTGCACAAGCCATGTTGCAGAATATGAAGCGTTAATAGCTGGTCTCGAGAACGCCTGTGAACTCCAAATTGAACAATTACGGGTCATGGGCGATTCTTTGCTTGTAATAAATCAAATTAACAGAGAATGGAAGGTTAAATACAAAAAGATCCAGCTTTACCAGGACTCAATTGCAAAGTTGTCAAAATGCTTCAAAAGAGTAACCTTTCAACATGTGACTCAAGAAAACAACCGGTTCACCGTACCTTGGCTATTCTCTCATCAATGGTGGACATTCCTCCTCAAATGAGTGTCCAAACATTCTACATTAGACACAAGAGTGATCCTTCTCCTCTCAAGATGGAGTCGAAACAGGAAGATCAAGAATCAGAGAGGGGAGAAGAAGTGTTCACCCTCGGAGCTAACCAGATAGTCAAAGCTAAACCCCTGATATCGTGATGTATCAGTCTTACTCAAAGATCGAACGTGTCCCGAAGGAGCTTCGAAGAGAGATAGGGATGCCTTTAGAATATTCTCAATCAAATTCTTGATCAAGATGACATCCTCTACAAGAAGTCCTTTG
Organism: Amborella trichopoda; assembly: GCF_000471905.2. Next base: position 197,793 of record NW_006496807.1, on the reverse strand, counting down.
AAGGAATCCTCTTAAGGTGTATTGACTAACCAAAAGTCAACACAGTGCTCAAAGAACTGCACAATGAAGGAGGACACACAGGGGTAGCACTCCTAGCTCAGAAAGTCAGAAGACATGGATACTACTGGACTAATATGGCCAAAGACTGTTGGAAATATGTGAAGAGATGTCATAAGTGTCAAGTTTATGGGGATCGCTTACACGCCCCGTCCATGCCACTCAATTCAACACCTCCTGTCTGGCCATTTTCCATGTGGGCCTCGGACATAATCGGAATCATAACACCAAGAGATTCTAATGGACACAGGTTTATCCTCACTGCTACTGAATATTTCACAAAATAGAAGGACAACATGTAACCAGATTTATTACAAACAACATCATCCATAGATTTGGAGTCCCCGAAATGATCATCATTGATAATAGGGACTAAGTTCAAAAATGAAAAGGTAGCAATGATATGTAAAAGATTTGGAATTTAGCAAAAGTTCTCTTTACCTTATTACCCCCAAGGCAATGGTCAAGCAGAAGCGACCGACAAAGCCCTCTTGAAGATCATCAATCAAACCATAGAAGGTGGCAAGGATTGCCATGAGAAATTACAAGCTGCACTCTGGGCTTATAGAACCACTGAGAAAACAGCCTCAGGGATGACTCCCGACTCACTAGTCTATGGCATGGAGGCAATACTTTCAATCGAAGTGGAAACACCCACTCTTAGGGTGCTTGCTTATAAAGAATCAGATTATAAGCAACATGCTAAAGCCTGACTAGCCACTCTCGAAACCCTGGATGAGAGACGACTACGAGCAGTTGACAAAATGATATTCTATCATCACAGAATTGAGCGAGCATATCGAAGGAAGGTGATACTCTGAGAATTCAAAGTTGGGGATCTAGTTCTAAAGAAAATCTGCCATTCGACGGTGAATCCTCACACAATAGGAAAGAAGCTTAATTGGGAAGGACCATATGTCATAACCCAAACCTATTCAAGCAATTCCTGCAAACTCAAGAATCTTGAAGGACAAGAGCTGAATGATCTTATCAATGCTATGTACCTCAAGAAATACTACTCCTGAAGAAGAACAAAAAAAAGAAAAAAAAAGGAAAAAAAAAGAGCTTAGCCAACCTAACAAGAGATTGAAGGATTAGGAAGCTCAAAGTGACTCCGAGTCTAAAAATCAAAGCTCGAGTAAAGCAATTTAAGGAGGAAATATTCTATAAATATTCGACAACCTTTGTCAATGAAGTATCAGATACCAACTAGGGGCAAGGAAAATCGAAGGATAACCAAGACTAGGACCTCCCTGCCACTTGGAAGAAGGAAGGATGATCGAGTTCTTATCTGTCTTTTTATGATGAAGTGCCAAAAGAAGGAAAAAACGCCATCAACTCTTCTGCTCCTCCTCTGTTTCCATCTTCTTCAAAAGAAAAGGAAAGAAAAAAAAAGTCCGCCGAGATGAAAATCGAAAAGAATCTCAAGCCTTGGAAAAAATGCCACTAGGCTGAACACCAGAAAGGGACCCTAGTGGCAGAGAGAAAAAAACAAAAGAAATCCGTCGGGTTGAAAATCCGAAAGGAACCTCGAGCGTTGGAAAAAAAGCTACTGGGCTGAACACCCGAAAGGGACCCCGGGGCGATAGAAAAATGGAACTTCTCTATCTTTTCATCTCTTCTCCAAAATATCTAGAAATTCTTCTCTTATCAAGTTAGAATGACATCAGAAGGCAAATTAAGGCATCATTCCAAGTGAAACCTGAAGAGGCTCGACAATCTAAATTTCAAAAGAGTGGTAGTGGAGGAATAAAATTAGAAGTCCAAGGATATTCTGAGCACTTTGAGGCATATCTCATATTTTCCATGACACCGGTTTGCTGGAAAAATAAGAAAAATTCTTCTTTGAATTGTGATATAAGAAGCCAAGGTTGGAAGATGAGGAAGTACTTAGTGATTCCTTGTCCTAAAAGTCCCAAGTAGAGGCTCAACAAGCTCATGAAAAAAAAGAAAAAGGAAGAAGAATAAGAAGAAGAAGAGAGAACTCCATGGTAGCATGCGCTTAAACTCTTACCAAAACTTGTTCTTCAAAATTTCTCATCTATCTTCAAAATTTCCCCTGTGTTTCGTGAGTTTTCAAGGCCGTTAATTTATTTGGTTAAAACATAGCCCGAAACTCTATTTCTATTTCAAAATTCAATCTATCTTCAAAACCTTCTAAAATGCTTTTAAAAAACGAAGGAGTTTCATGGAGGCTTGGATATGATGCAACTGTAGCCACCAAATCCTGGATTGCCATACATGCAAACCCTTAGGAAAACAGAGACCAACCCATAGGTTCCCGTACTAAAAAGCCTGAACTTGTGGACCCCAATAATCAGAATCAAAGGCCAATAAGAAGTTTAATTAGCCAGAAATTCATCATCCCATCATTTCTTTTAAATCAAAATCCCATTCGATTGAAGATTCAGACCCCGAGAAAAAGGTCTAAAGTCAAAGATGACAACATTGGCACCTTCCCAGGTAGCATTAGAGTGACTACAACAAGGAGTGTCATCGGCTCAAAGATAGCACGGTTCTTGTTGACTGTCACTTCAGATCCCCATTATTGGAGACCTCTCAACTGCACTTACTCAAATATAGCAGTGTCAGTTCTATGTCTTACGAATCAAAAGCATCCATCGGCGTACCACCAATCCAAAGGGTACTGGTCATTCAAAAGAATGATCCCTCGAAAAATGTTTTCCTTCCCACCGTGTCTCAGGTGTCTACTTCTTTGTCATTCACTTGGTGCCCCAGGTATATGCTAAAGAGGGGCAACTATAGACACCCCCTTGAAATTCTAGCTAAGGGAACTCTTAAAAACCTCGATTCTGGTCCTAAAAGACTACACAAATCCTAATAGACCATAAGCAACCTAGACCCAATTTAATTAACCCAAAACTATCCAAATCTTATCCCAACTTGAAGTAGAGCCCAAGAGCTTTCCAACGGTCCAAGAATCGGCTGAATTGGACCTACGGATAGAAAGATATAACAAATAACAATTTGGTCCCTACGGGCTAATGACGCAGTCAACGCATCTGATGATGCAGTAAACACGTTTTCTTTAATTAGATAAGGCTAAAACTTCAAGATAAATTCAAAAAAAGCCGAAAAAAATCCAAACAAATTAGAAAAAGTCACCAATGGAGTTTTATAAATACCCCCTACATAACCCAAAAGAAAGAGACGAGAAACCACAAAGAAATCCTTTAGGAATTCCCGAAATTAGAAAAATAGCCCAAAAAAACCAAAAATAGGAAAAACCCTTAGAAAATTCCTAAAAATTTAGGAAAAATTGCAAAAAATTAGAGAAAATCTCAGAAGTCGTATTCAACCTATGAAGATCCCAAAAACCTTAGAAAACTGAGGAAATTCTGCTCCAATCCTAAGAAAAGCCTATGTAGACCTACCTAAACTTCTCAGCTTTTCCTCCTACTTTAGGAAACTAGATCTAGGTTAAAAGAACCTCAGATCTACCAATTTCAGAAAGCAAAGGCATCCAAAAAAGGAGATTGTGGTGTAAATCAGAAGATCGGCCTCATCGAAGCCCGAAACTCCGGGTTTCGGGTCCTTAGAGGTAAGTATATCTTTCTTTGCTTAATTTATTTTGTTTTTCTTCATTAAATTATCTATTTTAATTTATTTTTTTTGGAAATTAATTCATCATTAGATTTAATTAAATTTAGAAGTGTTTTTTTGTCAAAATACGGATTTGGAACTGGCGCTGCCAGTGGACTTAGGAAAAGATCGGGTCTGTATAGATCTGAGATTTTTATGAGCCTATAATTCAAGCGATCCCACTTTCTCTACCTTTTCAAAAAGTGGCTTAGTTTTTTCTAAGATTTGAGCAGATCTCATCACAGAGATCGGCACAGATCTGAGTGCAAACAAACATATAGTCTATTCACACAACTATAAATTTCTTACATGTCTCCATGAGGTCCCTCACAAGCCGTTGCTCCTACGCATTCCTTGCACACATGACCCGAACTGCCGCCCGCATGCCTTTCGCGGGCGTCCCTTGCACCCATGCCCTAGCAGCCACCGGCGACCATTCCACACAAAACCTGGCCGATCAAGGTAAAAAATCCCAAGCGCGAGCCTGAGGACCTTTACATATCGTTGCTCGAGCACGTCGCATGCACGCATGACTCAAGCTGTCGCCCGCATGATCATTGGTGTGCATCCTTCACTCACATTCCCTGAAAATCGTCAAACGCACTTCCCTTTACAAGACGCCACGCACATACTGCCGTGCGTGTTCCTTCATCACTGTCGCCCATGAAATCCCATGCATAAGGGATCAAGACCGGGTCGAGCTCAGGCTTGAGGCCCAAACACAAGTCATTGCCGTCTGTGTAACTTCTGACCAGCGCCGGCTGTGTTCTCAACGGTCCAGCGCTGGCTGTGTGTGGTGCCCAAAACTGGCTGTATTCACCAATTAGCATCGACTGCATTCACCAAAGTCTAGCGTCGACTATGCTCTCAATGGCCCAGCGCCGGCTATGTTCACCAAAGCCTAGCACCAGCTGTGTTCCCAAAGCTTAGCGCCTGCTATGTTCACCAAAGCCTAACGTCAGCTATGTTCCTAAAGCTTAGCACCAACTATGTTTACCGAGGCCACAGTCGGCTGCATTCTTAAAGGGTTAGCGACGGCTGTGTTCTCAAAGGCCCAGCGTCGACTGCGTTCTCAAAGGCTAGCGCTGGCTGAGCCTAGCTCCGGCAGTGTTCTCAATTGCCCACCGCCAGCTGTGTTCTCAAAGGGCCGGTTGCATTCTCAAAGGACTAGTGCCGGCGCAATCTCAAAGGGCCAGTGCCGGCTGCGTTCTCAAAGGCTAGCGTTGGCTGTGCCTAGCGCCGACTGTGTTCTAAAGTCACCACCGCATGTGTAGGCACTACATACACTAGCGTCGCGTGTGTTATCGCCGTCCATGCTGGCACCGCATGTGTCAATACTGCAACCGTTAGAGACCACCGTTGTGTGTGTTACGTTCTCCATGCTAGCGATATGTATGTGCTAGCGCCGCGTGTGCTAAAACCTGGTCATCGCCGTGTATGTCCTACCACTATCCCTAGTGGACTTGCACTCAGACCATGACCTATCATCCCCAATGGAGTCAGGAGGAGGCCACTGTCCCTCATCCCCAGAGTAGGAGTCACACCCATACCGTAGCCCATTATCCCCAGTGGAGTGAGGGTCATTCTTACCTCTTCAATTCCCAGTGGGTCATTTTCACACCAATCTATCTTATCCCTAAGGAGTCAGGTTACCTGTCATAAGCCAATTCTTCATAGAGTCCCCCTAATCCCGAGCGAAGTCCTATTCCATTTTCCATCCCTCGTTGGGCCACCATCTCCATCTGAGTCGTCTGCTTGTGTAAGGCCTTAATCATTTTATCCCCAGGGAGTCGGATTGCCATCCACAGACCTATTCTCCATGGAGCTTCACCTACATGGCGACCCACACAATGCTCTAGATGCACGACCCTAAACACCATGGTCCAAACTATATGATCTTAAATTGTAGCGGAGGTCTAGTTACACGACCTTAAACTGCATGGTCCTAACTCCATGACTATAAAACTGCATAGCTATGGTCTAGCTGTATGTCCCTAAAACTATAATACACGTTCTAGCCGTATGACGTTAAAATGCTTCACATAGGTCACGGAGGCATGACCCTAAACACGCCCCCACAAAAAAATAGACAAAAAAAAAGAGAGAGATGAATAACGGGCATGGTGTAGACCTGGACAAGGGAACACCATGAGTAACTATGATGGAAGGGTATAGTCACGAAACCATGAGTAAGAGAGTTCCGTGGAAATAAAAACCCGGGCACGGCGAAAACCTGAAAAGGCAACATGAGTAAAAATAGAAGATTAAGGGTAGACATGGTCGTAAGGTCATAGGTTAAAGAGTCCCTAATAAAAGGAGGTTGGTGAAAACCATCTCTATGGCATCACTTTCCAAGTCCAAGTGAAAACCCGCTAAGGGCGCGTGAACCAAGAAAGCAGGTTGATGCAGCGCCCGCTTCCACAGGCGGCTTCAGTCAGCACTCCCTTCATCATCAAGTCGTCCAACAGGGTGTAGACGTTAAAATCATCCCTCAATATCAGCAACAAGCAAGACACTATCATATCAGGTGCCCTACAAACCTGGTCTGGCTACAAACAACGCTGCCAAGACATCCAACGGGGTGCAGACGTTAAAATCTTCTTGCTAGGTCAGTCACGCCTAATCCAGGCACGACAAACCTAGTGAGGCTGCAAAAAACTAAATCATCAAGAGGTCTAACAAGGTGTAGATGTTAAAATCATCCCTCAACATCCTTCTTCAAAGGCTGGGTGACAACGTAGCCCAATCATCATCCCTTCTTCAAGGCTGGGTGACAACGTAGCCCAGTCATCATTCTTTCTTCAAGGCTGGGTGACGAAGTAGCCCAGTCACCATTCTTTCTACAAGGCTGGTTGACAACGTAGCCCAGTCATTATCCCTTCTTCAATGACCATCCCTTCTTCAAGGCTGGGTGATAATGTAGCCCAGTCATTATCCCTTCTTCAAGGCTGGGTGACAATGTAGCCCAGTCATTATCCCTTTTTCAAGGACCATCTTTTCTTCAAGGTTGGGTGACAACGTAGCCCAGTCATTGTCACAAGGTCATCACAGGTACCGTTCGACAGGGTGAGGACTTAAAATACAAATCCCACCAAATCACAAACAAGGCCGTCACAGGTATCGTCCGACAAGGTGAGGACTTAAAATACTAATCCCTCCAAATCATAAACAAGGCCGTCACAGGTACCGTCCCACAGGGTGAGGACTTAAAATACTAATCCCTCCAAAATAGAACACGTGAGGGTGAAGACTTTGATAGGATCCCTTAAAAGTCTCTTCTCCCCCTAAAGTCTCCACCGATCAATCAGTCCATTGCATCCAAATGTCTAAGCGTCATAGTTGCAGCATTGTGTGAATCTCCTTGACGTTCACGTGGTCCTATGGCTAGGAAGAAAAAAGTAATAAAGGCAAATGAAATTTTTTGAATGTTATCCTTCTCACTTCTCTCGAGAAAACTGTTTGAACACATTTTTCAACACCTTGGTCCCTGATGCTGAATAAAGAGGAAGCCGATCAATAAAGCCTACAAAATAGTGAAAACTTCGACAGTCTCATAATGGCCTCAGAATTGGTCAAGATCTTCATCAGCACTCCAAAAGGCCACCTACCAAGTTTTATCGCGATTAGATACAATTTCATGAAAATTGGCCCCTAGCGCTCTGAAATGGACTCTGTAATTAGAACTATATTTTCGGTACGTCAAATAGCTATAGGACTACCGCCATTGGATTCGACACGGTCAAAAACCCTTATGAGTCAAGTTTCGACTTAATCAGGCACTCTAGGACAAAGTTATGGGTAAAATACTGAAAAGGGGTAGGTCGCACACTATTCTCGTGTGGCCACCCTGCACCAAAATACCATTAACGGTGATTGTTTTCATAGTCACAGGTAGTAACTTTTGGGGCCTTTATCTCACTCGTTCCAAATCAGATTGCGCTCAAATTTTGTGAGCATGTTCGTCTCATCGAGACGAGTGTTTTGATAGGTGGTACGCCCCATGACGATACTCGAGCAAAGAGAAAAACTAGAGAGAAGTTGTTGATCCATGAAGAAAGTTACAAAAAATTCAGCAGCAGCACGCCTCACTCAAGCGGCCAAATTATCGCGCTCGCGTACCCGATCGACACAAAACCAATTGCATTATGTGCGTACGGTCCAGGGCTATCTCTAGTCTGAACCTTGCGTACGATGAACGGTTAGATTTCATACACGAAGGAGTCGAAGCAGCTCTAAATTCTAGCTACCGGATTTCAAGATTCTGCCAAAAAACTCAAGACGACAAAATCTTCATCCAGACATGAAATCGAGCTGCGTTTGCTGCGACGTGATTGTGACGGTATGCTCAGTGCACTACAATGAAGAAATCACGGAAAAACATCAAGAAACAAGCACACTATCGATCTGAAGTTTTCAAGATTCATCCAAATTTCAAGTCTCATGATTGTGGCTTAAAAACACGATCAATGGCTCGAAATTGATATCAAATCGATCGCCATGCCGAGCCCTACAAGAAAACGATCATCTTTCGATTGAATGAACATCAGAGCAACCCCGGATCAGTCATGGAAGATCACGCAAGTTCTAGGATAGCAACAATGACTGTTTTAGAATTCTATGAATTGTTAGGAAGGGGCAAAAAAGTCATTTTGTACTCTATTTTCTTAATTTTTTTAATTCAATTAAATTATAATTATCTTTAATTTAGGTAATTTTTGGACGTCCACTCATGTTTGGGCTCAATTCTATATAAACATGCTAAACCTAATTGAAAATGGACTTTCGATCATTCAATAAAATTTCAATTTATAGCTTAAGTTCGTGGGTACGTCTTGGAGAGAGAAAGGAGAGAGAAGAAAAGTGCCAGTATCCCTTGGTAAGGTGATTTTCTCTTTCCTCCTCTTTTCTCTCATCTCTCTTATCTCTTTTTCTCTCTTCTATTTCTCTGCTTCTCTCTCCTCTTTGTCTCTTTTCTTTTTTTCTCCTATCTATTTCTTTCTTTCTCTCTCCTCTTTCACAGACGGCGGAACCCCATCGCCATTTGTGTTTTTCTCATTCACTTCTTTTTTCTACCCTTGCGGTTTCACGTGACCAGAACCCTCATCTTTTATCGTCCCTGTGGTACCTCACGACCACGACTTTCTCATCTCCTTCTTTGTAGTCTAGCAAGATCACAATTCTCCTATTTTTTCATTCTTTTATTCTTTAGTCCACCAGCTCTATGTGTACTCTCGGGTCTACCTCCTCTATTTTTTCCTCGTGGTCCCTCATGTCTACCTCATTTTCCATGCTTTTTATGTGATCTTTCATATTACCTCTCTTAGTGCACCTTCGTGCCCCTTCTTTCCCTCTCACGTTCCATGCTCCCACATGACCACCATTCCCCAAATTTTCAAAACTTAGCGCCGTTTGTGTGATATTCTACTTAGCGCCCTTCGGTGCGATTTTCTACTTAAGCGCCGTTTGTGAAATTCACTACCTAGCGCCGTTTGTGTAAACCTCTACCCAGCGCGGCTTGAGAAATCCTCCTACCCATCGCTTGCTGTGTACTCCTCGCCATACCATTTCTTGCCACCTGCGTAGCTTATTTTATTGCCGGCTGGGCATCCGTCCTTTCCTTTCCACCTCTTTCCCAGAACCTCTTTCCCAGCAGCCTGTTACACTACTCTCTTCAACACACTGGTGTCCAATATCGTTCCCATTCTCTAACTCCATTGCTGTTCCCTCCACATCACCCGCCTTCAACCACGGCTCATGCCAGCCACTACCTTGCTCTCCCCATCTCCTTCACTCCACCAAAAATCAGGCAGCAGCTTTGCTGCCGTGCCTTTCAACCAAATACCCAACCTTCACAATCTCTCCCCTGCTGCTATCTATCTAAACCTTCATTCTGTTGCTCTCTCCCTCCTCTTCTCTTCAGCCTAGCTCAGCCACACTACTGCCTTTCAACCAATTCTCTGGGTTGTCCTTCCCACCTCGGCTGCTACTTCTGCTATCTCTGCTACCCTCGTCTCAGTCATCTCCACCAAACCTTTCCTCAGCTGCCGCACCCTGCTGCAGCCTCTCGCAACCCCATCTCTCTTGATCACCTGCTGCGTTCACTACTTCTGCCACCATATTCCACCTCTCTCAATTGCAGCCACCATCCTTCACCTCTCAACAGCTGGTTGCTACTCTCTTCCTACCGTTCTCGCCCCTCCCTCTTCTTTCTTCCTATGACTACGATTACTCGCTGCCCCACCTTCTTCCTCCACCCAAAATTCAGCCACCATTTCTCCTCATTTCCACCTCTCTTTGCTTCCCCCAACCTCCTCGTCTCAACCCTGCTCGCTGTTGCGTGCTCACCTTCACTGCAACCTCTCGCTGCAACCTCGACCTTTCATCTGTTCTTCCCTTCATCCACCTGAACCAGGCGGTAGCACAGCTGCCATCTTCGCCTTCACTTCCCTTTACTACTCCAATCTCGCCTCCCTCTCTTCCTTCGCTGATTCTTTGCACCTACCTCCGCTGCCTGCAACCTTCCGTGCTCTCTCTCTCATAAAAAAAAACCACTTAACAAAAACCCAATGGTAAGCTAGCTCCTCACGTCTCCCTCTAAACGTCCAAATGAACATCCCCCCTTCTCCCTGTTGCCCTTTTCCATTCTTTTGTTGTTTCCCGTTTTCCCCATCGTTACCCCATTTTAGTCAAACTCTCTCTCTACCTAAACTTAAAAAAACCTTCAACCCATAACCAACTCCTTTTCTCTCATCCACGTATAACACAGCGTATTCTCTCTCCCTTATCCAAAGTACTACTTTGTTTATATATATTATTATTCTAATACTGTACCTTCCCTCATGCCACCCATTGTTCGTTAGTGCACTTTATTCAATTACTTCATTTATTTTTAATTTATTTTATTTATCTTATTCATTCATTTTATCTTCATTCATTTTATTTTCATTAATTTTTACTTAGTTTATTTTATTTTATCTAATTATATTTTTTTATATTATTTCTATCACCCTATTTAATTTTATTCATTTCATTTATTTTATCTTACCTTACTTTTTTTTAATTTATTCTTTTACGTTATTCTATTTACCCTACTTATTTTATTTTAATTTATCTTTATCTTCTTTATTTATTTACCTTATTTATGTTATTTTATTTTTCTCACGTCATTCATTTTATTTCATTTTTCTTTATTTAATTTTATTTTATTCTACGTATTTTATCCTACTATCCCTTACTCTATTTTTATTCATGTATTTTATTTTAATTATCTCATCTTATTTTATTTTCTTCCATACTTTTTATTTATTTTACTTCATTTTACTTATTTCACTTCACTTCATTCCATTTTAATCCTAATTCCATTTCTAACTTCTTTTTTTTTTACTTTTATTTTAATTCATCTCTCTCAGTTTTATTTCATCCTATAACAAGGTGGGGATCTTGCCCCACTTGTCCGTACTTCTAATATGTGTGTGTGTGTGTGTTCGTAGGAAAGGAGAAACAAGTCAAGGGAGGCTATTCCAAACCGGCCATAGGCCAGGGGGCTTTTCAACGTAATCTAAGAGGGCGCCCACGCGAGCCAACCCGAGCGTGTCACGGACCCACGCAAGGTAAGTCCCTCCTCGCAACCCTAATTCCTCTCTCACCGGTTGGTAATACCTGCCTTTGTTCTTGAGCAAGATTCCTATGAGAGCGATCTCAAATCCCGAGTTCCCTTGATACCTGAGATACGTGCTGTCAGATCACCTAGATCTGGGGGCGAAATCGAGGCACCTAACCATCATGCAGCACAAACCATTGTATGGGTTGCCAAACTCCATGAGGAAAAGAAGCATGGATGACAATCCAACTCCCTGGGGATAAAGTGGTTAAGGTCATACACAAGCAGAGGGCTTAGATAGAGATGGTGGCCCGACGAGGGACGGCAAACGAAAGCGGACTTCACTGTGGATTAAGGAGAAGTGTGACTACCTGGGGTGAAAGATGAGACTCCATGGAGATTAGGCTTATGGAAGGTAACCCGACTCTCTGAAGATAAGATATCTAGGTAAGAAATCGACCCACTGGTGGTTGAAGAGGTAAGCATGACTCTTTTTGGCAAATACCTAACTCCACTGGGGATGACAGGCTGCAGTTGTCACCACCCTGCCCCCTCACCCCTACCGGAGAGCGAAAGAGTGCAGAGTCGCGACTTGAGGTCGCGAACCTCACTTAGGTGGGATTGACTCAATGCATGAAAATGCGGAATCAGGAACAAACCATGAAAGAAGACTAGAATAAAACCATTCATCAAATCAAATAACAAATCCAAAAGTATAGCCATCTCATTCATCCAATATTAAAAAGTATTTACAATTCTTTCAAGGCACTACTGGCCCAAAAAAAACACAAAATGAGGTATACTACATATTACTGAGACATTAAAAACATACAAGGAAAGTCTTCAGAGGACGACTTTTCAACCGCTTGACTTCAAGCTTCAAAATTCCCAGTGGTCACCCACCTTAAGCACAGGTGTCAACAATCTTCACTCTACATTTATGAAAATAAGATTGAATGAGTTAACAACCCAGTAAGTAGATCTACAGCGTTGCATTCCAACTAGCATGATAGTGATAACAAATACGCAACACACATATACGTACATAGACACATGTATCAAATAAAGTCCCTCAACATGCTTCTCAACACTCTAACAGAAATGTGGGAAAGGCAGTTCAATATATATAATGCATAAGTCACAATCACCTTTCTTAAAGAATAGCAATAAAGACAACATATCACAATTACAGTTAAAAGCTCATGCAGAAAACGTAAATAAGTCAGGCAAACAGATCTATCTACTCCTGAAGTAGAAGCCACATCGGTCAGGCTAAGCCAATCCTAAACTTGGGACTTCAACCCTCACTCAGGAGGGTTGACCATGATAAGTGGAAGACCCACTTCGTAAGGCCCTCACATAAGCACACATCCCCAGCATGCTTTGGGATTTTTGATAGGCAGAGGCCTTGCAAGACACTACCCTCTCCTTACGCCCTTTTGACGAGAGGGTATTACACTACCATTAGGTGACCCAATGCGTCGTGCCCACATAGATCTGGGGGTGCAACCCTCCGAACTACTCACATTCTGAGTCCTATTCTATCATGGGGAGTCAGGGAAAAACCGCAGCTGCCAGCACCAGCATTCACACAGTAGGTGCCCTTTCACATAACATAACAACATCACAGCTGCCGATACCATCATTTACACAGTAGGTACCCTTCTCCATAGGCAGTTGCCAGCACCATCATTTACACAGTAGGTGCCCATTCACATATAGTATAAGCATCATGATAATATCATTCACACAATAGGTATCCATTCACATATAGCATAAGCATCATGATACCATCATTCACACAGTACGTATCCATTCACATATAATATAAGCATTATGATACAATCATTCACACAATAGGTCTCCATTCACATATAACATAAGCATCATTAAAATCATGCAATTCATATCGCAACAGGGCATTCATCATAATTATGCTTCCATGTCATAACAAAGGATAAATTCATTATCATACATGCGTACTTGCGCTCATAATTGGAGTCCTAACTTTTGGACCATTTAGAGTTTGAAGATGGTTCCAAAATCAATTTCGTACCAAACACACCTATCCCTCACTTGGGAGCAGTTTAAAGATAACAGGCTTCCGTTTTCCCTTTTAAAGGTTCAAGGAAATGAGGGTTAACTAACTGCCCCCTGTTGTGCACAATGGACAACAACGTACCTTGCTTCACATCATTATAACATTCAAACCGTAAGGAAATTGTAACGGGCACAAAATAAAAGTTTAATCCAAGACGTATATCTTTCTAACAAAAAAAATTTAAAAGCATTTGGATTCCATTTGGTGGTTTAAAACATCGTAGCAAACAAGGTGATAGTTCTGATTTTCATCAATACTGCCCACAATGACATACCTTCATAAAGCAAGGTATAAATTTCAATCTAAGAAGCTTTTCAAAATAGTTTCCCATGGAAATTTTAGCCCATTCAAATATCTTTCAAATGGCTATGGTTTGGCCGGAAATGAACTTCGTTTGGCTAGCTAAAATCAGTGATCACAGGGGTATAAATGAAAAATCCAGGAAAATAGTTAATAATCATATACCTTCCCATTTTGAAACATAACTTCATTTTTTATTACTAATTTAAGCAATGGGTAAAAACAAACATTTTACTATACTCGTATATCCTTCCAATGGGGGTGTTTGAGGTCAATCGGACCCCATTTTAACTGTTCAAAAGCCTCTTGCAAGAACATGCAAACTTTTGGAATTTCATAGTGGCATACAACATGTCTCAAGCATACATTCCATGATCTTCATTTCGTGGTGAGGCACAAGATAACAACCATTCTCTCACAATGTGAACACACACATAATCATGCGTTGCATGTATTTCTTACATAATATAAGAATCATGCATTCATTCTTGACATTCACCATTATCATAGAACAAGAGCCCCAATTTCTAAATGAAAAGTCATAAGGATTTTCTTACATTACATACACTTTCATTCTCATTTTATATGCATAAATTTCATGCATTCTTACGACTATCATGCAATGATGATAGATCCACTTACCTAAACAACAATGGTGCCTTCTCCACTCCTCTCCTCACAGCTCTCACCCGCCCAACAGTGGCTGCCCACCAACAGTCACTCCTGCCCACTCTGTGCCTTAGAGAGAGAGAGAGAGAGAGAGATGAAGTAAGAATGAGTGACACGGGTGAGGAAGGGGGCTTAAGTACTCTTGGGTTTGAGGTGGCTGGCCAAGTGTCACCAAAAGACTGTAAAATCTAGACATGTGACACTCAATCAACATAGATATAACAAGTAACATACACAACTCATGCATGTCAGAGACACAGCAGGCGCTGCACATAAATCCACCCGGCGCTGGCCTCTTCACCAAGCGTTGCCTCTTCACCTGGTGCTGGATCTTCTAACCGCACGAGCCTTTTCACACAAATCCACTCGGCGCTGGCTCTTCCAACTGGTGCTGGCCTCTTCTTCAACTCACTTGGCGTGGGCACTTCCAACCGGTGCTTGCCTCTTCACACAAATCCACTCGAAGCTGGCCTTCTTCTCCAACTCACCCGGGGTTGGTTTCTTTCAACCGGTGCTGGCCTCTTCTCACAAATCCACCCAATGTTGGCTCTTCCAACCGGCGTTGGCCTCTTCTCCAACTCACTCGGCGGGGCACTTCCAACCAGCGCTGGCCTCTTCACATAAATCCAGCCTGCGCTGGCTATAACCTCAGCCTCTCTATCCCACCATGCCTTCTATCTGGCCGGGAAAAGTTTGGGTCGTCACACCATCCCCCCCTAAAAAGGATTTTGTCCTCAAAATCGTTAGTTGAATAAATGGGGGTACAAGGCCCGGATTTCATCTTCTCACTCCCACGTTGATTCTTCCCTAGAGTGATACTATCATAAAACCTGAGTTAGAGGAATCTCCTTGTGACATAATATCTGGACTCTTCTATCCAATATCTCAACAGACTGTTCTATAAAAGTTAAATCCTCCCTGATCGGGATCGGCTCATACTTTAGGACGTGGGATGGATCGCGCTGATACTTTCTTAATAATGAAACACATTATGAACATTAACCCACTCGGGCAGTAGGGCCAAACGATATTCCACGACTCCAATCCTTTCTTAAATCTCAAAGGGTCCAATAAACAGTGGACATAGTTTCCCCTTCTTGTCAAATCTCATTATGCCCTTAATTGGTGATACCTTCAGAAAAACCCGATCACCCCCCACAAATTCAAGTTCCCTTCTCCTATTGTCAGCATAACTCTTCTGCTGACTTTGAGCCATTCTAAGTCTTTCTCGAATCAAAGAGATCTTTTCTGAAGTCATTTGAACAATCTTTGGTCCCAACACTCTTCTCTCACCAGCCTCATCCCAACATATGGGCGATCTACATTTCCTCCCATATGATGCGTCAACAGGCGCCATCTGGATACTAGCCTGGAAACTGTTGTTGTAAGAAACTCTATCAAGGGCAAGTGATCATCCCAGTTTCCCTTGAAATCTAGAACACAAGCCCTTAACATATCTTCTAGGGTCAGTATGGTCATTTCGGATTGTCCATCAATCTAGTGATTGAAAGCTGTACTGAAAGTAAGTTTGGTCCCCATAGCCGACTGCAGACTGTTCCAAAAATTTAAAGTAAATCTGGAGTCTCTGTTAGACACAATACTAATAGGCACCCCGTGCAGTCTTACAATCTCCTTGATGTATAATTTGGCCAACTTATCCATGGTATAAGTAGTACGGATCGATAAGAAATGAGCAGCTTTCGTGAGCCGGTCTACAATGACCTAAATACAATCGTGCCCCGAACTTAATCTTGGCAGCCTGGACACAAAGTTCATAGTTAGGTGCTCACATTTCCATTATGGCACAGGTAAGGGCTGTAACTGTCCCACATGTTTCTGATTTTCAGCCTTCACTTGCTGACAGGTTAAGCACTTGGAAACAAGTTGTGCTACTTCTCTCTTAATGTTATTATACCAAAATACTCTTTTTAGATCCTGATACATCTTTGTGCTTCTAGGTTGCACTGAATAAAGGGTGTGATGTGCCTTCTCTAAACTAGCCCTTTCTACCTTCTCATTGTTAGAAACACAAACCCATCTCTTGAATCTTAACATATCATCACTACCCAAAGCAAAGTCCTCCTTACCTTCCGACCTTATTTCCTCGAAAATTTTCGTGAATCGAGTATCCTCCTTTTGTGCCACTCGAATTTGCTGAAAAAGATGTGGCTCTATTCTCATACATGAAATTATTCCTTTCCCAGCATCAAGGGGCAGAGTTGGATGCCACTCTACTGCATCTTCTAGTAGCTTCATCACTCGGACCATCATGTGAGCCATTGACACCACAAGCTTCCTACTTAAGGCATCTGTCACAACATTAGTCTTACCCTGGTGGTAATTGATGGTATAATCATAATCATTGAGCAAGTCCAGCCATCTTATTTGTCTCATATTCAATTCTTTCTGAGAAAGCAAGTATTTGAGGCTCTTATGATCGGCGAACACTTTCAATGGATTTCCATATAGATAATGTCTCTAGATTTTTAAGGCAAAAATGACTGCTGCCAGTTCCAAATCATGGGTGGGATAGTTCTGTTAATAAGGCTTTAATTGCCTAGAGGCATAGGCTATAACCTTTTCCCTTTGCATCAATACACACTCAAGCCCTTTGTGTGAGGTATCAGTATAAACTACAAAATCTTCATTGCCCTCAGGCAAGGTCAATATCGAGGCTGTAGTTAATATTTTCTTCAATTCCTGAAAACTTCTCTTGCAGTTATCAGACCACGCAAACTTGACTTCCTTTTGGGTTAGGCGGGTTAGGGGAAGTGCTATCTTTGAAAATCCCTCTACAAAATGCTTGTAACACCCCGCCAGTCCTAAAAAATTGCGGACTTTAGATACATTCGTTGGTCTCTCCCATTTAAGCACAACCTCAATCTTGCAAGGATCAACTGCCACCCCTTCTTTGGAAACAATATGCCCAAGAAATACCACGCTTGGAAGCCAAAACTCCCTCTTATTGAGCTTTGCATAAAACTTTTCCGCCCTTAGAGTCTAAAGGACCATTCTTAAATGTTGCTCATGATCTATCTAATTCTTTGGAATACACCAAAATATCATCAATAGAGGCCACCACAAAATCTTCCAGATAGGGTCTAAAAACTCTATTCATCAAATCCTTAAAGACAGCTGGGGCCTTCGTTAATCCAAATAGCATGACTAAGAACTTGTAGTAGCCATAACGAGTCCTAAATGTGGTCTGGAGATATTACCTTCCTTAACATGCAGTTGGTGGTACCCAGATTGAAGGTCAATCTTTGAAAATACTTGGGCCCTTGCAGTTGATCAAATAAATCATCAATTCTGGGCAACGGGTATTTATTATTTACTGTAACCTGATTCAACTGTCTATAATCAATGCATAGCCTCAAAGACCCGTCTTTCTTCTTCACAAATAGAATCGGTGCACCCCATGGTGGCACACTAGGTCGGATGAACCCCTTATTCAATAATTTCTGTAGTTGTTCCTTCAATTCTTTCAACTCAGCTGAGGCCATCCTATAAGGTGCTTTAGAAATAGGAGTAGTACCAGAGGCCACTTCTATTTCAAATTCAATTTCTCTAACTGGGAGCAGAGAAGTTAACTCTTCAAGGAAGACCTTTGGGTATTCTCTCACTACCGGTATCTCTTTCAATTTAGACTGAACACCCCGATTTTCTACTACATAAGCCAAATATCCAACACATCTTATCGCTAACAAGCGAGAGGCTCGAAGGGCTGAGATGATGTGTAGAGGACAAACATCCTTAATGACCTTAAAATGTAGTTCAAGTTGACCGGGGCACCTAAAAGTTACAGTCTTATCAAAATAGTTTATTGTAGCATGGTGGGTAGAAAACCAATCTATACCCAAAATAATATCAAAATCCTGAATATCCAAAAGTATCAAATCTATAGGTAACAAATTCCTTTCAATCACAATCCCACATTGTTTATACATCATTTGCGTACATATTATCAAACTCCAAACAATTCGTACAGGTTTAACATTCAAATGACATGCAAAGTGTGGCGCAACAAAGGAATGGGAAGAACCAGGATCAATTAAAACTCTTGCTTCAATTCCACGCACAGAAAGCGTACCTCGAATCACAAAGGTTGACGCCTTGGCTTCTTGCTCGGTCAGGGCAAACACCTGCCCTTGAACTCTTGGTCTGTCATCTGATCCTTTAACATGGCAGTCTTTAATTAAATGGCCCAATTTACCACACTGGAAGCAGGCCTTGGGCTTTTTGAAGCATTCCGCTGTCGTATTGTTCCTAGATCCACAGTGAAGGCAAACTGGGAGTCGGTTGCCCCTTACATCATTTGGGATAACCCTTGGGATCCTGACACCACCTTGATTGTTTCTCCCCTTCCACTGTCTCCTTGGAGGGGATCGTGTCTTCTTCTTAAAACTCTCAGACTGGGTGACACCCAATTGTCCATCTCTTCTTGCCCGAAATTCGTCATCATCTCTCTCCATTTTTAGGGCCAGGTCCAGCAGAGGGGCAAAGGTCTTAAGGTTTGGTGCAATAATCATTTCTGCTTATATCGGGCCGAAGGCCCTCTCAAATTTGCTAGCCTTTTGCGCCTTAGTTCTAATAACATCCAGCACATATCTGGAGAGTTCAGCAATTTCATTGCATATTGCTCAAAAGACATATTCCCCTGTTGCAGCTCTATGAATTCTACCTCCTTCCTTTGCCTTACAGAGTCATGGAAGTACTTCTCATAAAAGACTTACTAGAAAACTCTCCCAAGTATTCCCTTCCTGCGATTGGTTTACTGATGTCCACCAGTGCTCAGCTTCTCCTTCGAGCATGAAGGTACCCAGCCTGACTTTCTGCTCGTCGGTGCAATTTAGAGCCTCAAAGATCTTTTCTATCTACCTTCTCCATCTCTCAGCTTTTTCTACTCCCCCGTGCCCTACAAAGATTGGAGGTTCCATCCTCCTGAACCTTTCTATCAGATTATTGTCATTCATATCAGGGGCGGGGGTAGAAGGGGCCGACCTAGCTTATCTCAACAATTGTGTCAACACCTCCAAAGTTCTGGCAAGTTCAACGAAGGCCTCGGTGTTCTCGTTACTTAAACTCGCGTTGGTAGTATGAGTCCTCGGCATCTCCAACCAAAAACAGAAACACCTAGTTACTAGCCTATCAAAACTACCCTTCAGACACTCCTAAGACTCCCTAAGCCAAGAGTCCTAACCTGACTGCTCTGATACCATAACTATCATGACCTCGCCCCTTGACCTCTGTCGGAGAGCGACAGAGTTCGGGGTCACGACTGGACGTCGCGAACCTCACTCAGGTGGGAGTGGCTAAACACATGAAAACTTGAAATCTGGATCAAACCATGAAAGAAAACTAGAATAAAACCATTCATCAAAACAAATAACAATTCTAAAAGCATAGCCATCTCAATCATCTAATATTAAAAAGTGTTTACAATTCCTTCGAGGAATTACTAGCTCAAAAAAAACACAAAATGAAGTATACTACACATTACTGAGATATTAAAAACATACAAGGAAAGTCTTCAGAGGACGGCTTTTCAACTGCTCTACTTCAAGCTTCAAAATCCCCAATGGTCACCCACCTTAAGCACAAGTGTCAACACTCTTCACTCTATAATTATGAAAATAAGATGGAATGAGCTAACAGCCTAGTAAGCAGATCTACACCATTGCATTCCAACTAGCATGATAGTGATAACAAATACACACCACACATATACGTACATATACGTACATATACACATGTATTAAATAAAGTCCCTCAACATGCTTCTCAACACTCTAACGGAAATGTGAGAAAGGAAGTTCAATATATATAATGCCCAAGTCACAATCACCTTTCTTAAAGTAGAGTAATAATGACAGCATATCACAATTACAGTTAAAAGCTCATGCAGAAAGCGTAAATAAGTCGGGCAAACGGATCTTCTACTCCTGAAGTAGAAGCCACATCGGTCAAGCTAAGCCAATCTTAACTTGGGACTTCTACCCTCACTCAGAAGGGTAGATCATGATAAGCGGCAAACCCACTTCGTAAGGCCCTAGCGTGCTTTGGGGTTTTTGATAGTCAGAGGCCTTGCAAGACACTTCTCTCTCCTTGCGCCTTTTTGACAAGAGGGCATTACACTACCATTAGGTGACCCAATGCGTAGTACTCACATAGATTTGGGGGGTGCGACCCTCCCAACTACTAACATCCTAAGTATCATAGGGAGTCAATAAAAAATCACAGCTAACAGCACCATCATTGACACTGTATGTGGCCTTTCACATAACATAATAGCATCGCAGCTGCCGGTACCATCATTCATACAGTAGGTACTCTTCCCCACAGCCAGTTGCCAACAACATCATTTACGCAGTAGGTT
>NW_006496807.1:144835-176937 GCF_000471905.2 Amborella trichopoda | reverse complement strand
TGATACCATCATTCACATAGTAGGTATCCATTTACCTATAGCATAAGCATGATGATACCATCATTCACACATTAGGTATCCACTAACATATAACATAAGCATCATTAAAATCATGCAATTCATATCGCAACAGGGCATTCATCATAATCATGCTTTCATGTCATAGCAAAGCACAACTTCACTATCATGCATGCGTACGTGCGCTCACAATTGGGGTCCTAGTGTTTCGACCATTTAGAGTTTGAAGATGGTTCCAAAATCAATTTCGTATCAAACACACCTATCCCTCACTTGGAAGTGGGTTAAAGACAATAGGATTCCGTTTGACCTTTGAAAGGTTCAAGGAAATGAGGGTTAACGAACTGCCCCTTGATGTGTACAGTGGACACCAACATACCCTACTTCAAATCATTAAAAAATTAAAACCGTAACGCAACTTGTGATGGGTAAAAACTAAAAGTTTATGCCAAGAAGTATATCTTTCTAAAAAATAAAATTTAAAAGCATTTGGATTCCATTCGGTGGTTCAAAATTTCGTGGCAAACAAGGTGATAGTTCTGATTTTCATCAATACTGCCCACAATAACATATCTTCATTAAGCATGGTATAACTTTCAATCTACGAAGCTTTTCAAAATAGTATCTCATGAAAATTTTATTCCATTCAAAGATCTTTCAAATGGCTATGGTCTGGCCGAAAATGAACTTCGTTTGTCTAGCTAAAATCAGTGACCACAGTGGTATAAATGAAAAATCCAAGAAAACAGTCAATAATGATATACCTTCCCATTTTGAAACATAACTTCATTTTTTGTAACTAATTTCAACAATGGGTAAAAACAAGCATTTTACAAGATTCATATATCCTTCCAATGAGGGTGGTTTGAGGTCAATCAGACCTCATTTGACTGTTCAAAAGCCTCTTACAAGAACATGCAAACTTCTAGAATTTCACGGTGGCTCAAGCATACATTCCATGATCTTCATTTCATGGTGAGGCACATGATAACAACCATTCTCTCACAATGTGAGCACATACGCAATCATGCATAACATGCATTTCTTACATAATCTATGAATCATGCATTCATTCTTGACATTCACCATTATCAATGAACAAGAGCCCCAATTTCTAAATAAAAGTTGTAAGGATTTTCTTACATCACATACACTTTCATTCTCATTTTATATGCATAAATTCCATGCATCCTTAGGACTATCATGCAATGGTGATGGATCCACTTACCTAAACAACAATGGTGTCTTCACTACTCCTCTCCTCACATCTCTCACCCACCCAACAGTGGCTGCCCACCAACAGTCACTCCTACCCACCCTATGCCTTAGAGAGAGAGAGATGAAGTAAGAATGAGTGGTAAGGGTGAGGAAGAGGGCTTAAGTACTCTTGGGTTTGAGATGGCTGGCTAAGTGTCACCAAAAGACTATAAAATCGGGACATGTGGCTCTCAATCAGCATGCATATAAGAAGTGGCATACACAACTCATGCATGTCAGAGACACAGCAGGCGCTGCACACAAATCCACCTGGCACTGGCCTCTCCACCAGGCTCTGGCTCTTCACGTGGCACTAGCTCTTCCAACCGATGCTGACCTCTTCACACAAATCCACCTGGCACTGGCTCTTCCAACCGGCGCTGGCCTCTTCTCCAACTCACCCGGCGCGGGCACTTCCAACCGGTGCTGGCCTCTTCACACAAATCCATCCAGTGCTAGCCATCTTCTCCAACTCACCCGGCGCTGGTCTCATCCAGCCGGCGCTGGCCTCTTCCCACAATCCACCCGGCACTGGCTCTTCCAACTGGTGCTAGCCTCTTCTCCAACTCACCCGGCATGGGCACTTCCTGCTGACACTGGCTTCTTCACACAAATCCACCGTGTGCTGGCTACAACCTCAGCCTCCTTGTCCCACCATGCCTTCTAACTCGCTAGGAAAAGTTTGGGTCGTCACAGCAGTACAGGTGTAACTCCTTCTGAGGATGATGGCAGAACACTCATGACAGTAACAGGGTTCAGACGTGCATGGCGCTAGCATGGGCGGTGTGTTACCATCGCCTGTGTTGGCGTCGTGCGTGTTAATGCTACTGTCCTCCATGTCTACCACTGCACGTGCTAGCGTGCGCAGTGGTAACACACGCGGTGGTAACGTGGGTGATAATTACACAAACGACGCTAAATGGTCCTTCACACGTGATGTTAGTCACAAGCGGCGTTAGTCACACGCGGTGTTGGTCACGCGCGGCATTAGTACATGACTTTAACACTCGGCATTGGTCTGAGTTTGGGCCTCAGGCCTGGACTGACCCCACAGTGGGACGAGGAGAATCCTCTTTGCTTATGGAAATCGGGGTTTGAAGGACCTTCCGTGGCGGCTGGCGCGCCAATTCTGCATTCAAGAGTGACATGTAGGACTTTTTGATGGTCCGACGTGTAGGTAACCTTTGGAGCACGAATTTCTGTCTGCATGACTTCCTCAATCTCAGGAATGATCTCTGGGTCATGTTCTTGCAAAGGTGGCTCTGGACTGGAAGCAGAGGGGAAAGCCTCATCTTCAGGCGAAGATGGAGTTTCCTCAGGGGTAGTGAATGGCATGCTAGGATGAAGGGGAGAGGGAGAATTTTGCATTGTCTTTCCTCTTCTTTGAACATGTTCACCAGTGTTCACCCTTTGTCCTCAACGTCTTCATGAGACGAAGGCTCTGTCTTTCTCACAAACTTGTGATCACCATCATTTGGCTTTTGGGGTGACACCGAATCTGTGAAGTAATACTTGGCATCAACATAGTGAGCTTCGGCTACAGGAAAAGGTCTGTTATCGGCATAGATTGTATACTGTCTCCCATCTCGACTATACTTGAAGCATTGGTGCAATGTGGACGAAACCACCCTTGGTCATTGAGATGAAGGCAGACCGTGCCAGCCGGCTTCTCTCCTAACTGGTTGAACCCCTGAACTATGATATGAGTCGGAGTAAGGTCTTCAGACCCTAATCCCAATCGAGTAAGAATTCTCCTTGGGATGAGGTTGACTGCTGACCCTCCATCTAGCATAATTTAATTGATGGGGTATGCATGTAATTCACCAATCACAAAGAGAGGGTGATTGTGAAATTTTTCTCTCAATTGCAAATCATCCTCTGAGAAAGTAATCGCCATACATCAACTCAAGATTGCTTGGTCCACCTCAATGGGTTCCACCTCAGTCTTGTACACCTCTGGATTGGAAAGAGCCTGAACCAGAGGCATACTGTAATCCCTTGAGAGCATGAGAGCATCATAGATGCTGAGAAGGGCAAGAAGCTTCCTCAAGTGCCCTATCACATCATATTTCACCTTTTTCTCGTCAACCTTTTGTGCTCCTGGTCCTACCACTGGTTTGGGTGGTATAGGAGGATGAGGAGCAAGTTTAGGTGGAAGAGGTTTATTTTGGTCAGCTGATTGGCTTGGTTGCACAGCCGACTTGCTTTGAGTGGTCTGAGTGGATTGGGTGATAGGGATTTTTTTAAGATGAGTGGAGGTCTGAGGTTGAGGCTTAGGAAGTGGTTGGGTATATGGGACTAGAGGCATCCTAGGGAATTGAAGGATGGGTGGATTACCCATGGTACTTGGGTTAGGAAGGATCCCAGGGCTTTTGAGGATTGGTAAATTGTCTGGGGCATTTGGGTGAGGAAGAAGTGGTGGCAGAAAACTTCAAGAGCTTTAGCTTCTGAGGTGGAGGTTGCAGCGTTTTCCCCGATCTCAGGCTCATTTGCCCCGTGCTGGGTAATTCTTCTAAGATCTGCACCATATGACAGGCTTCCTGAGAATAGAAGCTCTGTCCTCTCGATTCTCTCAGCCTCTGCTCAAAGCCAAGCTCAGGGGGCCACTGGGGTTTCTTCATCTTTGACCTCTTATGCTTCTTTGTGGAAGAAGATGGATCTGCCTTAACTCGAGCTGCTAGAGCATCAGCGACTGACAGGAATCCGGTCACTTGGGCCAGCGTCTTTCTTAGCTGCCTCCTGTGCGTCCTGCTTATATTGGTTCCTTCGAGTTCTCTGTCGAGGGCCTCGAAGTCTGGATATTCTCGATTTTTACCTGCAGGAGAAATAGAAGAGGAAGGAGAAGAAGAGAGGTCCGTAAGTGAGGCACTTTTAAAGTCATTTCCCTCATTGGGCCGATTTTGGAAAATTTTTACATCATCACCAGAGTTGGACATGTGCAGGGAGTCTTTCAGGTCTTTCCCTTGCTTAGACCATTGGGGAGTGCTTTTAACGTCGTCACCCTCATTAGACGTGCCCGAGTAGAAGATGACTCCGGGATATTCTCTTGATGAGGTGAGGGAGGAAGGATGATCACGTCGGGGATAAAGTCCTGTAAGGTTGGCAATGGAGGAAGAGGCCTGAGAAATTCTTGCTCAATGGGTGGTTGAGGAATCATGTTTATTCAGCGAGTAGCCCTTGGCACCCGTTGGTTTGGAATCACCTCCCTTAGCTTGTATTCTATTGTTTCTGCAATCACACACACATGGTTAATTTCACAAAACAAGTGGGCCGAAAGAGACCTCACCTTGTCTTTGAGCGAATGTACATGGATGTGCACATCCAAAAGAAGAGAGGGTAGAGGATAAGTGAAAGAAGAAGAAAGGGGTAAATCAAAGGAATTTTGACTAGGTGGCGAGACTAACATGGCAGTTATATCAGCAAGTGATTGACCAGGCGTGGTAGCAAGACGGGCACGGTAACTAGACTGGCACAACAGAAACTATTAGACGCCAGAACGATCATCTGCCAGCCGTGCATAACGGCTAGCCTATCATGACAGTAAGGCAGACTCGGTAACTAAGACCGGCTCAACGACAATACTGCTAGATGACAAGACTACCATGGCAATGTTTGTCTCAGCCTCTCTTGGTCAAATTAGAGAGAGAGAGAAGAAAGAAGAGAGAGAAAGAGAGTAAGGCAACATGGGCGGCCATGAGAGAAAAGCTAGAAAATAACATGGACGACGATGAGAGAAAAGATAGGAAAGAACATGAACGACGATGAGCTCCCGTCGTCCATGACGAAAGGGTAAGAAGAGAGAGAAACATGGGCGGCAATGAGCCTCCACCGTCCGTGATAAAAGAATGAGAGAAGAGAGAGAAGACATGGGTGGCAACGTGCTTCTGCCGTCCATAACAAAAGAATGAGCGAAGAGAGAGATTACATGGGTGACAATGTGCTTCCACCGTCCATGACAAAAGATTAAGAGGAAAGAGAAAACAGGGGCAGCGATGTGCTTCTGCCATCCATGATAGAGAATAGGAGGAGAGGGAAAAGATGGATGGCGATGTGCTTCTGCCGTCCATGACAGACGATTAAGAAGAAAGAGAAAACATGGGCGATGATGTGCTTCCATCGTCCATGATGCAAGATTAAGAGGAAAGAGAAAACATGGGCGGCGATGTACTTCCACCGTCCATGACAGAGACTAGGAGGAGAGAGAAAACATGGGCAGCAGTGTACTTCTACTGTCCATGACAGACGATTAAGAAGAGAGAGAGAACATGGATGGCGATGTACTTCCACCATCCATAACAGAAGGGAAGACAAGGAGACTTTGACAGAGGCTAGGCCTGTTACTCGGGTTAAGGCTCAGCTTGCTGTTCGTGTCTCTAAAGTAAGAAGATATCATGCTAAGCGATAGACTTCGCCATGCATGAACAGAGAAGAAGAAGAGAGAACAAAGAGACAGTAGGAAAGAGATGAGAGAGAAAGGAAAGGTAAAGAAAAAGAAGGAAAGTGGATAAAGAAGATTAGAGAGGAAATAGGAAATAAAGATGGACAAGAGGAGAGAGAAAGAGAGAGATGAAAATGAGGAAAGATAAAGAGAGATGAGAGGAGGAGAGAGGCGAGAGGAGAAGAGAGAAAATTACCTTCACCAAAAGATACCAGACCTTTTCTTCTCTCTCCTCTCTCTCTCCAAGACGTGCCAACAATTTGAACATGAAAACTCTCAAATTTTATTGATGAGTATTGAAAATCGAGGGTCCTTTTAACAATTGTGTTTAACATGTACTTATAGAATTGGGCCTAAACATGGGTGGATGCCCAAAGCTACATAAATTGATGATAATTACAATTTAATTGAATTAAAAGAAATTCTAAATTTGGGTGCAAAAGGACTGTTTTGCCCCTGCCCAACAATGTGTGAAATTCCAAAAGAGTCACTGCTGCTGCACTTGAACTTGTGTGATCTTCCTTGGATAATCCGAGATTGCTCTGGTGCCCGTTTGACCGAAATA
Source organism: Amborella trichopoda (assembly GCF_000471905.2). Next base: position 170,659 of record NW_006496807.1, on the reverse strand, counting down.
TGATTATTTTCTTGTAGGGCTCGACATAGCGATTGATTTGATACCAACTTTGAGCTGTGGATCGTGTTTTTAAGCCATGATCATGCGACTCGAAATTTGGATGAATCTTGCAAACTTCGGATCGATAGTGTGCTTGTTTCTTGATGTTTTTCTGTGATTTCTTTGTTCTTTTGCACTGAGCATGCTGTCACGATCACGTGGCAACAAACACAGCTCGATTTCGTGCCCGGATGAAGATTTTGTCGACGTGGATTTTTTGTCGAAATTTAGAAATCTGGCTGTCGAAATTAACAGCAGCTTCGATGCTTCGTGTGTGAAATCCAACCGTTCATCGTACGCGGAGTTTGGACCAGATATATACTCGAACCTTACACATAATGCAATTATTTTGTATCGATCGAGTGCGCGAACGTCGTGATTTGGCCGCTTGAGCGAGGTATGCTACTGTTAAATTTTCTATAACTATTTTGATGAATCATCAACTTATCTCTATTGTTTCCTCAGGTATCGTCATGGGTCATGCCACATATCAAAATGCTTGTCTTGATGAGACGAACATGCTCACCAAATTTGAGAGTGATCCGACTCAGAACGAGTGAGATATGAGCCTTTGAAGTTGTTGCTCAGGACTATGCTCATCAGCCTCCTTTAATAGAGATGGGTGTAGGAAGGCCGCACAGGAATAGCGTGTGGCCTACCCCCTTTTGGTATTTTACCCATAATTTTGTCCTGGAATGCCCGAATAAGCCGAAACTTGACCCACAGGGGTTTTCGAATGTGCCGGATCTAATGACGGTGGTCCCACATCTGTTTGACATATTGAGAATATAGCTCTAGTTACGGGGTCCATTTCAGGGTACTAGAGGCTGATTTTTTCGAAATTATTTCTTTGTCTGCATTGCGCTTTAGACATGTCAAATTGAGACAAAACTTGGTAAGTGGCCTTTTAGAGTGCTTCAAAAGATTCTGACCCATTCTGGGGCAATTTTGATACTGTTAGGAATCTCACTGTATGTTAAGGCTTTATTGATTGGCTTCCTCTTTATTCCGTATCAAGGACCAATGTGTTGAAAAATGTCTTCAAACAGCTTGCCCCACCAATTGTTTGTGCTTCGAGAGAAGTGAGAAGAACGACATCCAGAAAATTTTCTTCAGCTTTATTACTTTTTTCTTCATAGCCATATGACCATGTGAATGCCAAGGAGATTCACACAACACTGCAATTAGGATGCTCATACGTTTGGATGCAAGGTACAGGTTCATCCGTGAAGACTTTAGGGGGAGAAGAGACTTTTTTTAGGGATCTTGTCGAAGTCCTCACCCTCAAGGGACTAATTGTGTTTTTGACAGCTGAGGATTTTGTACGGACTTCATTAGTCAGAATCAAGCCTGTCTGGCAGTCGAGTGTTCTGCTGAAGGGAATTTTTCCATTTAGTCTGGGTTTTTGTATCCTCTGGTGTTGATCCACATTTCAAGGATTTTGTTTTGTTTGTTCTAGATGGTCTGCTGAAGGGCCTTTTGTCAGCATCATCTACGTTGTGCACCAAATATTCCCTTGTGGGTAGGGTACCTCAGTTTATCAAGGTGACCGGCTTTGGGTATAACCCTTACCCACTACTTCGCAATTTCAACAATTAAGATACCTCTCTTCATTGTCTGAGGCGACCCTTGGGGATTCAATCCTAATTGTTGCATCACAAGTCCAAAGTCATGGTTGACTTATCCTTCTTTAGGAACCTTTTAGCATTTTGAAGTGTGTTAGTGACCTTGTGGAAATAGTGCTCTTCTTCATGAGACTTGTATTGCCTTTTTGACGACTTTTCTGCCTTTTGAGTCCCTTTGTGAACGGACTTAGGCTGTCAGAATATTTTCCTTGAAGCTCATATTTTTGGAGTCCTAATATTGTGACACCAAGGATCTTTTCTCTTTGAGTGTGGGCTGAAGCCTGTAGACATCCCATTTTAATCTGACAAATTCTATGGTTTTATTGACCCTTAGAACAACATTATCCTAGTAGACCCAATTTAATTACTCCAAAACTACCCAAATCCTATCCCAATTTGAAGTATAGCCCAAGATCTTTCCAACGGTCCAAGAATCGTCTGAATCGGACCTATGGATAAAATGATATAATAAATGACAATTTAGTCCCTATGAGACCCAACTGTCAGGCCACGGGTCGGGCGGTAATGGGCTCGACAAGCCCAGACACGGGCTGACGATGCAGGCGATGCATCTGATGATGTAGTACATGTGTTTCTTTTAATTAGATAAGGCTAAAACTTCAAGATAAATCCAAAAATTTTTGAAAAAACTCCAAACAAATTAGGAAAAATCGCGAATTGAATCTTATAAATACCCCTACTCCCTAACCCAAAAGGAGAGAGAAAAAAAGACCAAAAAAGCCTTAGAAATTCCCAAAATTATGAAAATTACCCAAAAATACCAAAAATAGGAAAAGCCCTTAGAAAATTCCTAAACATTTAGGAAAAATCCCAAAAAATCTTAAAAAATTAGAGAAAATCTCATAATTCATATTCAACCTTTAGAGATCACTAAACCCTTGGAAAACTAAGGAAGTTCTCCTCCAGACCCCGAGAAAGGCCGACAGCTTTAGAAAAATCTCTAGATTGAAAACCCTAGAGAAGATAGAATCCCTAGCCTCCTGAAGTCCTAACTTCAAGACTGAGAAAACCTAGACCTAGGGCACAACAACCCTAGATCAAAACTAGGCTTAGGGTACAACAACCCTAGATCTAACCCTTCTACACCAGATATCTACTGGTCAACATCCGAATCAGAGAGGCAAAGAGAATCGGTTTTGATACGGATGAGCCCTTGAAGGCTCGGGAATCCCAGGCCTTTCTTCTTCTTTTTACTGTTTTGCTTCTTGTATTTATTTTTGATCTGTTAACTTGTCTTAAAAATTGTATTTTAATGCTTTGGAACGTGCTAGCTCTGCCACAGATCTGAGAGTAGATCTGCTCGTTTTCGGGCAAATCTTGCCTCAGATCTTTCTTCAAACTATCCCACTTTCTCTACCACTTTGTTTACATATTTTTAATTACTTTAAGGTGTTAAAATTCGAGAGATCTTCATCGAAAGATCTGTCAGATTTTCATCGTAAACAATTTGGCTCCCACCGTGGGGCTATTTCGAGCTTGATCCAAGCATCAAAATACAATTTTTATTCACTATTTTTAGTCACAAAAGATCCTAAAAAGTCGTATGTGACCAGAATCAAGGGTTTCGGAGCTCCGAAACCGTGCTTTTTCTAGGCGACACTGCCAATGTCGCCCAAATTCAAAGGTCTCAAAAACCTCTGATCCTTTGTGGATCTGTTTTAGGGTCTCTTTTGTGACTGCACAAAAAATTCATATAATTTTTTTTTAAAAAAAATACAAAAAAATATATTTCAATTCAATTTGGGCTTTCTATTTTTACTTTATTTTAATTTATTTCATACGAAATATTTTTTTTCCTAATTCTTGTAAGGTTAAAGTAGTCTTATTTCATCAAGATAACAATATAAAAATATAAAACAAATATAAAAAAATAATGTTTTTCGGGCGACACTAGTCGTATCGCCCACCCTGCAAGGGAGACACCAGTAGTGCCACCTGAGCGAAACCACCGTGGTGTCGCCCAACTACAAGTGTCCCAAAACATTTTTAGGGCACAACAAGACCATTCCAAGGACTTTTGACTCCATGTTGGCTAATGTTTTACCTAAAATAAAATTTTTAAAAATATAAAAAAATATCTTGCTTCAGATATTTTTGTCCTTTTGATTTTATTTTAGTTGTTAATTTTGACTGAAATCATATTTCCCCTGCTTTCACCATGCTTAGTTTAACTGTGTTTCATAAAAATTAAAAAGATAAAATTTTTAAAAAAATGAGGGTTGCTTATCCCTCCAAACCTAGACCCCCTCTCGGTCCGAGCCGAGACTCGTACACCATCTAGTCTAGATCTTAGTCTAGGTTCTAGCATAGGTATAAGCTTAAGAGTTGCCTCTAGATCTAGACTAGGCTTACCCTAATTCAAGGTCTTAACCAAAATCCATTGAGTGTAGTAAGTCTAGGTTCCAATCTAGTCTTAGCCTAGGTCTTAGCTAAGGTTTTTGCCCTTAGTGTCAGGCTAGGTTTGCACTAAGTCATCGAGTTTCAATCTTACCTAAGTCTAGATTTTTGAACCCAGCCAAAAGCAATCACCATGTCAATCACTCAAGGCGACCATGATGACTGCTCCACTGCCGACTCTAAGCTTAACTTGCCAAAACTAGGCAATAATATGCTACAATCCCTTGAAGTTATCGACCGACCTCAGGACAATCCATTATCCAATGCCCAAGTCTTCAATTAGAGGCAGATTCCCAAGCATCCACTCTTAATCCTTAGATCTGTGTGCCTTGAAAAGCCGGCTCTGCTCGAAAAACCTTGAATAGTTAGGGAATCCCACCAGATGTCGTTCTACAGGGGATTTTAGGCAATCAAAGTAGAAGTCGAGTGAGGTATGAAATTCCTGCAACATCTAAAGCCAATTCTCGTAACTCTGAGGTGCAGGGATCTCCAAACTAAGACCCACATAGGTCTAGGGGATTTAACCCAACCTCGAGCCACCATAGTACAGCTCATGATGTCCAGAACACTGTACGAAGCAGAGGTGTCTACTCAAACCGACCCTTAGGCAAGATAGGCGTCCAAGCTGCCCTCAAAAGGCTAGTTGACCTAGTTTACACTGTTAATGCCCTAGCTTACGGGTCGATCCCACACCAAGTTAGTGGTATAGGTCAACCCTTAGCACAACCGAGTCAGTTGATTCTTCAATCGGTCCCTCTGGTTCATCCGGTCCAACAAACCGAGCAATTTCCACAGTCGGTGGCGACACCTATGGGTCAGCACTCCCCTCAGGCACCAATGTATCAAACCGCCCTGGTGACTGCGGCTCATCAATCTCAGGCCCATGCAGGCCAACATATACCCCAAGTTTCAACTTATCAGTCTATGCTTGGGAACCCACCAACCAATGGGCCTACTGTCATGCCAAATACTCAACAAGAAAACACTTTAAAAGCAATGCAAGATATGTTTGTAAGAATGGGCATGCATGAAATTCTACCATCAAAGACCTATGTTCATGAGACCATTTGAGGCATGGAAGACCTTCCGCTAGGATTTGTGGTCCCATACGTTAGAAACAAGTTCAATGGGAAGAGCGATCCAGATACCCACATCAACGCATACCTCCTCTCCGTTCGAGCTTTACGAGACAAGCCTAACCAACTGAAGGCCATCTTTTGACAAATAATGACTGGTGAGGTCTTGAACTAGCATTGGAGAACAATGTCTGCTCGACCACACATTACTCTAGACGAAATGCTCAACTTATTCGTCTCTCACTACCGCGGGTCGACACCAAGACCTATCTCCCTGGGCGAACTTAGTGCAACAAAACAAAACCCATGAGAATCCTTCGAGGATTTCATCGGTTGATTATGCGAGGAGGCAATGAGGGTCATAGAATCTCCACTTACTAATCCAGCAAAAATCTCCATAGTCTTAGAGAATGCTGCTCCTAAGTACAGAACCTTCTTCAGCCAAGGTCTTATCCTCCACTCTTTAGACTTCATGATCAAGCAGGTGGCGCGACATGAAAGGGCCAGAGGGACATCGCTCAGCATTAAGCCCAATAACAATCCGATAATAGCTCCCCAAAATAAGAACAAAAACAAGGGGAATGCTTCCTGTCAGTTTAATGAGATCGTCGTTAACGGATCGGCCCAAGGTTCAGCTGCTCAATGCAACAACTAGAATCAAAACTGAAGGGATCATCCTATACTAAAAATAATAACCAAAGGAGAGTGGATAATTTCACCCCTCTCAAAAGCCCATTAGAAAAAGTGTTGAAATTACTCTTAGCTAAAAATATGGTTTATCTCCCGTCACCATCTGAACCACCATTTCAAGTCACGGATAAGAGCATGTGGTGAAAATGACATCAAAACCATGCTCATGATACTCAAAACTACATATATTTGAAACAGGTGATTCAAGGGTTAATCAATAGGGGGACATCAATGTTGCACCTAGAAATCAACCTGTCGAAGAGACTAATCAAAACATGGGTATCTTCACAAATTCTCTCCTTAAAAATATGGTCACAACGACTGAAAAGCTAGGACCTCAAGACAACTCGAAAGAGAACATCGTTATTCACATGATTGAGTGTGGAGACAAAGAAGAGGATCCCAGTCAGTTCACAATGGCTTGTGATCATCACTTTCAAGAACCCGAAGAAGATATTTTAAGCCTCTTAAGAGAAATCCCTTCATCTCCAAACCTCAAACCTTCCCAAATGGGATCGATATGATGAAGATGACACACTAGAGATTGATATGGTCAGGACCAATGAAAATACGTCATCTTCCAAACAAGGGGCCAACACCCCAAAGTCTCCTATTACTCTTGCTATGACTGACCCTATCAAGCTTCAGGCGGGCGAGGTCGACTCCTTAACTTGAGTGTCGTACTCTCGATGAAAGAATGAGAAATACCTCAAAAACCAAACAACTAGCAAGGGTCGTAGATCATGAGCCGAACAAGGAAATTCAAGGATCTGCAACCACCTACGATCTACAAGCTCATCTGGGGAAGATCTAGGCTCAAATCTCCATCTTGGAGCTACTCGCCAATTCACCAGCACATAGAGCCTAGATCGAGAAGGTCCTTACCAAGACACACATCCCAAGCAACACACAGCTAGATGAGTTGTGCGGAATGATCAACCAGCTGATGGCACCAACATCAATTGAGTTCACAGACGAAGACATCCCAGCCAGCTTCAACGGATTTCACGTCCAACCTCTGCACATCACTGTCTTTATGCAAGGATATGAGATACGAAGAGTGCTTGTCGATAATGGGGCATCCTTAAACATATGCCCTATGAAAATAGTGAAGTAGATAGGGAAAAGCCCAGATGACTTCGAGTCATGTCAACTAACTATCGTTGCATACTACGAAACCAAAAGACAAGTTGAAAGCATAATGCCTCTTACACTCAAGATCGGCCCTACCATCCAAGTGATAAAGTTTTATGTCTTGGACATAAAACCTTCTTTCGACATATTGTGAGGAAGAATGTGGTTACATGAAAACCTCATGTTGGCTTCTACACTCCATCAATGCCTCAAATTTTCAACTAAAAACTGCGTCGCAAAGGTATGTGCTGAACCCCCTACTTTTCTCAATCCTATTATACATAACGTGAAGCTAGTTGTAGGAGTCGATCTCGAAGAAATCCTGCTCACTTCCTTCGAGCAAGCCAATTGGGCCACCTTATGCCTAGAGGCTGGCTACCCTGTTCCTCAAATTTTGCAAACTTCTGCATCAGTGGATGACATTATCTAATGTCAACATCAATACGGTTTCGGGTCCCTCGAAGCTTGACACATGATCTTCTCCCAAGGCTTCCAACCAGGCCAAGGCTTGAGTAGTTAAGGGCAAAGCGTAAAGGAGGCAATTTCTGAATCATTCGAAACTAAAACTGAAAATAGAGCTCGAAGAGGTCTCGGGTGTTCTCTCACCTTATTGCAAAGCCGGATGAAGCCTTCAAGCTATTCGGGCTTTGTATCTGGAGGCATTCAAAGCCTCGATCCTCTCGATGCCCATCCTTCAAAACGACTTAAGGTGATCCTTGAATCCCCAACATAGAATAGCTCTTCTTCCACATCTCAGCACGCATAAGAACTGAGAATTGAAGGCCTTTTTGCTAACCTGGATTTGAAGGTATGCACAATTGGCTGTAACACAGCCAAGCATATTCATCCACCGATTCAAACCAATGAACGGAATTGGTCGATCACTCTCCTATCTCAAGAATCGTGGAAAGCTTACCAGCTGCACCTTCAAGTCCTGGTGCCAAAAAACGGATAGGCGCAGGGTGGCCACCTTACCACCCTGCGTGTCCAGTCCCCAAAATTTCTCTCGCATGTCCCATAAGGGACACCTCTTATGTTATTTCAAAAACCGTTGAAAAATCAAAACATGATAAAACTATAATAATGAAAAATAATTTTCAAAAATGGTGAACACTCAAGATAGCCCGATAACGGTGCACAATACCCAGGATGACGAATTGGATGACCAAGACCAAGATCAAGAGAGCAGAGAGTCTGACGAAATCCGTCAATCTTAGGAACTCACTTCTCATGTTGAGCAATTCAAGAAGAGGTTTGATGGTGACCTAACGGCTATTATCGAAGAGACGATCGACATAAACCTAGGAACTGAGAAGGACTCAAGGTTAACCAAGATTGGAACCTCCCTATCTCTGGAGGAGAGGAAAATATGATTTCTTTGCTTAAGGAATATCGCGATGTCTTCGCCTGGTCATAGGATGATAAGCCAGGGCTAGATCCCACATTGGTGCAACATCACCAATATCCAAGGAAGGGGCCAAGCCTGTAAGGTAGAAACTCCGACGTCAGAAGACCCACCTTGAGCTCAAAATTAAAGAAGAAATCGACAAGCTGCTCATTGCAAAGTTGATTACACCATCAATTACTCAGAATGGTTGACTATGTACCCCAGAAAGATGAGAGGATCCAAGTGTGTGTTGACCACAAAGACCTCAACAAGTCATGCTCGAAGGATAATTTTCCATTATCAAACGTAGATGCCTTAGTCGACAACACTGCAGGGCACGAGATGTTCTCATTCATGGGTGGCTTCTTAGGTTACAACCAGATCTTCATGGTAGAAGAAGACCAGACCAAGACTTCGTTCATAATGCAATGGCGAACTTACTACTATAAAGTCATGCCCTTCGGCCTAAAAAATGCAGGGGCAACTTATCAGCGGGCAATGATTAGTATCTTCCATGACTTAATGCACACCATCATGGAAGACTATGTTGCAACATTCTAGTCAAGTCAAATATCAGACCTGATCATCTCAGCAACCTGAGAACCATTTTTGAAAGGATTCAAAAACATTAACTCAATCTCAATCCACAAAATGTGCCTTTGAGTTTGAATCTAGCAAATTACTAGTCTTTATAGTAAGGCAAAGAGGCATTGACGAGGACCTATCCAAAGTATGAGCGATCACTGAAATGCCCATTTGTGGGCTGCAAGGTCGCATATAAGCATAAAGTGTTTTATTTAACAACTAGCAGACAAGTGCGCGTCGTTTAATAAACTACTCAAGAAAGATACCCTATTCATATGGGATAATGAGTGTCAAGAAGTGTTTTATCAAATCAAGGAGTACCTCACAAAACCTCTCATCCTCGGTCCTCCAAATCTAAATAAACCATTGTTCTTATACATGTCAATGAGAGACAAGACCATGGGGGCAATGTTAGGACAATACGATGATTATGAAAAAGAACAAACGATATACTACATCAGCAAGACTATGGTGGACTGTGAGACAAGATACACGGATGTGTAGAAGAATTGCTTGACGCTTATGTGGGCTATGCAGAAGTTAAGACAATATGCCTTATCTCATTCAGTCAAGCACATCTCAAAAATAGACCCACTCAAGTACCTATTGGAGAGGCCAGTCCTTAATAGACGTTTGTCAAAGTGGAGAATACTATTGAGCGAGTTTGAGATCGAATATGTTACTAAAAAATCGATCAAAGGACAAGTCATTGCTGACCACTTGGCTGAACACGCATTGCCAAATAACACTCCCCTCAACACGGATCTGCCTAATAAGAACCTCTTCACAATCGAGGAATCAATTTGGGAGCTATTCTTCGATGGTGCAAGGAATGAATACGTGTCAGGTATAGGAGTCATACTATGCTCACCCGAGAAGATTTTAATACCAACAACCATTGGATTGAATTTCCCATGTACCAATAACGTTGTTGAATATGAAGCCTTGATAGCAGGGCTTGAGAACCCCATGAAAATGAAAATCCAAAAAATACGATTGATTGGTAACTCCTTACTCGTCATAAACCAAGTTGAAGGGATTTGGAAAGTGAAAGAAGAAAATCTCAAGCCCTAACAAGAAAAAGTGGAAAAGATGATCTCATAATTCAAGAAAATCACCTTTCAGCATGTAACTAGGGAAAACAATTGGTTCACCAACGCCCTTGCGACCCTTGCTTCAATGATTGATATTCCTCAAGAAATCACCACGCTGTCATTCTATATCAGGAACAAATATGATCATTCCCCGCGAAGGATCGGAGAAGAAATAGAGCAAGAAAATGAGAACGATGGGGAAATGTCTCTCGTGGCTTCAGATGAGCTAGTTAAGGCAAAACCATGGTTCTATGATGTTCTGTCCTAGTTGAAAGATGGGGTATACCATGAAGGAGCCACCAAAAAGGTTAACGAAGCCCTTCGAAGGTTTTTTAAGGGATTATTAGTAAGAGGTGATCTCCTATTCAAAAAGTCCTTCGATGGCATCATTCTACGGTGTCTTAATCAGCCAGAAATCGACCAAGTACTGACAGAGTTACACAATGAAGGTGGTCATCCTTACGCAGCCGCCTTAGCTCAGAAAATCAGGTGCCAAGGCTATTACTGGATCACCATGGCTGAAGATTGTTGGAAGTTCGTAAAGAGCTGTCCCAAATGTCAGCTTTATGGAGATCTCATCTATGCATCGTCCGTACCGCTCAAGTCAACACCGGTTGTATAGCCCTTTGCCATGTGGGGTCATGATATCATCGAAATGATCTTACCGAAAGCCTCAAAGGGCCACCGTTTATATTAATGGCTATAGAGAACTTCACCAAATGGGTAGAGGCCGCATCATTTGTCAAAATTAAGGGACAACAGTTGCCCATTTCATAAAGAACAATATTGTATTCAGGTTCGGTGTTCCTGAGTCATCCAATCTCAAAAATAAAAAGGTCTCTACGGTGTGCAAAAAGTTTAGGATAATGCAGAAATTCTTCACACCTTACTACCCTCAAGGAAATGGACATGCAGAGGCTACAAACAAAGGACTTCTCACAGTTATAGATAGAATGATAAAAGGTGGCAAAGATTGGCACGAAGAGCTGAATGACGCACTATGGGCCTACCAGACAATTGAAAATACTCCTACTGGCATAACCCCGTACTCATTTGTGTATGGTATGGAAGCAGTGTTACCCATTGAAGTTGAGATACCGTCTCTCCGAGTGCTTATTCATAAAAATTCAAATGAGGAACAAAAGTTCGAAGCACGAATCGCTGCCCTCGTTAATTAGGATGAAAGACGACTACGAGCAACACAAAATATTGTTGCTTACCAACGTAGAATCGAGAGGGCATACCAAAGTAAAGTTGTTCCTCGACAGTTAAGGGAAGGGGACATGGTACTCAAGAAAATCTTCCAGACTCTGCAAATCCACACTCTTTAGGTAAGTTCAAACCGAATTTGGAGGGGCTATTCGTGGTCACCCGAGCGCACACAGGCAATTCTTACAAGATCAAGAATCAAGAGGGGTGCGACCTCGACGACCCCATCAATGCGATGTATCTCAGAAAATACTACCCGTAATGGGCTAAAAGAGTGGTCAAAACCTGAAAAGGCATCACAAAAAAAAAATGGACGGGGTGAAAACCTGAAAGGGCATCACGGGTAAAAAAAAAAAAAAAAAAATACTCCAAGAAGGAGCTTCTTATTCAAAAACACTCGAGTACAAACAAGTACTTGCAAGTTCCAACAATACGGCACAAGCAGACCTTGAGGACGAAGACTCCTCCTAAACTCTACAGGTTCCCAACATAACTAAATCAGAAAGATGCGAGAGCATGATGTGGATGGAAAACCGAAGTGACTTCGATGAATCTTGAAAGAACATCAGAACCTCTCGAAGATGGAAGCTCGACAAGAATCCAGAGAACTCTTCATGGACCAATGAAGCATAGGATGAAAGCTCCAAAGGTAAAAAGGCAACTTCGAGACACGATCCCACAAGGAAATCCTTTCATCATCTTTGGGTAAAATATAACAAAGAAAATGACCACCAAAGGGGCCACAGGTGGCAAAAATGTAAGGAACGTCCCTTTTAAAAGCCTTTTTTCAATCTGATTGTTAAAACCCTCCATTTTCAAAACCCTTTTAGATAGGAATTCCTCCATCACTACAAGAGGTTAAACTATTAGTCGATCTGGCCTCGTTCTCGAAGCCAACTTCCTACGCTTGTTATGAAGGATTGAAACTAGCCAGGCACTCCATGATTGTATGAGTATAACTATCAACTACCACATATTAGAGATGGGTGAACCTCTCCAATGACGATATTGGCTAGTCTGAGAGCATTTTTCTCTCGACTGGATCATCTGAGGTGAAATGAGGCAAGATCATCCCTGTGTGTGCGTATGATGTCCCAAAGTCCAGTTCAGAAAAATGTCAAACTCCTGCGACGTAAAAGAGCCGAGACAGGATAAACATCAAACTCGTACAACGTAAAAGAGCCGAGACAGGATAAGCGTCTGACTCGTGCGATGTTAAAGAGTCGAAACAGGAAAAAAAAATGTCAAACTCGTGCGACATTAAAAGAGCCCAGATCGGAAAAGAAACATCAAACTCGTGCGATGTTAAAGAGTCGAAACAGGAAAATGTCAAACTCGTGTGACGTTAAAGAGCCGAGATGGGAAAAATGTCAAACTTGTGCGATGTTAAAGAGCCAAGACAGGAAAGACGTCAAACTCATGCGACGTAAAAGAGCCGAGGCAGGTACCATCTATTCCCATATGACGTGAAAGATTGGGTGTATTCAGGGCACAACCACCTTGTTTAATGGAAAGATGTCAAACTCGTGCGACGTAAAAGAGCTGAGACAGGTACCATCTAAACCCGTATGACATGAAAGGTCAAGTGTATCCAGGGCATAACCACCCTGTTTCAATGGAAAAAAGTCAAACTCGTACGATGTAAAAGAGTCGAGGCAGGTATTGTCTATCCATGTATGATGTGAAAGGTCGGGTGTATTCACGGCACAACCATCATGTTCCATAGAAAAACGTCAAACTCATACTACGTAAAAGAGCCGAGGCAGGTACTGTCTATCCCCGTATGATGTGAAAGGTCGGGTGTATCCAGGACACAACCACCCTTTTTGATCGAAAAACGTCAAACTCGTGCAACGTAAAAGAGTTGAGGCAGGTACCGTCTAGCCCAGTATGATGCAAAAAGGTCGGGTGTATCCAGGGCACAACCACCCTGTTCGATGGATTCCATCTATCCCTGTATTGATGTAAAAGGGTCGGGTGTATGGTCCATCGTTGCATGACGCTAAACTGCTTAGAGGGCTTTGTGATTGCAGGAGTTAAAACTGCTAACCAACCTTGTTTTTCGAAATATCTTTCTCTTTTCAAAATTTTCACTATATGTCTTGTGTTTTCCAAAAAATTTATTTTTTTTGTTAAAATCGTGACATGTCCTTGCTCCAGGTTCTATTTCAAATCTACCCCTACTTTCAAAATAATTCTAAAAAAGTCTCAAAAAAACAAAGGAGCTTGAACACCCATATATGATGATTACCGCGTTGCCGCGATTGACGCATTTCTACCTCATCTATCACTTTGGATTCGACCAGACAAGTCTCTTCCTATAGAAAGCCTTTTCCTATAGATAGCCTTAGGAAACTCTAAGGAGATCAAAGAAAATGCTAGGGTTAAAAATTCAAACAACAAAAACCTCCTGAAGTTAAGTTGCATGGCTAGAAAATTCAACTCGAGTTTCAAGCTTGTGTAACTCACCGACATCTCACACCGAAAATCCTACGAGAAAAAATGCTGTAAGTGAGTGAGCTCAGTAAGCGCAATGAATTGGAGGGATAGTTGGTGTGCCCCCTTACCACATGACCTCAAGAAGAAATTTAAAATGTCTGCTTTATCTTTGACGTTCACCTGCCCCTCGAAGGACAGGGAATGCCAAAGTGTCTACTTCTTTGCCACTCACCTGTCCATCGAAGGACAGGGAGTGCCAAAGAGAGACAACTGTAGACACCTCATTTTAATCTGGTAAATTCTATGGTTTTCTGAACTCTTAGGACCACATTATCCTAGTAGAACCAATTTAATTACCCCAAAACTACCCAAATCCTATCCCAATTTGAAGTAGAGCCCAAGCGCTTTCCAACGGTCCAAGAATCACCTGAATCGGACCTATCGATAAAAACGACATTACAAATAACAACTTAGTCCCTGTGAGACCCAATTGTCAGTCCACGGGCCAGGCTGTAATGGGCCCGACAGGCCCAGACGTGGCCTGATGATGCAGTCAACACATCTGAGGACGTAGTAAATGCATTTTCTTTAATTCGAAAAGGATAAAACTTCAAGATAAATCCAAAAATTCGGAAAAGGCTCCAAAAAATCTAGAAAAAATCACCAATTGAATCTTATAAATACCCCCACTCCCTAACCCAAAAGCAGAGGGAAAAAGAGACCAAAAAAACCTTCAAAATTTCAGAAATTAGGAAAATTACCCAAAAGAATCAAAAATAGGAAAAACCCTCAGAAAATTTATGAAAAATTAGGGGCAATCCCCAAAAATCTCAAAAAAAAATAGAGAAAATATCATAATTCATATTCAACCTCTGGAGATCACAAAACCTTTAGAAAACTAAGGAATTTCCCCTCCAGACCTTGAGAAAAGTCGATAGCTTTAGAAAAATCTCTAGATTGAAAACCCTAAAGAAGTTAGAAACCCTAGCCTCCTGAAGTCCTAACCCCCAAGACTGAGAAAACTTAGACCTAGGGCACACCGACCTTAGATCAAAACTAGACTTAGGAAACAACAACTCTAGATCTAACCGTCTTATACAAAAGATCTGCTGGTCAACATCCGAATCAGAGACACAAAGAGGACCAGTTCTGATTCGAGCAAGCCCTCGAAGGCTCGAGAATCTTGGGCCATCTGGCCTGGTTTGGTCTTATTTATTCCTCTCTCTTTCTTCTTCTTTTTACTTTTTTGCTTCTTTTATTTATTTTTGATCTGTTAACTTGTCTTAAAAATCATATTTTAATCCTCTGGATCATGCTAGCTTTTCCATAGATTTGAGAGTAGATATGCTCGTTTTTGGGCAAATTTGGCCTCAGATTTGAATTCGATCTGTCTCACTTTCTATACCACTTTATTTACATATTTTTAATTAGTTTAAGGTGTTAAAATTCGAGAGATCTTCATCGGAAGATCTGTCAAATTTTCATCATAAACAAAGCCGCTTGTTGAGGCGAATGTTGCATCAACCTATTTATTAGTCCAAGCATCCTTTGTTGATTTTCACTTGAACTTGGAAAACAGTGCCGTAGAGACGGTTTTCACCAAATTCATTTTATTTGGGGCTCTTTTACCCATAACCTTTCGATCATTTCTACCCTTACTGTCCCATTTTTACTCACGGTGCCCTTTTGGGTTTTTACCGTGCCCAAGTTTTTATTCACAGAACTCTCTTACTCATGCGTGCACTACAATTTAAGGTCATATAGCTGGACCGCTGTGTAGATGAATGGAATTTTGTAGAGGCCATGGAGTGAGTACGGTGGTGATTTGACTCACTTTCAGGGAGATGGCACGAGGCTACCTATGAAAGATGGATGATGTATATGTGGAAGGTGAAAAGTGATGACCCACTAGCTGACGACGAGTATGGATGGCAGGATGGTTCACCGTTATGTGAGCATCGATGAAACTCACTGGGGAATGGTGGATGGTAGTGAATTCACTGGGGAGGTAAAGAAGATGGTGCACGTACGAACGGGTCGGTTAGGGAAAGCGTGCATGAAGATGCACATAAAGGGCATGTGCACATATTGTGGGGGGCAAGTTTAAGGTCATGCCTCTGGGACCTGTGCAGAGCAGTTTAACATCATGAGGTTAGGACGTACACTTGTGGTTTAAGGTCATATAGCTTGGACCGTGGTTATGAAGTTTAAAGTCATGCAACTAGGACCATACAGTTTAAGGTCATGCAACTAGACCTCCGCTACAATTTAAAGGTCATATAGTTTGGACCATGGTGTTAAGCCTTTTAATGTCATGCTGTAAGGACATAGACTATGGTTTAAGGTCATATAGTTTGGACCGTGGTTATGCAGTTTAAAGTCATGCAATTAGGACCATGCAGTTTAAGGTCGTGCAACTAGACCTCCATTACAGTTTAAAGGTCATATAGTTTGGACCATGGAGTTTAAGGTCGTGCATCTAGACCAAGGTTGTTCCGTTTAAAGTCATGCAATTAGGACCATGGTGTGGATTGCCATGTAGGTGAAGCTACATGGGGAATAGGTCTGTGGATAGTAATTTGACTCCCTGGGGGTAAAATGATAGCAGGGCGTTTTAGATGGGAAGCAGATTTTACTGGGGATTAGGGTACAAGTATGACTTCCCTAGTGGTGAAAGATGGAACTCCATGGGGGATAGGCTCATGAGAAGTAACTCAACTCCTGGGGGTAGGATAGCTTGATGTGAGATAGACCCACAGGGGATTAAAGGGGAAGCACGACCCTAACTCTATTGAGGATCAATGGGCTATAGTACAGGTGTAATTCCTACTAGGGATGAGGCGAGTGGCATGCCCCTAACTCCATTGGGTATGGTGGCAATGGCATGCTCATAACTCCACTGGGGATAGTGGTGAGACATGCATAGTGGTGACTAGGGTTTAACATGCGTGGTGCTAGAACATGCATGGTGTTAGCATGAAGAGTGTAACACACACGACAATAAACTTGGAAAAATAGGTGGCGCTGGTCATAGAAGAGCAAGGGCGGTGCTAGGTCACTGAGGGCACAGCCGTCGTTATACCATTTAAAACACAGCCAGAGCTAGTTCTTTAAGAGCCGAGTCAGCGTTGGATTTAAGAACACATTTGGCGTTGGGTACAGGCTAGTGTTTGGACCTTCAGCCCAAGCCCGACACGATCTTGGTCTTGAGTTTTGATGGTAGGCGGTAGACTTTCATTCAGGCCTCTGGTTTGAGCCTAACCCGATCCAGCTCGTCGTCGTTTGGCCTTCAAGGATGTGATTGGTATTCTTGAATTGTGAGGGACACTTCAAGGAAACTTTGCCTATATAAAGGGGTAAATCCCCATTCTTACCATTTCACCAAGGGTAAAAATAGCTTAGTCCTTTTTTTAGCAGTGAGGGTAGGGTGAGAGAGTTCCTGGTGAGAACTTCTGTAGTAGGATTTTGCATGGAGTTTTCAGGTATTTGTCGGTAAGCAAATTCCAGCTGAGAGGGCAGAACACTGGCAAGGGAACATGAGGACCTTCGCAAGGGTTACTGTCACTAGAGTTAGGAAGCAAGGAGTTTTACCGGATTTTGTCGGAATTTCGACAGTGGTATTTGGGGTACCAAGGAAGGCGAGAGAGGGTGGAATTTTCAGCAGACGCCTGCTTGAGAAATTTTGCTGGTTTTTCGATGATATTTTGGCGAGTGCAAGAAGGGGAAAGGTTTCCCAGTGATTTTTTCGATGGGAAAAGGGGAGTTTTCGATGAAAACACGAGAGGTTGCGAGGAGGCAAATGGCTGCTTGAAGATGAAGGTTCGCGAAAGGCGAGTAGTCACTGGAGACGAAGGGTCACTAGGAAGAAAATGAGGGGCCTCATGAAGGTGCACAATCATTGGGGAGGTGAAGGGGCTTAGGCAGGAAAATGAGGGGCCTCAGGAAGCAAGGATGCTCAGGGAAAACGAAGAGTCACCGAGAGGTGAACAATCGTAGTGGTGAGGGGCCCTTAAAATTCAGATGGTGTGGACGCAACCGGCGCTAGTTCTCAAGAAGATAGCCGGTGCTAGTGCACGATACATAGCCGGTGCTAGTCCTCAGGAACACAGCCGGTGCTAATCTTTCATGGAGCTAATCAGTGCCTTTGGTCACGCGATGTTAATAACATGATGCGTCGGGCTTTAGTCATGCATGGCTATTGCTTGCTCGTTCCTCCGATAAAAGCCGCTGAGTCGTGTTTTGCTGTGATCGTGCATGGCAATGACTGGGGTTGGCAAAGGGAGGTGCCAATGGTGAGGCATGTCTTGTGACACCTGTTAGAAGCCAAGTCCTCTAGCACAGCAGTGAAGTCCATGTTGTTCTGTTGTAGAAGGGCACCTACTGTGAACAAGGTATGCTCTCCATCATAGGTCAGTTCCTTACTAGAGAAGTCTGCTTTGTATGTTTGATGTACTTGTCAGATGAATTGAAGCTAACTCAGAAATGGTTGGCTTCGTTTTTTGGCTTATAACCATCCTCTTTGAGAACACCCGATAGATGAATTGAAGCTGACTTGCAAATGGTTTTGCTTCTTCTTCATGATGAGGACATTTATTTTTTGCTTGTAACTGTCATTTTGTCATCAAATTCAAGAGTGGTACTGTGGGTTTTGGTTTGTAATCATCTTCTTATCCTCAAATGCAAGAGCAACACTTTGGTGTCAAATGTTTCTTTTCCTCAGATGCAAAAGATTTGTAACCTCCCTAATAATGGGCTTTTTGGCTTGTAACTCCTTCTAATGAAAAAAAAAGAGTTAAACCTTGTTTAAAATTTCTTGCTTGTTTTTCTTTTTACCATCCTTTTAACTTTTAGTTGTTGCACATCGAGTCAATTTTAGTATACATCATGGGTAGTATTTCTTTAAGTATCACCCATTGATAGGGGGCATTGCCTCCTCTCCATCAGGATGTGCAAGTATGTAAGCTCCATTTGGCGAGACCTTTTTAGCTATAAAGGGACCCTCCCAGTTGGGTTCAAACTTCCCTTTCCATCACCCATGCATAGTAATTGGACTCTTGACTGCTAGAATCATATCCCCACTGGTGAATGAGCGGACTTTGACTGACTTGATACCAAAGTTTGACTTTCTCATATTTGGTTAGTCCTTGATGTATAGCAACCCATAGCGAAGGGATTTGAATTTTCAGAGGTAAAACTACTTCACCCCCACAGACTAGGGAGTAAGGAGTGGAATCGGTGGCGTTTCATGTAGTGGTGCGATAGGCCCACAAGGCTTCGGGAACTTCTTGTGCCAGTTATTTTTCATTTTTTATATCAATTTCCTTAAAACCTTGCACAGGGTCTTATTAAACGCCTCAGCTAATCCGTTGGCTCGAGGGTGGTACATAGTTGAGTACTTCCACTCGAAATCGAACTGGTTAACCAAGCGATCAATGTGATGACCTCTGAACTGAGGGCCGTTCTCGGATATTATTTTATCAGGCACTACGAACCAATATATGAAGTGATGACGCACAAAGTTATCCACCGCGGTCTCAGGAACTTGCTTGAGTGGGGCCGCCTCAGCCCACTTGGAGAAATAATTTGTTACAGTGAGAATAAAGACATGACCCATTACCGAAGGAGGGTCAATAGGCCCTACAATGTCCATACCCCATTGTGAGAAGGGCCATGATGCTACTGTAGGGTGTTAGGGCTCTAGAGGCTGGCTCGAGTGTATTTGACACACTTGGCACTTCTTGGCATGGTTTAAGGAATCAACAATCATTGAAGGCCAATAGTACGCCAATCTGTGTATCCATTCATAG
The DNA here is from genome assembly GCF_000471905.2 of Amborella trichopoda. The sequence continues at coordinate 151,156 of NW_006496807.1, read as the reverse complement.
AGCTTAGGACAGGATTGGTGCCATCAACAGATGCTCGGGTGTACTTCTTCGAGGACCTTATTTGCTTCTTACGCGTTCACACATCTAAGAAGAATACCGTCAAATGATCGTCTGAAGAGAGCTTCTCCTTCCAGGAGGGTATACTTGGTAGACATTCGGTGTAGACTGTTACGCTCGAAACAATCCTCCGGGAGTCTATCATATATTAGAAAATTGATGATGGGCTCTCTCCAATCTTCTACTTGCTCTATTTTTGTGCATATTGAGTCGAAGAACTCCAGTTCTTGATTTTGAACCTTAGCTCCCTGATCTTGTGTCATTTCGTGTTTAGTCTTGATAACTTCTTTAGCTAATAGAAGTGCTCTGAATGGCTAAGGAGGGCACTCGAGGAAGAGATTTCTCTCATCATCTACGTTTACCTCGATTCTTATGTACGGTGAAAATCTAACAAATCCTCCGATGAAGATCTGTCGAATCTTAACACCTTAATCTGATGAAAATATAGTAAAATAAGTGGTAAATAAAGTGCGACAAATCAAATTCAGATCTAAGGCCAGATCTGCCTAGAAACCAGCAGATCTACCTTCAGACATGTGGCAGCGCCAGCATGATCCAAGGCATTATAAAATACGATTTTTGAGAAAATGAACAAATCAAAATAAGATGAAAATAATAAAGCCGTAGAAAGGAAAGAGAAGGAAAAATGATACCAAACTGGGCCGGATGGCCCGAGACTCCCGAGCCGTTTAGGGCTCGCCCAAATTAGAACCGGCCTCTTTTTCCTCATTGATTAGGATGTCGACCACCCAGTCTCTGGTATAAAGGATTAGATCTAGGGTTGTTGTGCCTTAGGTCTTATTCTGATATAAGGTTGTTGTGCCCTAGGTGCAAGTTTCCTCACGCTTAAGGGTTAGGGTTTCAGAAGGCTAGGTTTTTCCGAAGCTATCCCTCAGGTTTTTGATCTCCATCCTCCGTCAAATGGCCACGAAAAGAGGCTTTATAGGGGTTAAGATCAGCTCAGAATGATATACTCACGTAACCAACACATACCTATCCAAAAACGCAAGATTTGAGGCTCACATATCTGTGTGACACTGGCCGTGTCGCCCACAAAAAGTTTAAAAATATCATAAAAGGTGAAAATAAAAAAAAAATAAAAAAAAAATCATTTTTGGCCAAAATGGTTTGGGCCCAGTCTAGGCTGGGCAACACTGCAAGTGTCACCCAAGTCAAACTTGGTCAAAATTAATTTATGTTTTACTTTGATGCATTCCTCAGCCTCTTGCGAAGCTCTCAGAGAAAATTTGGGTAAAAATAGATTTTTTTACTATTTTTAATGATTATTTTTGTAAAACAGAGCATTTAAAGAAATCTGGGTCAAAATAGGGTTTTTGCAAGGTTCCGGGCAGGCAAACTGGTTCGGGGTCACAAGATAGGTTGTGTGAACTATGGATTTTGGATTTATTAGGATAATGTGGTCCTAAGGATTCAGAAACCATAGAATTTTCAAGATTTAAAATGGAGTGTCTACAGTTGCCCCTCGTTGGCACTCCTTATCCTTTGGGGAACATGTGAGTGGCAAAGAGTAGACGCTTTGACGTTCCCTATCCTTTGAGGGGCAGGTGAACGTCAACGATTTATTTCTGAAGTCACAAGGTCAAAGAGCACACCAACTCATCCCTCCAAGTCATTGCACTCACCGAGCTCACCCACCTAGGGCATTTTTCCTCCCAGGGTTTTCGACATGAGATGTCTGTGAGTTACACAAGCTTGAAACTCGAGTTGGATTTTCTGGCCATGCCACTTAACTTCAAGAGTTTTGCAATTTGAACTTTTTAACCCTAGCATTTTTTTTGATTTCCTTAGGATTTCCTAAGCTTGTCTATTAGAAAGGCTTTGTATAGGAAGAGACTTGTCTGGCCGAATCCGAAATGAGAGATGAGGCAGCATCACAGTAATCGCGGTAACGTGGTAATCATCATATATGGGTGTCCAAGCTCCTTTATTTGATAAGTCTTTTAGAAATTTTGAAAGTAGGGGGAGATTTGAAATAGAACCCGAAGTAGGGACAGATTACGAATTTAACAAAGAAATTAAAGGTTTTGAAAACACAGATATATAGTGAAAATTTTCTAAAAGGGAAAGATATTTCAAAAAACATAGTTGGTTAGCAGTTTCAACTCCTACAACCATAGAGCCCTCTAAGTAGTTTAGCGTTATGCAGTGATGGACCAAACACCCGACCCTTTTACATCAATACGAGGATAGACAGAATACACTCGACCCTTTTACGTCATATGGGGATAGACATTTTCATAGAATAGGGTGGTTGTGCCCTGAACACACCTGACCTTTTGCGTCATACATGGCTATACATTTTTTGTTGAATAGGGTGGTTGCGCCTTGAAGATACCCGACCTTTTGCGTCATACAGGGCTAGACGTTACTTGCCTCGATTCTTTTACGTCGCACAAGTTGGACATTGAACTGAATACACCCGACCTTTAACGTCATACGGGGCTAGACGTTATCTAGCTCGACTCTTTTACGTTGCACGAGTTTGATGTTTTTCATTGAACAGGGTCGTTGTGCCCCTGTCACACCCGACCTTTTGCATCATACGAGGCTAGACGTTACCTGTCTCGACTCTTTTACGTCGCACGAGTTTGACGTTTTTATTGAACAAGGTGGTTGTGCCTTGATACACCCGACCTTTTGCGTCATACGAGGCTAGACAGTACCTTCCTCGACTCTTTTAGGCTCATGCCACCGAGGAGAGCTTTCTTTTTTATCATATTTTTTAGAAATGTTTTTTCTTGCCCCTATTGGGGGGTATTTGCTCATCTTGCCCCTGTTGGGCGATTCTTGTTCATCAGAAGTGTGCAATTTTATTTGCCGAAGCATAGTGGAACACTTTCTTTGCACATACTTTTCAAACTGAATTTGTACAAACTTAACTCCCTAGTTGTATGGTTTTTGTCTCGAATTTCCAGCTATTGGGTAATCGTACTCACACACAGAGTTGAGCTTGCCTCATTTTGCCTCAGGGGATCTTGTCAAGAGAAAACTCCCCCAGACTAGCCAATTTTGTCTCTGGCGAGGTTCACCCATCTCTTATATGTGGTAGTTGGTAGTTATACTCATACAACTATGTAGTGCCTGACTAGTTTCAAGACTTCATAACAGGCGTAGAAAGTTGGCTTCGAGGACAAGACCAGATTGACTAACAGTTTCACCTCTTGTAGTGATGGAGGAAGTCCTTTCTAAAAGGGTTTTGGACATGGATGGTTTTGACAATCAGATTGAAAAAGCATTTTCAAAAGGGATGGGCCTTACAGTTTTGCCACCTGTGGCCCCTTTGGTGGTCATTTTCTTTATTATGTTTTACCCAAAGATGATGAATGGATTTTTGTGTGAGATAGTGAGAACTCAAAAGTCTCGAAGTTGTCCTTTTACCTTTGGAGCTTTCATTCTATGCTTCACGGGTCCATGAAGAGTTCTCTGGATTCTTGCCAGGCTTCCATCTCGGAGAAATCTCGACATTCTTCCAGGGTTCGTCGAACTCACTTTGGTCTTCCATTCATGTCACCCTCCCGCATCTTTCTGAGATGGTTCTGTTGGGAACCTACAAGGTTTAGTAGGAGTCTTCATCCTCAGGGTCTGTTTGTGCAGTATTGTTGGAACCTGCAAGTACTTGTTTGTATTTGAGTGTTTTGAATCGGAAGCTCCTTCTTGAAGATTTATTTTTTTTATTCCTTTTTCTTTTCTTTTTTTACCCTTGATGCCTTTTCATGTTTTCACCACATCCATTTTTTCTTCGGTTTTTTTTTTCGTTGTGGTGCCTTTTAAGGTTTTCACCGCTCTTTTGAACCTGTTACGGGTAGTATTTTCTGAGATACATCGCATTAATGGGGTCGTTGAGTTCATACCCCTCTTGATTTTTTATCTTGTAAGAATTGCCAGCATGCACTCTAGTAACCACGAATGGCCCCTCCCAATTAGGTTTGAAGTTGCCTAAAGGGTGTGGATTTGAAGGAGTGTGGAAGATTTTCTTGAGTACCTTATCCCCTTCTTTGGACTGTCGAGGAACAAATTTTCTTTGGTATGCCCTCTCGATCCTACGCTGATAAGCAACGATATTTTGAGTCACTAGTAGATTAACAAGAGCAGCGATTCATGCTTCGATCTTTTGTTTCTCATCTGTATTTTTGTGAATAAGCACTTGGAGAGACGGTATCTCAACTTCAATGGGTAGCACTACTTCCATACCATACACCAATGAGTATGGGGTCATGCCAGTAGGAATCTTCTCAGTTGTCCGGTAGGCCCGTAGCGCGTCATTTAGGTTTTCGTGCCAATCCTTGCCACCTTCTATTATTTTGTCTATAATTATGAGAAGCCCTTTGTTTGTGGCCTCTGCTTGTCCGTTTCCTTGAGGATAGTAAGGTGTGGAGAATTTTTGCATTATCCCAAACTTTTTGCACACCTTGGTGACCCTTTCATTCTTGAAATTGGATCCATTGTTAGTGATGATTGACTTAGAAACACTGAATCTAAACACAACGTTGTTCTTTATGAAACGGCCAACATGTTGTCCCTCAATTTTGACAAATGATGTGGCCTCTACCCATTTTGTGAAGTACTATGCAGCCGTTAATATAAAACGGTGACCGTTAGAGGTCTTTGGTGAGATCAATTCGATGATATCAAGACCCCACATGGCAAAGGGCCATACGGGCGGTGTTGATTTGAGTGGTACGTGCGGTGCATGGATGAGGTCTCCATAAATTTGACATTCGGGACACCTCTTAACGAACTTCCAACAATCTTCGGCCATGGTGGTCCAGTAATAGCCTTGGCACCAGATTTTTTGAGCTAAGGCAGCTGCCCCAGAATGACCTCCTTCATTGTGTAACTCTGTCAGTAGTTGGTTGATTTCTGACTGATCGAGACACCGTAGAATGATCCCATCAAAGGATCTTTGAACAGAAGATCTCTTCTTACTACGAATCCCATAAAAAACCATTGAAGGGCTTGTTTATCCTTTTTGGTGGCTCCTTCGGGGTATAACCCATCTTTCAGCAGGGACAAAACTTCGTGGAACCATGGTTTTGCCTTAACTAGCTCATTTGAAGCCATGAGAGACACTTCCCCATCGTTCACATTTTCTTGTTCTATTTCTTCTTCAATCCTGGGTGAGGAAGGATCATGTTTGTTCCTGATGTAGAATGACAGTGTGGTGATTTGTAGAGGAATATCGACCATTGAAGCAAGGGTTGCAAGAGTGTCGACGAACCTATTATTTTCCCTTGTTACATGTTGAAAGGTGATTTTCTTAAAATATGGGATCATCTTTTCCACCTTTTCTTTGTAGGGTTTGAGTTTTAATTCTTTCACCTTCCAAATCCCTTGAACTTGGTTTATGACGAGTAAGGAGTCACCAATCATTCGTATTTGCTGGATTTTCATTTTCATGGCATTCTCGAACTCAGCTATCAAGGCTTCATATTCAGCAATATTATTGGTACATGGGAAATTCAATCTGATGGTTGTTGGCATTAAAATCTTCTAAGGTGAGCATAATATGATTCCTACACCTAACCCGTATTCATTCCTTGCACCGTCGAAATATAGCTCCCAAATTGATTCATCGATTGTGAAGAGGTTTTCATCAGGGAGATCCATGTTGATGGGAGTGTTATCTTGTTGTTTGTGTTAAGCTAAGTGGTCGGTAATGGCTTGTCTTTTGACCGATGTTTGAGTGACATATTCGATCTCGAACTCGCTCAATAACATTCTCTAATTCGCCAAACATCCATTACGGACAAGTCTTTCCAATAAGTACTTGAGTGGGTCTATTTTTTAGATGAGTTTGACTGTATGAGATAAGACATAGTCTCTTAACTTATGCATGGCCCACACCAACATCAGGTAGCGCTTCTCCACGTCTGTGTATCTTGTCTCATAGTCGACCATGGTTTTGCTGATGTAGTATATCGTTTGTTCTTTTCCATGGTCATCGTATTGTCCTAACATTGCCCCCATGGTCTTGTCTTTCACATATATGTATAAGAATAGGGGTTTATCTGGACAAGGAGGACTAAGGATGGGAGGTTTGGTGAGGTACTCCTTGATTTAGTCAAACGCCTCTAGGCATTCATTGTCCCATATGAATGGGGTATCCTTCTTAAGGAGTATATTGAATGGTGAACACTTGTCTTCCAGTTGTGAAATAAAATGCCTTATGGCTTGTATGCGACCTTGAAGCCCATGGATTTCTTTGATGTTCCGGGGAGAGGGCATTTTAGTGATGGCTCGTAG
>NW_006496807.1:133505-144763 GCF_000471905.2 Amborella trichopoda | reverse complement strand
GTCAGATTCAACTCCAAAGATACATTTATGTGGATTGAGTTTGAGTTGACATTTTCGGGGTCTTCAAAAATGGTTCTCAGGTTGGTGAGATGATCAGGCCTGGTCCTCGACTTGACTAGAATGTCGTCGACATAGTCTTCCATGATGATATGCATTAAATCGTGGAAGATTTTAGTCATTGCCCATTGCTAAGTTGCCCCTACATTTTTTAGGCCAAAGGGCATGACACAGTAGTAGTAGGTTCCCCATTGCGTTATGAATGAAGTCTTGATTTGGTCTTCTTCTTTCATGAGGATCTGGTTGTAACCCGAGAAGCCATCCATGAATGACAACATCTCGTGCCTCTTAGTGTTATCGACCAAGGCATCTATGTTTGGCAATGGGAAATTATCCTTTGGGCATGCCTTGTTGAGATCTCGGTAGTTGACACACACTCGGATCCTCCCATCTTTCTTAGGTACGACCATTATGTTGACCAATGTGGGATCTAGCCTTAGCATATCGTCGTATGACCAGGCAAAGACATCATGATAATCCTTGAGAAAGGAAATCATATTTTTCCGCTCCTCAGGAGATAGGGAGGTTCTAATCTTGGTTAACCTTGGGTCTTTCTTAGTTCCTAGGTTTACATCGATCGTCTCTTCAATGATAGTCGTTGGGTCACCATGGAACCTCTTCTTGAATTGTTCAACAAGGGAAGTGAGTTCCTCAAGTTGAGAGATTTCTTCAGACTCTTGGCTCTCTTGATCTTCGTCTTGGTCTTCCAATTCGTCGTCTTGGGTATTGTGCATCATTATTGGGCTATCTTGAGTGTTCGCCGTTTTTGAAAAAAACTTTTCATTATTATCAATTTTATCATGTTTTGAATTTTCAATGGATTTTGAAACATCGCAAGAGGTGTCCCTTATGGGACTCACGAGAGAAATGTTGGGGACTGGACGCCAGAGTGGTTAGTTGGCCACCCTGCGTCTATCCGTTTTTTGGCACCGGAACTTGAAGGTGCCACTGGTATTCTTCCAGTGATTCTCGAGATAAAGGAATGATCGACCAATTCTGTTCATGGGTTTGTATTGTTGAATGAGCACGCTTGGCTGTGTTAGAGACGATTGTACATACTTTCAAATCCAGGTCAGCAAAAAGGTCTTCGATTCCCAATTCTTGTGTGTGTTGAGATGTGGAAGAAGAATTATTCCATTTTAGGGACTCAAGGATCACCTTTGGCCGTTTTGAAGGACAGGCATCGAGAGGGTCGAGGCTTTGAATGACTCCAGATACAAAGCCCGGATAGCTTGAAGGCTTCATCCGTCTTTGAATAAGGTGAGAGAACATCTGAGACGTCTTCGATCTCCGTTTTCAGTTTTGGCTTGGAGTGATTCAAAAATTGCCTCCGTTATGCCTTGCCCTTGACTTCCCAAGCCTTAGCCCTGTTGGAAGCCTTGGGAGAAGAGCATGTGCCAAGCCTCGAGGGACCCGAAATCGTATCAATGTTGACATTGGATTATTTCCTCTATTGATGCCAAAGTTTTCAAATTTTGAGAAACAGGGTCACTGGCCTCTAGGTGTAAGGTGACACAATCGGCTTGCTAGAAGGAGGTGAGTGGGATTTCTCCAAGCTCGACCCCTATGGATAGCTTCCCGTTATGTATACTAGGATTGAGAAAAGCAGGGGGTTCAACACACACCTTCGCGATGCCGTTTTTGGTAGAAAAATTGAGGCAATGATGGAGTGTAGAGGCGACCATGAGGTTTTTATACAGCCACAATCTTCCTAGCATCATGTTGAATCAAGGTTTTATGTCTAAGACATAAAACTTCATCACTTGAATGGTAGGGAAATCTTGAGTGTGAGAGGCAGTATGCCTTCAGCTTGTCGCTTGGTCCCGTCGTATGCAGCGATAGTTAGTTGAATTAGCTTGAAGTCATCTGAACTTTTTCCTATTTGCTTCACTGTATTCATAGGGCATATGTTTAAGGATGCCCCATTATCAACAAGCACTCTCCGTATCTGATATCCTTGCAAGAAAAGGGTGATGTGGAGAGGTTGAACGTGAAAGTGATTGAAGCTGGCTGGGATGTCATCGTCCGTGAACACGATTGGCATTGGTGCTATCAGTTGGTTGATCATTTCACATAAGTCATCCGGTTGTGTGTTACTTGGGATGTGTGTTTTGGCGAGGACCTTCTCGATCTGGGCTCTATGTACTAGTGAGTCGACGAGTAGCTCCAAGATGGAGATTTGAGCTTGGATCTTCCCAAGATGAGCTAGTAGATCATAGGTGGTTGTAGATCCTTGAATTTCCTTGTTTAGCTTGTGATCTACTGCCCCTGCTGGTTGTTTGGTACTTGAGGATTTTTCCATTCTCTCATTGAGAGTGTCGACCACCAATTGAATGGGTTTGAACACTCGGCCTCTTTAGGTTAAGGAATCAACCTCGCCTGCTTGAAGTTCGATAGGGTCAGCCCTAGCAAGAGTAATGGGAGACTTTGGGGTGTTGGCTCCATGTTCAAGAGATGATGACTTTTCATTGGTTCTGGCCATATCAATTTCTAGCGTATCATCTTCGCCATATTGGTCCCACTTGAGAATGTTATCAAGGTTTGGAAACGAAGGGTTTCCTCTTAGAATGCTCAAGAGATATTTTTCGAGCTCTTGAAAGTGATGGTCACAAGCCAATATGACTTGACTAGGATCCTCTTCTTCTTCTTCTTCTCCACTCTCAACCATGTGAATGACAACATTTCCTTTTGAGTTGTCTTCAAGACCCAGCTTTTCGGTCATTGTGACCATATTTTTAGAAAGAGAGTTTGTGAAGATACCCATCTTTTGATTAGGCTCTTCGACGGGTTGATTTCTAGATGTCACAGTGATGTTCCCCCTATCGTTTAACCCTTGAATCACCCGTCTCAAATATATGGAGCTTTGGGTACCGTGAGCATGGTTTTGATGCAATTTACACCACCTGCTCTTATCCATGACTTGAAATGGTGGTTCAGTTGGTGACGGGAGATAAACCATATTTCTAGCCAGCAGTAATTCCAACACTTTTTTTAGTGGGTCTTTAAGAGGAGTGAAATTATCCTATCGCCTTTGGTTATTATTTCGAGCATTGGCTCTAGGCTAACCCCTTTAGTTTTGGTTTTGATTATTGTGCTGAGTAGCTGAACCTTGAGCCAGTCCGTTAATGACAATTTCATTAACCTGACCGGAAGCCTTCCCCTTGTTATTGTTTTTGCTCTTATTTTGGGGAGTCGTTATTGGTTTATTGTCGGGCCTGATGCTGATAGGCATCCCTCTTGCCCTTTCATGTCGTGCCACCCACTTGATCATGGAGTCGAAGGAATGGGGAATAAGGCCTTGGCTGAAAAAGGTCTTATATTCAGGAGTGGCATTCTCCAAGGCCATAGAGATTTTGGCTGGGTCTATCAATGGGCATTCTATGACCCGAATTGCTGCCTTGCGTAATCGACTGATGAAATCCTCAAAGGATTCTACTGGATTTTGCTTCATTGCACTGAGCTCGCCCAGGGAGAGAGATCTTGGTATCGACTCGCAGTAGTGAGAGACGAATAGGTTGAACATTTCGTCTAGAGTGATGTGTGGTCGAGCAGACATTGTTCTCCGATGCCATTTCAATGCCTCATCGGTCAATGTTTGCGAAAATATGGCCTTCAGTTAGTTAGGCCTGTCTCGCAAAGTTCTCACAGAGAGGAGATACACGTTGACGTGAGCATCTGGATCGCTCTTCCCATTAAACTTATTTCTAAATTCTGGGACAACAAATCCCAGGGGAAGGTCCTCCATACCTTCAAGGGTCTCTTGAACATAGGCCTTTCGGGGTAGGATCTCATGCATGCCCATTCTTACAAGCATATCTTGTAACGTTTTTAAAGTGCCTTCTTATTGAGTATTTAGCATAATAGTAGGCCCACCAATCGGTGGGTTCCCAAGCATAGACTGATGAGTTGAAACTTGAGGCACATGTTGGCCTGCATGGGCCTGAGGTTGATGGGCCGCAGTCACCAGAATGGTTTGATACATTTGTACCTGAGGGGCATACTGACCCATAGGTGCCGCCACCAGTTGCGGAAAGTACACGGTTTGTTGGATCAGCTGAACTAGAGGGACCGACTGAAGAATCAGCTGACTCGATTCAGTTAGGGGTTGACCCATACCACTAACTTGGTTTGCGTTCGAAGCGTAAGCTGGGGCATGAACAGTGTAACCTAGGTCAACTATACTTTTAAGGGCAGCTTGGATGCCTATTTCACCTAAGGGTTGGTCTAGATTGATACGTCTGCTTCGCACAGTGCTCAGGACATCATGAGTTGTACTATAGTGGCTCGAGGTTGGGTTAGATCCCTTAAACCTAGGTGGGTCTGGGTTCTGAGATCGCTACACCCCAAATTTATCTCTGTTCGAGTTGTGGGAATTGACATTAGATGCTGCATGAATTTCTTCCCTCACTCGACCTCTACTTTGGTTTTTTAAAAGGCCTTGGAGGACGACACCCAATCGGACCCCTTGACTGTCCAAAGTTTTTCAGGTTGAACTAGCTTTTCGGGCCACACAGATCTCAGGATTAGGAGTGGACCCTTGGGACTCTGCCTCTAATTGAAGACCTGGGCATTGGATAAAGGATTGGCCTGAGGTCTATTGATAATTCCAAGGGATTGCAGCATACTGGTCCCTAGGTTTGGGCAGGTTAGGCTTAGAATCGACCGTAGACCGATCATCACAGTCCCCTTGAGTAACCGACATGGTGACTCTCTTTGGCTGGGTTCTAGAATCTAGACTTAGGTAAGAGCTATACTCGATGACTTAGGGCAGACCTAGCCAGACTCTAAGGCTAAAACCTTGACTGGGACCTAGGTTAGGACTAGATGGCAACCTAGACTTGCTAGACTCAATGGGTTTTGGGTTTAAACCTTGAACTAGGGTAAGCCTAGTCTAGCTCTATAGGCAATTCTAAGCTTAGAACTATGTTAGAGCCTAGACTAAGATCTAGACTAGCTGGGTACGAGTCTCGGCTCGAACCAAGAGTGGGTCTAGGTTCGGACCTGGGTGTTAGCCTGGTTCGGACCTAGACTGAGCTGGGTGCAAGCCTAGGCTTGGACCAAGAGCGTTATTAAGATTAAACCGAGTATAGACCCAAATTGGACCAAGGTTGGGTTAAGCGGGAGCGCTGGCTCAGATCAAAAGGGGGTCTAGGTTCGGACCTAGGTGTGAATCTGGTTCGGACCTGGGCTAGGCTGGGTATAAGCCTGAACTTGGACTCAAAGAATTTTAATGATCAGATCTAATATGGACCTGGACTGGATCAGAAATTAACTAGGAATGAGCCTTCGACTTGGACCAAGAGGGAGCCTAAGTTTAGACTAAGGCAAAACCTGTTCCGACCTAGGCTAAGTTGGGTACAAGCTTGGACTTGGACCCAGAGATTTCAGCTCGGACCAAAAGAGGGTCTGGACTGAGATATAAGATTAACCAACATAAATGAGCAAGCACATCACACGAAAACCTTTGACCTAGATTATAGGTAGGCTTGGCTTGAGAGTGGGTTCCTAACTATTGAAATGCGGCTAAGCTAATATAGGTCCCCACATAGGTCCTGGCCTCCTGTTATAAGATGTTCACCAGGTCCTACTATACGTGGAGTTGCTTTGAGGCAAAGGATTATGGAGGGGAGCTCACAGTTAAAGTTGGACGAATCTCAACTGCCTCAAATCTCAAAGCTAGGTTCCCCTCACGCCGTTAACACAGATTTTGGGGGTTTCTGAAATATTTATATGCTGGTTTCCTGGGCATTCCCTCTCCAGTGTGTGCTGAAGTGTGTAAAGAAGCACGCAATCAAAAATAATTTTCAAGCACGCAGGCACACAAAACAAGAAAGAAAATAAGCGAGTGCTCATCAATGATCATGCCTAGTGATGCGCACTTCGAGGTGACACTCATTCGAAGCACGGTATAGATGGAGGGGTAAGAAACCCTTAAGAAGGTATAATCAAAACAGTAAGACCAAGCACAGTCCGTGCTAAGTCGAGCACGGTCCGAGTCGAGGATGACTTGAATGGGACACAGTTCAGGGAGGGTGTAAGCAACCCTCAATGTATGTTTCTTTTTTTTTTTCTTTTTTCTTTTAAATTTAATGAAACACAGTTAAACTAAGCATGGTGAAAAAAGGGAAAACATGGTTTTAGTTAAAAGTAGCAAACTAGTATAAAATCAGAAAGCCAGAAACAACACAGACCTATCTGAAGCAAAATATCTTTTTATATTTTTAAAAATTTTATTTTGAACCAAAAATTGGTCAACGGGGAACTAAAACGCTCTGGAACAGACATGCAGAGTCGCATAATTTTTCCGGGACACTTTCAATTGGGCGACATGGGTGGTGTCGCCTGGGCGGCACTACTGGTTTCGCCCTTGCAAGGTGGGCGACACTGCTAATGTTGCCCAAACCATTTTTTATTTTTTTTTATTTTTATTTTTTTTATTGTTAATATTGATGAAATAAGACTAATTTAAACTTGGAATAGTCAGAAAAAAAATATATTTATGATGGAATAAGTTAAAACAAAGTAAAGTAGAATAGTGCAGATAGAAGAGTAAAATATTTCTTTTGTATTTTTAAAAATTTTATTTTGCTCTGAAATTTTGTGAAAAGTCAAAAAATAGACCCTAAAAAAAATCTAAAAATTTTCAGAAAATTATGAAACTTTTGAATTTGGGCGACACGGGGATTGTCGCCCTGGCAAAACTGTTGGTGTAGCCCAGGCGTCACTGATGGTGGTGCCTAGGAAAAGCAGGGTATCATAGCACCGAAACCATGGATCCTGGTTACTACCGACTTCTGTGACTTTTTGTGACTAAAATTGGTAAAAAATAGTGAATAAAAATTGTATTTCGGCTCTTGGATCAAGCACGGAATGCCCCACGGTAGGTGCCAAACTGTTTATGATGAAAATCTGGCAGATCCTATGATGAAGATCTATTAGATCTTGACACCTTAAACTGATGAAAATACAGTAAAAGAAGTGGTAAAGAAAGTGGGATAAATCAAATTCATATGTGAGGTCAGATTTGTTCGAAAACGAGTAGATCAACCTTCAAATCTGTGGCAACGCCAGCATGATCCAAGGCATTATAAAATACGATTTTTGAGGAAATGAACATATCAAAATAAGATGAAAATAATAAAGCAGTAGAAATAAAAGAGAAGGAAAAACGATACCGAATAGGGCCGGACGGCTTGGGACTCCCGAGCCTTCTATAGCTCGCCCGTATCAGAACCGGTCCTCTTTTGCCTCTCTGATTCGGATGTCAACCAACCAGTAGTTGGTTTAAAGGGTTAGATCTAGGGTTTTTGTGTCTTAGGTCTTGTTCTGATCTAGGGTTGTTGTGCCCTAGGTTTTAGGTTTCCTCAGACTTCAAAGGTTAGCGTTTCTGGAGGCTAGGTTTTTTGGAAGCTATCCCTCAGGTTTTTTATCTCCATCCTCCATCAAATGGCCACAAAAAGAGGCTTAATAAGGGTTAAAATTAGTAGGGAAGGATATAATCATGTAACCAACACATACCTATCCAAAATAGCATGTTTTGAGGGTCACGAATCTAGGCGACATGGGCCATGTCACCCTGGCTACATGCCTAGTGTCGCCCACAAAAAAGGGTAAAAATACCATAAGAGTTGAAAATAATAAAAAAAAATGAATTTTGGTCAAAATGGTCTGGGTGACACGAGTGGTGTCGCCTGGCCGACACTGGGCTTATCACCCAATCCAGGCTGGGCGAAACTGCTACTATCGCTCAAGCCAAACTTGGTCAAAATTAATTATTTTTCACTTTGAGTGCATTCCTCAGCCTCTTATGAAGCTCTCAGATAAAATTTGGGTCAAAACGGATTTGTTTACTATTTTTAATGATTGTTTTGGTAAACTAGGGCATTTACCAAAATCTGGGTCAAAACAGGGTTTTTGCAGGGTTCCGGGCAGGCAGACTGGCTCCGAGTCACAAGATAGGCTGTGTGAACTATGGATTTTGGGTTTACTAGGATAATGTGGTCTTAAGGGTTCAGAAACCATAGAAGTTTCCAGATTTAAAATGGGGTGTCTACAGTTGCCCCTCTTTGGCACTGCCTGTCCCTCGAGGAACAAGTGAGTGGCAAAGAAGTAGACACTTTGGTGATCTCTGTCCTTCGAGGGGTAGGTGAACAGTAAAGATTTATTTCTTAAGTCACATGGTCAAAGAGCACAGCAACTAATCCCTCCAAGTCATTGCACTCACTGAGCTCACCCACCTAGGGCATTTTTCCTTCTAGGGTTTTCGGCATGAGATGTTAGTGAGTTACACAAGGTTGAAACTCGTGCTGCATTTTCTGGCCATGCCACTTGATTTCAAGGGTTTTGCAGTTTGAAAATTTTAACCTCGGCATTTTCTTTGATTTCCTTAGGATTTCCTAAGGTTGTCTATTGGAAAGGCCTTCTATAGGAAGAGACTTGTCTAGCCGACTCCGAAGTGAGCGATAAGGCAGCAACGTGATAATCATCATATACGGGTGTCCAAGCTCCTTTGTTCTAAATGTCTTTTAGAAATTTCTAAAGTAGGGGGAGATTTGAAATAGAATTCGGAGAAAGGATAGGTTACGATTTTAACAAAGAAATTAAAATTTTTGAAAACACAGACATATAATGAAAATTTTTGAAAATGGAAAGATATTTCAAAAAACAAAGTTGGTTTGCAATTTCAACTCCTGCAACCATAGAGCCCTCTAAGAAGTTTAGCGTCATGCAGCAAGGGACGATACACTCGACCCTTTTACGTCAATACGGGGATAAATAGATTACACTTTTACGTCATACAGGGTGGTTGTGCCCTGAACACACCTGACCTTTTGCGTCATACAGTGCTAGACCTTTTTTGTTGAACAGGGAGGTGCCCTGAACACACCCGACCGTTTGCATCATACAAGGCTAGACGTTACCTTTCTCGGGTGGTGTCACCTGGGCAACACTGAGCGTGTCTCCCAGGCCATTTTGACTAAAATGGAATTTTATTATTATTTTCGTCTTTTATGATATTTTTACCCTTTTTTGTTGGAGACACTAAGAGTGTCACCCGGGCAACACGACCCCTGTCTCCTAGATCCGTGACCCTCAAAACTTACGTTTTGTGATAGGTATGTGTTGATTACATGAGTATATCCTTCCCAACCGATTTTAACCCCTATAAAGCCTCTTTTCGTGGCCATTTTACAGAAGTTGGAGATCAAAAACTTGAGGGATAGCTTTAGAAAACCGAGCCTCTTGAAACCCTAACCCTTAAGCCTAAGGAAACCTAGACCTAGGGCACAACAACCCCTGATCAGAACAAGACTTAAGGCACAACAACCCTTGATCTAAACCACAGACTGATTGGTTGACATCTTATTCAGAGAGGAAATATAGGACCGGTTCTGATACGGGCGAGCCTTAGAAGGCTCGAGAGTCCCAGGCCGTCCAGCCCAGTTCGGTATCATTTTTCCTTCTCTTTTATTTATTTTTCTTTCTTATTTTCATCTTATTTTAATCTGTTCATTTTCTCAAAAATTGTATTTTATAATGACTTGTATCATGTTGGCACTGCCATAGATCTGAAGGTAAATATGCTCGTTTTCGGGCAGATCTAGCCTCATATCTGAATTCACTTTGTCCCATTTTCTTTACCACTTCTTTTACTGTATTTTCATTAGTTTAAGGTGTCAAGATCCTACAGATCTTCATCGGAGGATCAATCAGATTTTCATCGTAGACAGTTTGGCGCCCACCATCAAAATTACATAAGAAATCGACAAATTGCTCAAGGCGAAGTTCATTACCCCCGTAGATTACTCAAAATGGTTGGCCAACATAGTGGTCGTACCCAAGAAAGACGAGAGGATTCAAGTGTGTGTCGACTACCGAGATCTCAACAAGGCATGCCCAAAGGATAATTTCCCATTGCCAAACATAGATGCCTTGGTCGACAACACTGCGAGGCACAAAATGTTGTCATTCATGGATGACTTCTTGGGTTACAATCAGATCCTCATGGCCGAAGAAGACCAAACTAAGACATCATTCATAATACAATGGGGAACCTACAACTACTGTGTCATGCCCTTTGGCCTAAAAAATGCAGGGGCAACTTATCAATAGGAAATGACTTGAATCTTCCACGATTTAATGCATACCATCATGGAAGACTATGTTGACGACATTCTGGTCAAGTTGAGGACCAAATCTGATCATCTCACCAACCTGAGAACTATTTTCGAAAGACTCCAGAAACATCAACTCAAACTCAATCCATAGAAATGTTCCTTTGGAGTTGAATCTGGCAAATTACTAGGCTTTATAGTAAGCCAAAAGGGCATCGAGGTGGACCCCTCCAAAATGCGAGCCATCACTGAAATGCTCTCTCCCCAGAACATCAGAGAATATGTGAGCTTCAAGGTCACATACAAGCAATAAGACGTTTTATTTCACAATTGGCAGACAAGTGCGCACCATTTAATAGACTCATTAAGAAGGATACCCCATTCATATGGGAAAATGAATGCCCAGAGGCGTTCGACCAAATCAAGGAGTACCTCACGAAAACTCCCGTCCTTAGTCCTCATAGTCCACATAAACCCCTATTCCTATACATATATGTGAAAGACAAGACCATGGGAGAAATGTTATGACAATGGAAAAGAACAAACGATATAGTACATCAGCAAAACCATGGTCGACTATGAGACAAGATACACGGACGTGGAGAAGCACTACTTGATGCTTGTGTGGGCCATGCAAAAGTTATGACACTATGTCTTATCTCATACAGTCAAACTCATCTAAAAAATAGACCCACTCAAGTACCTATTGGAAAGACCAATCCTTAATGGACATTTGGTGAAGTGGAGAATGCTATTGAGAAGGTTTGAGATCGAATATTTCATTAAAAATCAGTCAAATGACAAGTCATCACTGACCACTTAGCTAAACTCTCATTGCCAGATAACACTCCCATCAGCACAGACCTCCCTGATAAAAACCTCTTCACAATTGAGGAATCAATTGGGGAGCTATATTTCAATAGTGCAAGGAATGAATACGGGTCAGGTGTAGGAGTCATACTATGCTCACCTGAGAAGATTTTAATGCCAACAACCATCAGATTGAACTTCCCATGTACCAATAATATTGTTGAATATGAAGTCTTGATAGCCAGCCTCGAGAATTCCATTGAAATGAAAATTCAG
>NW_006496807.1:111353-133059 GCF_000471905.2 Amborella trichopoda | reverse complement strand
CAAACCCTACCAAGAAAAGGTGGAAAATATGATCCCATATTTTAAGAAAACCACCTTTCAGCACGTAACTAGGGAAAACAATCGGTTCGCCCACACCCTTGCAACCCTTGCTTCAATGGTCGATATTCCTTTAGAAATCACCACGCTACCATTCTACAAAAGTAACAAACATGATCCTTCCCCACCAAGGATCGAAGAAGAAATAGAAAAAGAAAGTAAGAACGATGGGGAAGTATCTCTCGTGGCTTCAGATGCACTAGTTAAGGCAAAACCATGGTTCCACGATGTTCTGTCCCCTTTGAAAGACGAGTTATACCTCGAAGGAGCCACCAAAAAAGATAAATAAGCCCTTCAACGGTTTTCTATGGGATTCTTAGTAAGATGTGATCTCATGTTTAAGAAATCCTTCTATAGCATCATTCTACGGTGTCTCGATCAGTCAGAAATCAACCAAGTACTGACAGAGTTACAAAATGAAGGAGGTCATTCTGGGGCAGCCACCTAAGCTCAAAAAATCAGGTGCCAAGGCTGTTACTGGACCACCATGGCCGAAGATTATTTGAAGTTCGTTAAGAGTGTCCCAAATGTCAACTTTATAGAGACCTTATCCATGCACCGTCCATACCACTCAATTCAACACCGCCCGTATGGCCCTTTGCCATGTGGGGTCTTGATATCATCGAATTGATCTCACCAAAGACCTCTAACGGTCACCGTTTTATATTAACGGCTGCATAGTACTTTACAAAATGGGTAGAGGCCACATCATTTGTCAAAATTGAGGGAAAACATGTTGTCTGTTTCATAAAGAACAACGTTGTGTTTAGATTCAGTGTTCCTAAGTCAATCATTACTAACAATGGATTCAATTTCAAGAATGAAAATGTCACTATGGTGTGCAAAAAGTTTGGGATAATGCAAAAATTTTCTCCACACCTTACTTTCCTCAAGGAAACGGACATGTAGAGGCCACAAACAAAGGACTTCTCAGAATTACAGACAGAATAATAGAAAGCGGCAAGGATTAGCACAAAAAGCTAAATGACGCACTATGGGCCTATCAAACAATTGAGAAGACTCCTACTGGCATGACCCCATACTCATTGGTGTATGGTATGGAAGTAGTGCTACCCATTGAATTTGAGATACCATCTCTCTGAGTGCTTATTTTACAAAAATGCAGATGAGAAACAAACGATCGAAGCACAAATCTCTGCTCTCGTTAATTTGGATGAAAGACGACCACGAGCGACACAAAATATCGTCGCTTATAAGAGTAGGATCGAAAGGGCATACCAAAGAAAAGTTGTTCCTCAACAGTTCAAAGAAGGGGACATGATACTCAAGAAAATATTCCACACTCCTACAAATCCACACCCATTAGGCAGGTTCAAACCTAATTGGGAGGGGTACGAACTCAACGACCCCATTAATGCGATGTATCACAGAAAATACTACCCATAATGGGCTCAAAAGAGTGGTGAAAACCAGAAAAAGCACTACAAAGAAAAAAAAAAAAAAATAGACATGGTGGAATCCTGAAAAGGCGTCACGGGTAAAAAACAAAAAGGAAATAGAATAAAATAAATAAATCTCCAAGAAGGAGCTTCCAATTCCAAACACTCAAATACAAACAAGTACTTGCAAGTTCCAATAATACTGCACAAGCAGACCCTGCGAACAAAGACTCCTCCTAAACCCAGCAGGTTCCGAACAAAACCATCTTAGAAAGATGCGAGAAGGTGACATGAATAGAAGACTAAAGTAACTTCGATGAACCCTGGAAGAATGTCCAGCTTTCTCCAAGATGGAAGCTCGACAAGAATCCAAGAACTCTTCATGGACCCGCGAAGCACAGGTTGACTGCTCCAAAGTTAAAAGGATAACTTCGAGACTTTTGAGTTCTCACGATCCCACAAGAAAATCCATTCATCATCCTTGGGTAATACATAATAAAGAAAATGACCACCAAAGGGGCCATAGGTGGCAAAACTGTAAGGCCCATCCCTTTTGAAAATGCATTTTCAATCTTATTGTTAAAACCGTCCATTTTCAAAACCCTTTTAAAAAGGACTTCCTCCATCACTACCAGAGGTTAAAGTGTTAGTCATCGTCCTTGAAGCCAACTTCCTACGCTTGTTATGAAGGTTTGAAACTAGTTAGGCACTCCATGGTTGTATGAGTATAACTACCAACTACCACATATAGGAGATGGGTGAACCTCATCAATGACGAAATTGGCTTGTCTAGGAGCGTTTTCTCTTGATTGGATCCCCTAAGAAAAAATGAGGCACGCTTATCCTTGTGTGTGCATACGATGACTCAATAGCCAGAAATTCAAGACAAAAACTCTACAACTACGGGGCTGATTTTGTACAAATTCAATTTGAAAAGGTTGTGCAAAGAAATTTTTCCACTATACTTCGTCAAATAAAATTGCCCAGTCCTGATGAACAAGAACCCCCAAACAAGGGAAAAATGAGTAAAGACCCCCCAACAGGGGCAATAAAAAAAATATTTCAAAAAAATATGATAAAAAGGAAACCGCTACTCAGTGGCATGAGCCTAAACTGCCAACGAGTTTTCCAAAAAAATAAAATTTTCAATAAAATCAAAAGAAAATGCTCCTCGGTGGCATGAGCCTAAACTACCAACCAAAGCCAATCCAGTTCAACGTCAAACTCGTGAGACGTAAAAGAGTTGAAACAAGAAAAACGTCAAACTCGTGCGACATAAAAGACTCGAGGCAGGTACCATCTAGCCCTGTATGACGCAAAAGGTCAGGTGTATCCACGGAACAACCACCTTGTTCAATAAAAGACGTCAAACATGTGTGACATAAAAGAGATGAGATAGGTAACATCTAGCCCCATATGATGCAAAAGGTCGGGTGTGACCAGGGCACAACCACCCTGTTCAATAGAAAGACGTCAAACTCGTGCGACATAAAAGAGTCGAGCTAGGAAACGTCTAGCCCCTTATGACGTTAAATGTCGGGTGTATTCAGTTCAACGTTAAACTCATGCGACGTAAAAGCCTCGAGGCAGGTAACGTCTAGCTCCGTATGACGCAAACATTTGGTGTGGTCAAGGCACAACCACCCTGTTCAACGAAAAACGTCTAGCCCCATATGATGTAAAAGGTCGGGTGTGTTCAAGGCACAACCAACCTGTTCAAATGAAAACTTCTATCTCCGTATGACATAAAAGGGTTAAGTGTATTTCATCTATCCCCGTATTGACGTAAAAGGGTCGAGTGTATGGTCCATCGTTGCATGACGCTAAACTGCTTAGAGGGCTCTATAGTTGCAGAAGTTGAAACTGTTAACCAACTTTATTTTTTGAAATATCTTTCCTTTTTCAAAAATTTTCACTTTATGTCTGTGTTTTCAAAAACTTTAATTTCTTTGTTAAAATCGTAACATGTCCCTGCTCCGGGTTCTATTTCAAATCTCCCCCTACATTCAAATTTTCTAAAAGACTTTTAAAATAAAGGATCTTAGACACCTGTATATGATGATTACCACGTTGTCGCGATTACCACATTGTTGCCTTGCCTCTCACTTCGAATTCGATCAGACAAGTCTCTTCTTATAGAAAGCCTTTCCAATAAATACCCTTAGGAAATCTTAAGGAAATCAAAGAAAATGTCGGGGTTAAAATTTTCAAACTGAAAAACTTATGAAGTTAAGTGGCATGGCTAGAATATTCAACTCGAGTTTCAAGCTTGTGTAACTTACCGATATCTCATGCAGAAAACCCTAGGAGGAAAAATGCCCGAGGTTGGTGAGCTCGGTGAGCGCAATGACTTGGAGGGATTAGTTGGTGTGTCCTCTGACCACGTGACTTTAGGAATAAATCTTTGACGTTCAGTTGCGCCACAAAGGACAGGGAAGGTCAAGTATCTACTTCTTTGCCACTCACCTGTTCCCCAAAGGATAGGGAGTGCCAAGGAGGGGCAACTGTAGACGCCCCATTTTAAATCTTGAAAATTCTATGGTTTCTGAACCCTTAGGACCACAATATCCTAGTAAACCAAAAATCCATAGTTCACACAACCTATCTTGTGACCCAGAATCAGTCTGCCTGCCTGAAACCCTGTAAACACCCTGTTTTGACCCAGATTTTTATAAATACCCTGTTTTACCAAAAAAATCATTGAAAATATTAAAAAAAACTTGTTTGACCCAAAGTTTCTTTGAGAGCTTCACAAGAGGCTAAAGAATGCACTCAAAGTTAAAAAACTTAATTTTGACCAAGTTTGGCTTGAGCAACATTAGCAGTGTTGCCTAGATATTTTTACCCTTTTATGGGCAACATTAAGCTTGTCCCCCAGATCCGTGACCCTCAAAACTTGAGTTTTTGGATAGGTATGTGTTCGTTACATGATTATATCCTTCCCAGCTGATTTTAACCCTTATAAAGGCTCTTTTCATGGCCATTTGACGGAGGATGGAGATAAAAAACCTAGGGGATAGCTTCAGAAAAACCTAGCCTCCTGAAGCCCTAACCTTTAAGCCAGAGGAAACCTAGACCTAGGGTACAACAACCCTAGATCAGAACAAGACCTAAGGCACAAAAACTCTAGATCTAGCCCTTTACACTAGAAACCTGTTGGTTGACATCCAAATTAGAGAGGCAAAAGAGGACCGGTTCTGATACGGGTGAGCCCTAGAAGGCTCGAAAGTCCCAAGCCATCCGGCTCGGTTGGGTATAATATTTCCTTCTCTTTTACTTCTACTACTTTATTATTTTCATCTTATTTTGATCTGTTCATTTTCTCAAAAATTGTATTTTATAATGCCTTGGATCATGCTGGCGCTGCCACAGATCTGAAGGTAGATCTGCTCGTTTCCGCAGATCTGGCCTCAAATCTGAATTCGATTTTTTTCCCATTTTCTTTACCACTTCTTTTACTGTATTTTCATCCGTTTAAGGTGTCAAGATTCGATAGATCTTCATCAGAGGATCTGTCATATTTTCATCGTAAATAGTTTAAGTTCAATATGTCTCCATTTTGCCACCCAGACAGGCGTGGGTCCTGATGAGGATAATTGAATTGTTGCTCCGAGTGTTGCGAAGGCATCGGCCTGTGAGTTTATCCTTCAGGGATACATTCTCAAGCTGAGCCAAATACGATTTTGCAACGTCGAGATAGGGCTTGAGAGTGTCCTTTCTTACATCATAGATCCCTTTAAGCTGGCAAATGACCAACTCAGATTCGCCATAGATCTTGAGTTGCTCCAAGTCTAGATCAAAGGCTATCTCCAATCCAATTATAAGGGCCTGATATTCTACTTCGTTATGGGAACTGGCTTCGGTGAGAGAGAATGAAAGAGGCAATACTCCTCCTTCAGAATCAGGAATACCACTCTGACGCCCCCTCTATCAGATTGGAAGGCCCCAACGGAATACATCTCCCACGCATGAGCAAGTTCGTCACAGAATACTTCTTCATCAGGGAGATTCCACCGGTACGGGGTGTGCTGCGAGAAAATCAGCCAAAGCTTGAAGCTTGATGGCCTTTTGTGGGACATACATGATGTCAAACTCCATCAGCAATAATGCCCACTTAGCAAGACGTCCTGGCAGGCATGGGCATGTCATGAGAAACTTTACTGAATCTGCTTTTGATATAAGTCTTACTACATGATCTAGCAATTAGTGGCAGAGCTTTTGTACTATGAATATTAGGGTCAGGCACATCTTCTCAAAAGTGGGATAATTCTCCTTGACCCCTTACATCCGGCAGCTGAGATAATACAATGCGGTTTATTTCCCTTTGTCATTGTTCTACGCCAACAAGGCCCTGAGTGACTCGTCGAGAGTGATCACGGACAGGATAAGGGGTTTTGCTAACACTGGTGTAGAGAGCATAGAGGATTGAGTAAAAAATGCTTGATGTCATCAAGGGCTGCCTGACATGCTTCATTCCAGATAAATGGAGTATTGTAAAAGGTTTACAATGACCTGAGAGGTTTGAGAAGAACCTGTAGATATAAGCCAGTTGTCCTTGGAGAGATCAATGTTCTCGCAATGTAATTGGCGGTGGCATTTCCTGGATCGCCTTGATCTTGACTGGCTCAACCTCCAATCCTCGGTGTCTAACAATGAACCCCAAGAACTTTTTCTAATGCACGTCGAAAGCGCATTTCAACGGGTTCATTTTGAGCTGATGGAGGTGTAACCGCTCGAACACCTTTTCAAGGTCTCTCATATGAGCGTCTTTCTCTTTGGATTTCACCACCAAGTCATCTACATAACATTCCACCCCTTTGTGCATCATGTCTTTGAAGATGGTCGTCATTGCTCTCTGATATGTGGCACCAGCATTCTTCAATCCAAAAGGCATCCTTGTGCAGCAGAAGACCCCTTTTGAAGCCAAGAACGCAGTGGCTTCCTCATCTTCTGGTGCCACTCGTATCTGGTTATACCCAGAGTATACATCCATGACGGAGAAGATCTGACAATGAGCTGTAGAATCAATGAGCATCTTCGTGAATCGCAACGGGAAGTCATCCTTAGGACAGGCGGTATTCAGGTCATGAAAGTCAATGCAAACCCTGATTTGGTCGTTCTTCTTCTTAACTGTAACAACATTTGCTAGCCACTTCGGGTACTTGACTTTGAGAATGAAGCTTGCTTGTCTAAGTTTGGTCACCTCAGCATCTATCTGCATTTCAAGGTCGGACCTGAACCTTCTTGATTTCTACTTGACAGGTTTGACAGAGGTATCGATGCCTAGATGGTGAACCGCGACTTGAGGATCTAAACTAGGCATCTCATGGTAATGTCAATCAAAGACATCTCGGTTCCCTTGCAAGAAGACAGTAAAATTCTCCTTCTCTTCCGATGATATATTTGCAGAGATGAAAGTGGGTCTGTGGTCGTCTTCATCTACTAGATTTATCTCCTCGATTTCATCTGTTGTGGCTTGATCGCCTTCTTCCCATTCTTCTGGGGCCTCTTGTAACTCCTCAACATTGGGTTCAGAGGTATTTTCATTAACCTCAAGTACAAAGCCCCTTGATACTGACATCTCTGCTTCCAAGAGGCCTCTAGGGTAGGTCATGATTTCTCCACCTTTCTCGAACCGAGGCACAAAAGGGTCAACCTCAAACATGGAAAGCATATCAGGCTGCAAGGATTTGATTTGAAAGTTAAAAGAAATTTAAGATTCAGCAATTGTAGAGAAAGAGGCACCCTCATATGAATCACTCGGTTTTTTCATGGGTATCTGCAGTGTTTGTCCCATGCTGGCCAATACTTCATAGACTTGTACCATGTGGCAAGCTTCTTAAGAATAGAAGCTTTGCTCCTTTGATTCTCTCAGTCTCTGTTCAAAGTGACGCTCTGGGAGCCATTGGAATTTCTTTGATTTTGACTTCTTATGCTTCTTTGAAGAAGATGGCTCTGCTTTGGCTCGAGCCGCCAAGGCATCAGCAACTGTTAAGAATGCAGCTGCCTGAACTAGCGTCTTTTTCAACCGCCTCCTATGCATCCTGCTTATATTGGTTCCTTCAAGTTCTTTGTCAAGGGCCTCAAATTCTAGAAATTTCAAGGTTGTACCTACAGGGGACATTGTTTGAACATATTTTTCAGCATCTTGGTCCCTGGTAGGAAGCAAGTCAATAAAGCCTATAAAATAGTGGAAATTCCCAAAAATATCGAAATGGCCCCAAACTTGGTCAAGATCTTTGTTAGCACTTCAAAAGGCCACCTGCTAAGTTTCATCATGATCAAACATGTCTAAGGCAGTGAACACAAAGACACAATTTCAACGAAATCGGTCTCTAGCACCTTGAAATGGACCCTGTAACTAGAGTCATAATTTTGGTGCGTCAAACAGCTGTGGACCACCACTATTAGATCCATCACGGTCAAAAACCCCTATGGGTCAAGTTTCGGCTTAATCAGGTACTCTGAGACAAAGTTATGGGTCAAATACCGAAAACGGGTAAGCCTTACACTATTCTCGTTTAAAACACCATTAAGGGTTCATGTTTTTTACAGTCACAGACAGTCACTTTTTGGAGCCTATAACTCACTTATTTCAAGTCGGATCTCTCTCAAATTTGGTGAGCGTGTTCATTTCATTGAGACAAACAGTTCGATATGCGGTACGCCACATGATGACGCCCGAGCAGGGAGAAAAACTAAATGAAAGTCGCTGATCTAGGAAGGAAATTGCAGAAAATTCAGTAGCAGCGCGCCTCTTTCGAGCAGCTGGATCACGACACTCGCATACCCGATCGGTATGAAACAATTGCATTATGTGCATGAGGTCCGAGGCTATCTCTAATCCGAACATAATGTAGGATGAACAGTTGGATTTCACACATGAAGGTGTTAAACTTGCTGTAAATTCCGACCACCAGATTTCAAGATTCTAGGCAAAAACTCAAAGATGATAAAATATTTATCCGGACACGAAATCGAGTTTCGTTTGTTGCAATGCAATCATGAAGGCATGCTCAGTGTGATTCAATGAAGAAGTCATGAAGAAACATCAAGGAACGAGTACACAATCGATCTAAAGTTTTCAACATTCATCCTATATTCAACTCTCGTGATCATGGCTCAAAAGCATGATTCATGGCTCGAAGTTGGTATCCCTACAAGAAAACAATAATCTTTCAATCAAAAGGGCTTCGGAACATGGGTCAACCATAGAAGATCACACAAGATCTCGAGCAACAGCAGGGACAGTTCTTGCCATTGTTAGGCAGCGGCAAAACAGTCTTTTTGCACCCATTTTTAGAATTTATTTAAATTCAATTAAATCATAATTACCTTCAATTAGGGTTTCTTTAGGGTGTCCACCCATGTTTGGGCCCCATTTTATATAAACAAGCACTGCCTCATTGTAGAATGACGTTCAGTTCATTCTTTGATCATTCAATAGAAATTTTCATTCTTTCTTGAGCCTGCGAGTACGTCTTGGAGAGAGAGAGAGGAGAGAGAAGAAAAGGGCTAGTACCCTTTGAGCAAGTAACTTTCTCTCTCCTTCCCTCTTTCTTTTCCCCCCTTTTCTCATCTCTCTCTCTCCCTCATTACAACTTGAGCAAGCTTAGCGCAAGTTGGTTCTCCTCTCTCTCTCCTCTCTTTCATCCCCAGCGCTGGGTGGGATTTTCCCTCTTTTCTTCTTCTTTCATCCCTAGTGCTGGGTGAGGTTTTCCCTCTCCTCTTCTTCTTCTTTCATCCTCAGCACTGGGTGGGATTTTTTCTCTCCTCACTTCCCTAACAGTCGGGGAATCCTGGCGTCGGTTGGATTTATCTCTTCTCTCTTCCCCAACAGTCGGTGAACCCCAGCGCCAGTTGGATTTCTCTCCCCTCTCTTCCTTAATAGTCGACGAACCCCAGTGCCTGTTGGATTTCTCTCTCCTCTCTTCCCTAACAGTTGGCGAACCCTAGTGCCGGTTGGATTTCTCTCTCCTCTCTTGTCACAATCGATGAAGCCTAGCGCCGGCTCGATCTCTTTCTATAGCTTCTCTCTTGTCGCAACAGGTGCAAGCCTAATGCTAGTTGGTTCTCTTCCTCTCTTCTCTTCTGATAGTTGGCGAAGCCTAGCGCCAACTGTCTTTTCTCTCTCTTCTCTTCTGAAACAGTCGATAATGTCCAGTGCTGACTACATCTTCCTTCCGTCCCTCTTTTATTCTCTTATCTTTTCTCTCTATTTCCCTCATAATCATCACTCTGTTTTTCTTTCGTTCAACTAAGAGGGATTGAGGTTAGCCTCTCTTGGAAGTCCTGTCATCTAGCTGTAATGTTGTTGTGCCAGAATTTCTTGGCCTGTTTTATTGCCACGATAGACTGACCATCATGCTTAGCTAGTCGATATTGATAATGATGTCTAATAGTAATCTCGTGAGCCGGTCTTAGTATCCAGCCCGTTTTGCTAAAACATCAGGCCAAATACTCGCCAGCTTGATCCTCTCTCTTAGTCAAACTCTTCTCCCTCCCATCTTTCTTCCCTTCTTCTTTTTGAATGCGCCTACTTGTGTACGTTCATCACAAAGGAAAAGGGTGATGTCTGAACCCACCCGTCTTATAACCTTTGCCATATATGTGTGTAATTGCATAAAATAAGAAGAATACGACCCAAGGGAGGCGATTCCAAACCAGTTTCATTATTGGGGGGCTTTCTTCGTGATCTAAGATGGTGCCCATGTAAGCCATCCTGAGTAAATCTCGAACCCACCTTTAAAATTCCTATCTCACTGGTTGGTAACACCTACCCCTGTCTCGAACAAGGCTCTCGAGAGAGCGATCTCAGAAACTTCCCGAGTTTTCCCTCGAAAGCTAAGATGTATGCCGCCCGATCATCCAGATCCAGAGGGTGAGATTGAGGCACCTAACCAGCTTGGAGACTCCATTAGGGACATACTACCCCTTAGTCGGATCGTTCTTGTTTCGCTAGTTTCTTCTTTTATTTTCCGCTTTCATAATCTTTTCACATTCACTTATGGCTGCTAGGTTCTGCAACCCATTTATTCTGATCGGGGATTTTCTTATCCCCATATTCGAGAGTGTCCATAGGGAACAAGTTACTTCAACTTCGTTCCTGTCTAGCTCCCAGGTCTTAACCTAGACCTGTGTGAGGAGGGACTTGAGGGTCCCTCACTCCCCATCACTTCGCTTTTTGTGGAAACTCCACCAAGGCACCTTGCATGGGCGGCACTTATGTTGCCCCACACAGCATGCACCCAGCCACCGGCAATTCACTTGTCGGTCATGTTTCTGAGGTACGCCGAAAGTCTGCCCAGTCCCTTTCTACAAAAGGCAAGAAAGTTGTCATTACTTCTGTGGGTATTCATAAGGCTACCCCCCACATTCCTACACCATTGGTCTCTATCCCTAGAGGCTCAATACATAGAGGTGGAAACCCCATGGTCTCCACCCCTCACACACACCACAAGGCTCGTGGGTCACCCACTCAAGCCACAGCTCGAGGCAACCCTTCTGTTATCTCGAGCCTTTCAAGGCCAGGTCCTGCGCACGCTACTCATATGCATCTCACTGCTCTGGGAGACATCGTTATTGCTCCAACCCGAGTACACAAGAGACGACATCCTCGTCCTCTTACTATGCACACACAAGCGCACCCTGTAAGGGACAGACCCACACCCATTCTCTTACAGACATCTGCTTGTTGTTCTCAGCCTCCTAAGGCCTGATCACCTGCACGAGCCGGGGCGGACCCCCAAGTCCCCCGTGATCCTTCTTCGAGGGGCACACACGTGTCACCATCTCAGACGTCTCCTCACCCTCAACTCATGCCTCCTCATGAGTCAACGCTCCTGCCTCTCCTTCTTCATCAAGCAAGCACCTTCTGCCTTAGTACTCGAAGGTTTTTCCCTAAGAGTACCATCCTGAACCAGCTCGATCACTTAGGTCTTGTCTCTAGAGCTCATAAGAGATTTTGGGACATGGACCTCATGGAACATCGAGTCCTTCATCCTCCCCGGCCCAAGATGACTCCAGTTCCTGACGATCATCCATTGCCGCACTTGATGGAGATAGCTCTCTCCTGTGCAAGAAGAGCTGATCAGCCACGACCTAGATCGCAGTTTTGGCACGAGGTCTATCAAACCTCAAGGCTAAACGTGATAGAGGTCTGCAAATTTTGACTAAGGAGGAGACCAAAGCGGTTGAAACAACCAATTTTGACGACCCTCTTCGCCTGAATCCCTTCTACCCTCTACAGACGATAAAGCCTGAAGAAGAGATCCATGAGCCCTGTGTTGTGGTTACTGTTGCAGGAGAAGACTCAGCCACTCAGCCGCCACAGTCCCAAGACTGTCGAGAACTGGTCCAAATGCGATCTGTGTATAGGAGTCGAGTTCAGTCAGGGCATGTTGCCCCCTACTGACCGACCTACCAAGTACGACCCGTCAAGCTCATAAGCCTTCAGCTGCCACTAACGTTGACCTCCCTAGAGAAACGATCAACGTAATGGTCTTAAGCGAGCTCGGTGATGCATAGGAAGATCGCATGAACAAGTTTGAGGATATGGTGCACGTGATGATGGAAAAGATCGATCATGTTGATGTTGCACAATAATCGGCTGACCATGAGGTCAATTCCCATCACTTTGATGTGCACCTCTATGGCGACCCCCTCCATCTACCTCACAAGACAATTCTGTCCCTCACCCGGTCTCTCAGTTAGATATTGATGCTATGGTCACCTATAGCCTAAAGAACAGACAAATTCTGGGGATACAGGGTGCGACGCCTTATCAATGACCATACCCTCCTATATTGATTAGGTTTCGTTCCCCTCATACTATAAGAAAGGTAAGTTTCCCTTATACAGTGGAACCACCTCCCTTGCCAACTTCCTGGTGGCATGTCGGGAAATAGCGGCTGACAGGAGACTTCTTCTTCGACAGTTCATTGAGACCCTCGATGGCCCGGCATTTCAATGGTATGTTCAACTTCCCTCAAATTTGTTACATACATGGGAGGAGATGGAGAAACTATTCTATCAACTCTTCTATAAGGTCGAGAGAGAGGTTCAAACCATCAAACTTCTCACCCCGACTCAAGAACCTGATGAACCCGTAGATCAGTTCATATCAAGATGGAGAAACTTGTCTTCCCGCCACCCTAATCTTATGACTGAGAAAGAAGCAGCCCAAACTTGCGTGCGGAACATGCGACCTGAAATTGCTCTACATGTCGAGGCCTCTAATCTGACCTCCATATCAGAGTTGATCTCTAAATTAGTTTGCAAAAAAAGTTTGTTACGCCATCGTGGTGGGGCACGACAACCATCTACATGTTCAATAAACAACCAAGCCAATGGTAGCTCTCAAAATAACACAAGAGGCAGCCAACAGAAAGGGGCAATTAGTGCAGCCGTCATGGTCACAGATTCAAAGAAGGCTCCCTCCCAAACTTTGGACCTCTTTGAAAGGGTAATCACCGCAAAGGTAACACCCCAGGCTGGCGAGCAGCAACAGTCATACAATCGAGTACCTCCACTAGCCAACTTTGATAAGAGTGATTGGCATAAGAACAGAGTCTATCCCTTCGAGAAGGAATAGGTCCCTGCGCTATTCAGGTTATTATTGGAACAAAATATGATCCAGCTTCCAAAAACTAGGTTACTTGAGCAATCTGGCCTTGACACTCAGGCGAATTATTGTGCTTACCATCGGAGGATCAATCATCCCACAGATGACTGCTACACGCTAAAGGATATCATTGAGGCCCTGATTCAGAAGGGTCTGATAAAGCTTGAAGACTTAAAGAAGGCCTTCAGGGCAGCTGAGGCCTCCCATACTGTAACCATCCAAGAGGAGGACGAAATGCCTGGTATTCTCTACGCTTTCTTCAGCATAATGATTTAGGAAGGCATAATCATACTAAAGCAGGCAAGGCATCCCCTTTGCCTTGTTAAGGGGACTGAAGATCGTTGGTGCCTAAACCATCAGATAAGAGGTCATTACTTGACAGAATGCAAAACTTTCCTTGATATATTCGGAAAGAAGATGCGGGAGTGTCAAGAATTTCACAACCTCCCCGCAAGCGATCCCCAAAACTCCTCCCCATCAGGGCAAGAGGATCTCGAAAAGCAAGACTTCCTATCAGTGATCCAGACTCTGCGGAACCCTCTACTTCCCAGTCATGGATAATCTACCATGGCTGAATTAAACTCAAGTCCCTAAGGAGAGAAGCGGTTTGCCAAACTAGAGCGGATCGCAAGCCCTTGACCAATCAAACATCATCTCACAAAACCAGAAAGAGATGAGCATGAAGGGATGCTCGCCGAAGAAACAAAATCGCTCAGCCCACAGTCGAGCAGGAATTTCTCAGGCCCCTTCCCTCTTTGCCAACTTTGCTAGACTTCATCCTCGACACAATCCTTCTTTCTTCTTCATTCTGTCAAGAAGATGTTCCCTCCCCATCTTCCACTCAGCAAACGTCCAATGAGGGTGACGACGTTAAAAGCACTCCCCAGTGGTCTAAGCAAGGGAAAGACCTAAAAGACCCCCTGCAACCGTCCAACTCTGACGATGACTCAAAAAGCTACCCAGATCAATTTGATGAGGGGAACGACCTTAAAAGTCCCCCACCTTCTAACCCTAATCCTCCTTCTCTTGCTTCTCATTCTTCCACATCTATGTCTCTTGCAGGTACAATATTGATATGTCCAGACTTCGAGTCTCTTGATAGAGAACTTGAGGTATCGAACATAACAAAGATACAATGGAAACAATTGAGAAAGACCCTGGCACAGGCAGCAAGATTCTTAACAGTAGTTGATGCCTTGGAAGCGAGAGCTAAGGCGCAACCACCTTCTTCGAAGAAGCGTAAGAAGTCAAAGCTAAAGAAACCCTAGTGGCCACTTGAGCCTGACTTCGAGCATAGATTGAGAGAGTTGAAGGGGCAAAGTTTCTACTCTCAGAAAACTTGCCACATGATATAAGTCTGTGAAGCACCAGTCAGTGCTGACCAAACACTGCAGATGGCCACTCAAAAACCATGTGATCCACATTGGCGCATTCCTTGCACAACAATCACAGAACCTTAAATTCCCACTAACTTTTAAGACAAATTTCTCTAACCCAACGTGTTTTCCACATTTGAAGTTGACCTTTATGTCGCTCGGTTCGAGAAAAGCACAGGAAGCATGACCTCCCCTGGAGCCCTATTAGAGGCAAAGATGTTGGGATCATGAGTCTCCGCGCATAAGGTTGGTGAAAAGGCATCTGAGAACAATGAGAAAGAGTTGCAAGAGGCTCCAGAAGAATGGGAAGAAGGTGGTCAGGCCATAGGTGACGAACTCGAAGAAATAAATCTTGGAGAAAAAGCGGAGTCCAGACCTAGCTTCATTTCAGCGAGAATGTCTCTAGACTAGAAAGAGGAGTTCATTGGCTTCTTGAAAATGAATCAGAATGTCTTTGCTTGGCATTACCATGATATGCCTGGTTTGGACCCTCAAGTCGTTGTTCACCGTCTCGACATTGATCCAACTGTCAAACCTTTCAAACAGAAATCAAGAAGGTTCAGGCTTGACCTCGAATACCTCAGCTGCAGAATGCAGGGGGCCGAGAAGAATTATCCCCCAATAGAAAAGATGTGTCTAGCTCTGATCTTTGCGGTACAAAAACTCTGCCATTACTTGCTTGGTCATGAAGTAAAAATTATATCAAAAGCTTATCCTGTAAAGTTTCTCATGACACGCCCATGCTTGTCGGGACGTCTTGCTAAGTGGGCATTATTGTTGATGGACTTCGATATCATGTATGTCCCGCTGGAGGCCATCAAGGCCCAGGCCTTGGCTGACCTTCTCGTGGTGCACCCCGTACCGGCAAAGTCCCCTTTATTAAGCGACCTCCCCGATGAAGAAGCATTATGTGCTGACCTTATTCATGTGTGGGAATTATACTTCGACGGAGCTCTCCAATCAGATCAAAGAGGCATCGAAGTAGTATTCCTGACTCCGAGAGGAGGAGTATTGCCACTTTCTTTCTCTCTCGCTCAAGCCGATTCTCATAATGAGGTAGAATATCAGACCCTTATAATCAGACTCAAGATATCCTTCGATCTCGACTTGGAGCAGCTTAACATCTATGGCGACTCTGAGTTGGTTATCCGACAGCTCAAAGGAAACTATGATGTGAGAAAAGACACTCTTAAGCATTATCACAATACTACAAAATCGTATATAGGCCAGTTTGAAGAACGTATCTCTGAGTCACATCCCCAGGAGGCTAAATTCGCAGGCTGATGCACTTGCAAAACTCGACGCTACAATTCAATTGTCCTCATCGGGACCCACACTTGTTTGGGTGGCAGAATGGAGACACGTCAAACTAAGAACCGAGGTCGATGCGAATAACGAGAGAAATATCTTCCCCGAGTGTCCCCCTTATCCATTTAGAGCACTTCTATCAGCCAAAGAAGTAATCAAGACTGAAAAGCCAATAGCACATAGTCAAGGAGCTAAGGGTCGAAATCAGGAACCAGAATTCTTTGACCCAATGTGCGCAGAAATTGAGCAACTAGAAGATTGGAGAGAGCGCATCACCAGTTTCCTAAAACATGGCAGGCTCCTGAAAGATCATGTTGAACGCAATAGCATACGTCGAATGTCCACCACGTATACCCTCCTCGAAAGAGATGCTCTCTTCAGACGGTCTTTTGACGGCATTCTTCTTAGATGTGTCGATATCCAAGAAGCAAGTAAGGTGTTCAAAGAAGTCCACTCAGGCATCTGTGGACTACACCAGTCCGGTCTTAAGCTCTATGGACGGATACACAGGTTGGGATACTATTGGCCTTCCATGATAGCCTATTCCTTAAGCTATGTTAAAAGTGCCAAGTATGCCAAATACATTCCAGCCTGGTTCACTAGCCTCCAGAGCCCTTACACCCTATGGTTGCATCATGGCCCTTCTCCAATGGGGTATGGACATTGTAGGGCCTATTGACCCTCCTTCCAGGATGGGCCATATTTTTATCCTAGCTGCAATAGATACTTCTCAAAGTGGGCTGAAGCAGTTCCCCTTAAGCAGGTTCCTCGGACGATGGTGGCCTACTCCGTTCGACATCATATTATATATCGATTTGGAGTGCCTGACCGGATTATATCTGACAACGGCCCTCAATTTAGGAGTCATCACATTGATCGCTTAGTTAATCAGTTCGGTTTTGAGTGGAGGTACTCAACTATGTACCACCCTCGGGCGAATGGATTCGCTGAGGCTTTCAATAAGACTCTGTGCAATGGCTTAAGAAAGTCAGTATCACAAAAAAGGAAGAACTGGAATGAGAAGCTTCCCGAAGAACTGTGGACTTATTATACTACTACTCGAAATTCTTCTGATTCCACTCCTTATTCTCTGGTCTATGGGGGTGAAGTAGTTTTACCTCTTGAAATACAAATCCCTTCACTGCTAGTTGCTATTCACCAAGGAATAGCCGAAGATGAGAGAGTCAAGCTCCGGTATCAAGAAGTGGATGCACTCGATGGAAAGAGGCTAGAGGCTCAGCAGAACCTTGAACTCAACCAAGGGAGAATGAAGAGGGCTTTCAACAAGTCTGTCAAGATCCGCTCATTCACTCGTGGTGATCTTATCTTAGCTGTCAAGAGGCCTATTGTTACGCTTGGCCGACGTAAAGGGAAGTTTGAGCCTAAGTGGGAAAGTCCCTTTACAGTCAAAAATGTCTCGCCCAATGAAGCCCACATACTGGCACATCCTGATAGAGAAGAGGCGATGCCCCCTATCAACGGGCAATACCTAAAGAAGTACTATCTGTTATGCGTATTCAAAAGAAAGGGACTCTTTTGGTTCCAGTACAAAAAACGAGTTACAAGTTACAAGAACCCAATGGTACGCCATGGGCATACCTGTATTCTTTATTCCAAAAAACTACGAAGAGAGCATTCTCGAGACACACGGAATCCAATGCATCTGGATTCTTTTTTGGATTGATCAGATTCTACTCTCAGAATAATCCTGTAAAGATTTTCTTTATTCTAAGTCCTAAATATAAAGAAGAGGTGAGCATTCTTGAGACACATGGAATCCAAGGCATATGGATTCCTTTTTGGATTTGATCGATTCTTCTCCCAGAGTAATTTTGTAAAGATTTTCTTTATTCTAAGTCCTAAATATAGAGAAGATGTGCATATCTCGAATATCTGGCTCATAAACCTAATGTCTCATACTTGTGCCATAGTCAAATGCTTGTGAATTCCTCATTATAACTATTGCTGGATTTTTGGATTCATCATTGGTTCATGTATAAGTATTATATTATTTGATTCTTGTATTTTTTATGTAGCAGTACACCCATGTTGCAATCACTAGCATTTGGACTGAATTAATCTGTTTGTCTTTTTGTTGTGTGTGTGTGTGTGGATAACGATCATATAAGTGGACCAAGCTATTGATTAGTGTAAGCTGGACATCTTAGATTAAATATTTAACAAAAAAAAGTGGGGTTCTGATGGACCCTAAATTTGGCACATATGTAAGTCTCATCTATGCGCTTCAAAAATAAATGGATACCCTTGAAAATGTAGGGTAAAATATGTCCGCGTTCTTTGCCCGTCTATGCCCGTCTAGATTGTCTCTTCTCCTTCAATCTAGGTGGTCCAACCTCTATTATTCTATAGGCTGGTTGTATATGTGTATGTGTGTATGTATATGTATGTATATGCATGCATGTATGTATGTATTTAGAGGCAGGATGTGAATACTTGGATACACCTTTGAACTAATTTCTCCAGCATTAGCTGATGGGCAAAAATTCCTAAAAAAACCTTTTGAGCCCAAATTTTGCGCTTACACTCTCTTGAACCTTGGGGACAAAAAAAAAAGGTTACGCTGGATTTCCTTAAGAAAGAAATTTAGTGGATGTTGGCTCTCCATTTTAGATCTAGGCCTTTAAGAACTTAAAATTATATATATATTTTTTAGAATTATTCATTTGTCGATGATAACATCTAGAGAAAAAGCTTATGATAGAGTACTTCGAGGTTTGATTTAGTGGGTGTTGGGAAAGAAAGGAGTCTTCAAACACTACATCAACTTGGTGAGAGATGTACGAGGGATTGCTAACTAGTATACAAACAACTAGTGGAGAGATGAGTGAGTTTTTATTGACAATAGGTCTACATTAGGGGTCAGCATTGAGCCCATATTGTTGGAATTATGTCCTTTCAAGGCTTTAAAATTCCGACATTTGAATAGCTCTTAACTTTAGTGGGAGTATTAGAGCAACATGACTCTAGGATCTTGGCGTGGGACCAAGAGTCATAGAACCCCGAGTGAGTTATGAGGAGGATTTGTATGGGTTGCAGGTTACTTCTTTGTCAAGGTCGGTTGTTATGACTGAGCCTCATGATTGTGTGATGGGCCAAGGCGATGTGATTTATATGATTGATGATATAAGCTCAATGACAAAATAGCCTTGTATGGGAAGGTTGGAGTAGATCAAACGACGTTGGCCTAAATCTCAGACTCTTAGAACCTTCTTGTAGCATGTGCATAAACAATCACAATGCATGGAAGGTGCTCTTCCAGGGATACATTGGTGAGAGGTATGCACCTGCCAATAGAGGAACCCCTGCACCATATGTGTGCATGTCCTCTAGGGGGTACACCTGGAATCCACAGCACTTGGGGATTCAAGGTCGCTCATTGGTTTGACTTTGATAAATCACATTATGAGCCCCTGATTATACACTATAGGTGATGAGTTTATTGGGTCACATCGAGAAGGTGGCTTCGGATTCCAGGTTAAGTTGAGTGGAGTACTCTGATTCCTAATTCAACTCCATAGGATCTTAATTTCCCTTGGAAATGTTTTAAATAGTGTTGAAGCGTTTGATTTCGATGGAAAATGATTGAAATGATTTTTTTGGATTTTGGAAATTTTTTTTAACAAGAAAATGAGCTTTTTGGAATTATTTTTGCAAAATGACAAACAATCTCCCTATGAAACACCCAAATGGCCTATGGGTGTGCACGTCGTGCCACCGGGGTCCACATCAGCCCCACATGGAGGTGATGTGGGGTGACATCAACCCCCCATGGAGACCCCCTTGTCCTTTGTGTATTTGTTATTTAATGTTAAGGGGCATTTAAATGTGTTATTTTGTGATATTTTGGAAAATTAGAAAATTAATTTGAGCACATGTTAAATGTGAAAAGCAAGTGCTTTGTGCACATGTGTGAGCCTTCTAGAAGGGACATAGGGTTTGATATTTCAACTTAAACCCTAAAGGTATTTGAAAATTGTGCACTTAACCAACTAGCTTATATTGCGTGATTTGATTAGCGCCTCTTGCTCTTAAAAAGTGGAGGGAAGTTTCGAATTTGATTTTTGCTAGAAGTTGTCAAATTACCTCAAGGGTATTGCCCTCTAGCTTGGTTTTAAGTTCAATTATATGGAAAGCGCATGGGTATTTTAATATGAGAGAAATTGGAGTAAATTGTAGTTATTAAAAAAGGATAATGATGCTTAAATCCATACCACACATCTTGATGGATGATGGTGGATGGTGGACGGTGGGCTAGGATCAAGCCTATCTTTGTAGCCATAAGTTGATGACATGGAAGGCCTAGATTCATCTATCTAGAAGCATCTATATACTTGGTGGCTAGAGGCCTATAAATACCCTCTTAAGCCATGCATTTCATTCACTTGAGTTAAATCCATAGTTACCGGAATCTCTCCATCGACCTCGTGTTTCTTGTTCGGAAATCCAATTCCGCATTTCTGTTAGGAATCTCTATGGAAACCGTTTTTCGAAACCAAAGAAACTCGATTCTTTAATTTCAAAATATCGATTCAACACATCTTTAGAAACCATCTATTGGAACCAAGGATATTCGATTCCTTAATTTCAGATTCTCGATCCAACGCATCTTTAAATACTTGAACCCATTAATTGTGGGTAGACGTTCCCAAATATATCAAATCTGAATTCCATCAAGGATTAAATCTTGATTCCACATCAATTGAAGTATAAATCTTCCTTCGAATGCTTCTAATGGTTTCAGGGTTTCATTATTTTACTTGCGCCACCATGGATAGCCTTTACTTTAAATTTAAAGTATAACTAGTAAATACAACACATACAATTAAAAGTAAAACAATGGCATAGACATAATCCTATTTTGTCTTTATAATAATGAAGTCAAAATCACAATTTAGAAAGGGAAAAGTTTATATAGAGCCGAGGCTCTAAACCGTCAAGTTAGATCCTACCTCAAAAACTTCACTAAAAGAGATTGTTTTGATGCCCAAATATCCTCAAATTGATCATCTCGACATCAAGATGCATGAACATGAGAAAAAAATGGATTTCAAGTTTTGGAAATAATGTATTTTGTAATGAATTTTTAGATCATCAATTTTCAAGATTTTGAAGTTTTCATTGATATATCGATCTACACTTTTTGAAGCTTTAAACTTTATAAATAAAGATGAAAATATATTTTAAGGTTATCACAAATATTTCCGGTGTTGAAACCGCATTTCTTGACACTATTTGAAGGTAGGCTCTAATTCGATTGTTTAGAGCCTAGGCACTATACAAACTATGCCCATTTAGAAATACTTGTATTTTGTATATAATGACCACAAGTTCAATAATCAACACAATCACTTTAAAATTTAGGAAGCCTTCTATTAAAAAACATCCAATATAGGTTCTAAAGTTGATGGGGCTCAAGACGTGCTTGTGGCTTCCTTCTCCATAAAAATAAAATCTCGATTCCTGGTAGGGGTCGTCAAACGCCTTCCATGTTCCATATTATTGCAAATCTCGATCTCAAACTGGCATGGATCTCTGTTCCATATACTTCAAAAACTTGATTCCAAATATGTTAGAATAATGATTCGAAACAACAACATATCTCTATTCCTTATGTGTTAGAAACTCGATTCCTCATATTAATGAATCTCGACTCTTGAAGTGTTGATTCCAAGGGGTTGCGAATCTCGATTCTAAGGAAGACGAAATCTCAATTTCATATGTGGATGGAACTTGGATCTATTTCGGTCGAAACACGATTTTCAAAAACTAGGAATCTCATTCCTAGTGATTCCTATTGTATGGACAACGATACCTAAGATAGGAATCTTGTAGTCGGCCACAATTCTGTGATTCTAGTTCTTGAAACGATTTGGGTTTTCAAGTGTTGCCAACAACTATGGTTTCAATCTCTCTCTCTCTCT
>NW_006496807.1:95302-111333 GCF_000471905.2 Amborella trichopoda | reverse complement strand
TCTCTCTCTCTCTCTCTCTCTCTCTCTCTCTCTCTCTCTCTCTCTCTCTCTCTCTCTCTCTCTCTCTCTCTCTCTCTCTCTCTCTTTAAGTGGCACACCACTCTCTCTTTGGTCACACTTGTGTGATACACCCAAAGCTATTCCTCTTCGTTTCTCTCTCCTCCATAAGATCAAAAGTGTGTGTTCAATTCAAGTGAGAGAAAGCTCCATTGATGATGAATTCAAGCTTAATCAAAGCCATGGATGATCTAGTTTTCAAGACCATCAATTGAGTAAGATCTTATCATTTGCTATTGATTTTAGTCTTTTCTTCTTGCTTCCTAATTACAGCAAGGTTCCATTATCCATTTGATTATTGATTCATGAATTCTTGATCAAATTTAGTCCATATAGTTGAAGGGATCATCGTGCATAAATTGATCTAGTTTCCATGACCTTTTCTTTGAGATTTTTGGAGGATAATTGACTGATATTTCTGAGTTTTTCACATCAAAATTAGTCAATTGAATAGCATAGCATTTTTATAGATAAAATTCTTGATTTTATGACAGGACACTATAACGAATTTCTATGGCACGGTTTTGTGAACTCTTGAGACTGTTTTGTGATCTAATCTCAAGATTTCTCCCACGAGCTCCACTTGTGTTTTTGTTTATTTGATCTGTGCAAATTCTTCCATGTTTCTAGTGTATATTAGTAGATGATTAGCTTCCTACTCTTGACATGATGAATTTGGCTGAATTTTGAGATATGCCATCAGATGTCACTTTATGGCACATAGCTAAGGCCTAGGGCCATGAACTGGGCACTCGAGAACTGCGATTAGCTTCCCATGGACATGCTGCATTGTAATAATGGTGATCATGTTTCCTTGAGTTAAGTGAAGTCATTTGATATATAAATTTGCATTAAAATTGAATGGTGTAGAAGTTTTAAAATCGCCTCATACTTGTCTAGTTCATTAATATTTATGTGTAGTTTTGTTTTATGTTGGTCATGGGACCCTAATTGAGTTGTCTCCTCTTATTTTTTAGTGTATACTCAATCATTTGTCTATTGTAATCACAGTTATGCTCATTTGTGGTGTATTGTACAAGAATTTTGAGTTGTATTCACTTGTAATGTCTCATTGCCTAAGTGCAAGTCTATGTAATTTGGTTTTTTTACACTCTCATATATCTCTTTGTCTTAGTTATGGACAACTTAATTAGGCACCTATAAGATGAGGTACCGTGATGCATGTTGTTCGTGGGTGACATAGTTTTGATAGAAGAGACCTTAAATGGCGTCAACACAAAGTTAGAACTTTTGAGGAATGCTCTAAAATCTAAAGGCTTTAAAATTAGCTGGACTAAGACAAATTGTATGGAATGAAAGTTTAGTGATTATAGGAGTAGAGATGAGAAAGTAGTTAATATTAACGGCCAAAAATTACCAAAAAGAATTACACTTTCGATATCTTGGTTCGATAATCCAAGAAAATGAAGAGATTGAGGAAGATATTGCACATAAAATTAGAGCTGGATGGTCGAAGTGGAGATGTACAACCGAAGTTTTATGTGATTGCCGCGTACCAATGAAGCTGAAGGCACTTCTATAGGATAGTTGTGAAACCACCTTTGATTTATGAAGTAGAATATTGGCGGTCAAAAAACCACAACCACATACCAATAAAGTGAGTGTAGTTGAGATGAAATGGTAAGATGAATGAGTGAAAAGACAAGAAAGGACAAAAATTCGAAATATGATCGTCTTACATAAACTTTTGGGTCATGTGGATAGTTTGTTTGATGAGTTGTGGCCCATTAATTAATGCTGCAAAAATTAGCTCAAGGAGCATGTAATCTCTTACTCCACCACCACCCCCTCCCTTACCCCTCTCCCTCCGCCCTCCCTCCCTCTCTCTCGTTCTAATCTCAGCCATATCCTCTCTCTCTCTCTCTCAGCCATTCTCGAGGAGGGCCTGCATCTTCTCCACAGAGACCACAGCAGCGTCTCTCACTCTCTTGCCACACCAGGAAAATCCACCACAGTAGCGTGTCTCCCTCTCGCCACACAGGTGAGTTTTTTGGCTTCACCTCTATTTTCTTTTTTATATGGATAATGGCGTGTTGGCTACATTGATGGACATGCAATCCAAGCATCAACAAGACGAGAGAGATGGGAAGAATCAAACCTCACCCTTTCCAATTAGAAAAATCTTAGACCAGCTAGTTTTTAGTGAGAATTCCATGGCGGGGATTCTCTTCTGCCTTTGGTAATGACCCCATAGGTTTCCCTAGGTTTCCTCCTAGTTTAGAGAGATGGTTGACAGAGGGGTTGGCCCTGATATCCACACATATAATTGTTTAATGTCTCTTGGTAGCGGGAATCGATTACAGGAGGCATTAAAATGATGCGAAGCTATGCTGTGAGATGGATGTTCTTCTGATGCTTCTACTTTCTCTTTGGTAATTAGCAAGCTTTGTGAATGCGGACTGAACCATAATAAAGCTATGTTTAGCTCTTACCTAATTAAATTATTTAGATGGTGGAATATGATATGATTGGAGATACTACAATGAATTAGATGTTGGAAATTGTACTGAACCTGAGAAATAAGGATAACTGATATGTTATCCCCTAATCTACTATGAATTAGATGCAAATTGTATGATCTGTTACCCCTGAATCTGTACTATTGCAGTGATAAAAGAAAAGTTTTTTGATGCAATGTTAAAAGGAAATGAGGATAACTATTATGTAGTAGTTAGGGAGATATGTGAAATGTTCTATGCCTTATTATCCATCTGCTATTATAAGAACATTTTGAGTCGAATGTTTGAGATGCTGATTGTGAACTATTATGCTACAAAACTGATTTTCTTGTATAATTCAGTTTTTCTTGTCTATTAAGATTTTGATCCATGTGTATGGATTGTCTATGACTTTAGAATTTTCATTATGGACAATGTTCTCCTACACATTCTGTGGTGTTTATTGACTTCTGAAAGTGAACATCGACTGCTGAATTGCCTGTGTATGTTATATGGGGGTTCTAAGTTGTTTATTGACTGCTGAAAATGAACATTGACTGTTGAACTGCAGGTGATTGCAGGCATAAAATATTGGTGAGTCGTCAGAGGAACGATTGAACGATATCTCAGTTTGGCCTCTTGGCCTATACATAAAATCTGGTTTGCAGCATGAGCTTGGTTGGAAGCATTGATCTGCCCTATTTTCGGGTCACTGTGATGTAGTTATCTATTGTGCCCGGTTTGATTGTGGTGTTTCCAATGTAATATGTTTCTATGCTTTTGTCATTGGCATGGTGATTGGGTTTAGGGAGAAGTGGTCTAACTTATATTGTGCAGAATGTTTTTTTGGTTTTTGGGGGACAATTGGTGTGTTGCTTGTGTCTGAGATGGACTCCTTGATGTACATTATAGAGGGAATTTTTTTATGACAGTTTATGGACATTTGGTAGAAATTCTCTTTCCCATTCTTTGTTACTTTTTCATTTTATTTTCTATGGCTCATGAGTGTGGTATCTGCACATATTCACATTGGCCTAGGATTTGGCTTAATAACTGCATAATGACGGATGTGACGTACAATGCATTTATTTGAGAGTGAAATTTTGTTATTAATTAGCATCATATCATGCCATTATCGATGAGGAAATGAATGCTACTGCTAAAGGACAAGAGTACTCAGGGAGTGTTTCTCGATCCTTTGTAAGCATCAAGGATCCTGTAGATTGCAACTTTAAGCGATGTAGCCCTG
Source organism: Amborella trichopoda (assembly GCF_000471905.2). Next base: position 107,568 of record NW_006496807.1, on the reverse strand, counting down.
TACGTGATGACTCTATGACCCCCAGTGTACACTTTTATTTGGAAAGAATGATTTAAGTGATATCTCACTTTGACCTCTTGGCCTATGTATTTGGTACAAATTTAGTTTCCTTGTTATTTTATTTTTCATCTTTTGGTCTTTATGCATTTGAAAATGTAGTTATTTTCATTAAATGAAGTATAAATTTTGGCAACAATATAAACAACGATGTTGAAGGTTTTGATTGAGTTCAATGTGTTCCTGGTACTACCTGTCGTCTACGATGTTGAAGGTTGTGCTACTTGATGTTGCATTCATGGAACCCAAAGATTTGGCTCAATTGTTTGGTGGTCAAAGCCAGAGCTTGGCTATTTGATAAGCTACTGGTTCGCTGCATAACCCAAAGATTTGGCAAGAGTAATATTGAATAACCCAAAGAATTTTCTATTTAATGAAGCCACGAACATCTCAACTATTACTAGCTCAAGAGTAAATATTGAATAACCCAGAGAATTTGCTAGCTCTGTTACCTCATGTTCGTCTGCAAGTATATTTGCAGATGAAGTTCCTCACGGGCTTCAGTGCTGATGTTTAAATTAGTCATTCTTATGATTATGTATTGGCAATTAGGCATCAATTTGGAGATCTGGTGCTGCTAGTGGATTCTCCATGTATCATGAATCCTTGATCTTCCATTGTAAGAGGTGGGAATTTGTTGTAGTTTGTTAATAAAGAACGGTATGCGTTGTTGTTGGTCCGAAGTCGAGGCCAATTGTGTAGCTTTGAAAATCAAAGGTTCATCAACCACAATACTAGAAAATTATCAAGGTGCAATTACTTTTCATGCTAATATCATAGAAAAGGCTTTCCCATAACAAAATATTTCTAAAGTTAATATCAACTAGAATAACTGTTTTATGAGTTGCGAAACCAACTCTTTAATCATGTCAAACACTTTTTAACATAAGTGGTACAAAAATAAACGCATTCATTACATACAAAAATAGGAATTGTTGCATATGCCATAAGGCATCAACAATTTGTTGTGGAATGACCATTCGGTTCAGGCTTAACCATAAGATGCTCTTGCGATACTTGTGAGTGATTCCTTTGTTGTACATTACAATGCCTCAAGTTCACATTGTAATTCATCACTTTCATATTTTCATTGCACCACTAAAAAAAACTGTTTGGACACCGATAATACATTCTTCCAGGATTAGATGGGGAACTTGATGCACTTAAGTTACATGGTATGTCGTGCCGCAGACAAGTATGATGTGGATATCCTCTGGTATCTGTGGAAACTGATGACATCCTGACTGGTTCCAAGGTCTTGACCAAATTTCACAAAAAATTAAACAAAGGAAATGAATTTCTCATGCAATTGACTTTTTTTTCATAAGCACTAAAGTCTCATACAGAAACAAGCATCCTACCTAGAATAAGGAAACGAAATTCTACTGCAAAAATACATCACAAAGAAGCATCCCACATAGGACAAGGAAGCAAAATTTTCTAAATCTATAAATCCATAACCTACAAACGATGTCGCACCATAATAATCCTCTCATTCTCTTCGTTACATGGGAATTTTTTTTACTATAACAGTTTGTTTATGGTTATATGAATATATTGTATTTAATGAACTATATGTCGTTAAGGTTTTTTACTTTCATGAGGCCTCATTAGTATTGGAATTAGTTCTTGGATTAAAAACTCTCTCAAGAAAAACTCAGTGGAAACAATCATTACATCCAGAGGACTTATCTAGGAGTTAACTTTGGGGTGGTCCTATTTGGATTAGGATGGACTTGTAGACCCAAATTAAGAAAATGTTAAGCTTCAAATATGGAGAGGTCCTAGTGTACCTGCCTTTCGGCTGCTTTTCACTTTTTTTTATAAGGGAAATGGTTTGATAGGGCTGCAGCCCTATCAAAATAAGGAAAGCTGCACCTCATAACTCATCAAAAATTATAATTCATCTACCCAGCTTGAATATAAAAGTTGCGAAAGAAAAAGGAGGATTTCAAGCGTTAAAGATAGCATATATTGCAACAAATCATTTAGACCATCCATTTCACCCAAAAAACAAGTGTTCACATATCCACAAGATTTGTGCAATTTTTTGAGTTTCAAATTTTATTGTTGGTATTGGAAATTAATTTTAGAGCCATCATAAACATTTTCAATGCCGAAAGTGCTCTTCGAATGACAATTTGAGGTGAGGCTTTATTTTGTTTTCATAAAGCCTTGGCCCTCTAGAAATTTTATCTTTTTTACAATGGCTTATGTATAGAGAGGAATATATAAAAAAAGAGAGGGAAACCTTGAGCGCAAAAAGAGAAAATTATACATACATTGAGGTTTTGTAAGAGATTGAGTTTGCTAAGTACCAACTCGTAATTTGTTTTTATTATTATTAGTTAAAAACTGTCGATCGTCTTTTCTTGTGGATATAGTTACATCTATGACAAATCACCTAAAATCCTATTGTCTTTTTTGCGTTATTTCTTTCCTGTTTTATTATTATTATTATTTTACTTCTTGCTGCTGGTTGTGGGTTGTATTTTTTCTCACTTTTTACTTACCAAAAATCAACTCGAGTTTTAGAGTTTCTATCCAAAACACACTCCATATTCTGCAGGAATACGCACAAAAAGTGAAGAGTAATAACGGAAAAATCAGAAAGTAATGAGAAATAATCAAAACTCGTTTAGTACAATCTACTTTGAATCATAATTGGAAATGATTGAATTGTATGAAAGTACCACATGGATAAGATAACCACTATCAATGTCAAACTACAAGTTCATTTCTTTAGAGATACAAAAGCATGGTTTTGAGTAGCAAAAGGATTAAAGAATACAGTTCTTTATATCCTTAAACTCTAAAAGCTTAATTCGATGCTTCTCAATATACTTCAAAAAATTCATTAAGAAAATAATGCAATGCTCTTGTTACAGTATGTTTGGACCTCCAAACTCTACTGAACATTACTGCAGTATTCATATTTTAAAAGAGTACAAGAAGACAAATGCATGAGCATTGGTGTTGCTAGACATCCTAAGATGCCAAAAACCTTCTTGAGACACCCATTTTCAAATAAACAGTCTGCCACAAAAGCAAAGGCTGTGCAAACAAATGCAGCATCTCTATGGAGCTTTTAGCAAGTCTCCAAGGGGAAGGACCTTTTCCCATGGAGCAACCACATAGCAAGTCAACGGTTTATAACATGTGAACTGAAGAAGCCACACATAATGAAATTGACGCCGAATAGAAGGGCGTGGAATTTCTGATCACATCAAATGTTCTAACAAGCTGAAAGAGCTGGAGTAAAGCAAGCCAGTCCGATGTTCCTGTACAAACACTATTTGCAGTTTGACGGCATGACTCTTTGAATTAAGCAAGCCCTTCCACTACAAGTTAAACCTTGGGGGAGAATAATAACATTTATTAACAGAACTTGTATATGCAGCATCTTCAGTTTTCCAGACATGATCTCTATGTGTCCACCCAATCACATCCCAGTTGATCAGTCGAAACAATCTTGCCTGGTCCTTTCAAGTTTACCTCAGATTCCAGTTATTTCTTCCTTCCATGCATATCATGGTTTGCTCAGAAGTCCATAATGGCAATGATGTTCCAGTTTTCATATGAATGTTTGAACCAAATTATAAAGGTATCATGACCATAACAAGCAAACTGGAGAAGAATCATTCCTTCGAAACTTCCTAATGAAGTTAAGCAGAACAAGCAATATAGTCGATTATTTCTTCCTCACAAAAAAAGGTATATATTTTTTAAGGAAATAAATGAGGCTAAAATTGATCGCTTAGAAGTTTATCTTCAGTTGCCAATCAATTCAAACATAGCTGAAAATTTGATTAACACTTTAAAGGAGAAGCTCACATTCCAAGGTCCATAGTGAACTCTGGTTTAACTGGGACCCTATACCAATAATTCTCATAACTCTCAATCAAACCATTCTAATGACCCTGATTTATAGATTAAACTTTACTTGGTTGCAAAAGAAATCCTGATTCTAATGTAAAATGAATTCCAATTTAAATTTAAAAGGACATACCAATTTTATGCTTGATGAAAATTAAAAATTCCATAAGAATGGCAACCACTTTCCCAATCTGCAAACAACAACTTAGGAAAGTCATAACTTTTCACTCTATGTCACCTAGTCAGACTGATTTTTCCACAAGTAACATGTTGATTAGAGCACAGGTCTAATCAACCAAGTATGTTCTGGATCTGATCTGATCTGGTCTGGATTCGTATCTAGATCCCATATATACTTCGAATCTGGATCCCGGTGCATCCGAACCTGATCCGATCCATTCTCAGCCCTCTCTTTCACTATTCAATTTTTATACTATCTTCTACTGTAGTACAGGTTCTTGGGACCAGGGAGGCTCCTAAGGCCTGGTCTTTCACTATCCCACATACAGTGCAAGAATTTTCTTGAGTGCTGGTATGGAAAAGAGATCCAACAGTAACCCATACAATGCTTTGATCATTTGAGGGTGGAGAGTCAATGAACAGCCAAAAAGGCACCATTGTAACACCAAAATAGGCTTCATAAATATAAGAACAGCACTGCACATGAACTTATAACAAATAACTTGCACAAAGGGAGATTATTCCTCTGCTCCCCATTACAAAATGGCTGATAATTCATATGTAAAAGCCAAAACAATTCACAAACTAAATACCAGAAAGAAAAAAACAATGGCAAACTGGATCCAATTCTGTAAAATTAATTACATTTAACAATTTGTCAGCTTAAATAACTTTCAAAAGCTCCATAAACTTAATTACATTCAACAATTTGTCAGCTTAAATAACTATCATGGAGATGTTTCCCAAAACAATTGATGAATTCATCACTCTATACAATAATTTTCCCCGTAGAAAACCACTAAACTGTGCTAAAAAAATTCTCCAGGCAAAACCATTGCAATGTTACCCAAAGAATGCTCTCACGTCTTCTAAACCACGACCCCAACATACTTATAGCAAATTTCAAATAGGCATCACCCCATTAAGATCCATAGCCCCCATTCTCTCTTCATTCCTTCTCTCTACTCCTCCATTCTTTCTTTCTCCTCCCAATTCAACTTGAGAACCCATCAACCTCTTTGAAGAATGATGAGCTTTCAACTTGGCTAGAAGCTTCTTTCTGTCAAAATGTTTCCTCATATGGCCACCTAAAGCCTGACCTGAATTGAACCATTGGTTACACTTAGTGCATATATGGCTCCCTTGCCTTTCCGGTGAGAAATTGGCTGGAATTCTGCTGATTTTTTATCTTTTATTAACAGATACTTTAAAGAAGCCCACTGAAATCTCAAACCCAATTCCAGAAACTTGAACACCCTCTTGTGATACTTCCTCCTCCTCTGAGTTATTAGCGGCAGAGACTCCAATGAGAAGCTTCCTCTTCTTTGAATCATGGCAGTTTGAAATGATTTCACCTTCTTGGGGTTTGCCAGAATTGGCAGCTGTCTCAATAGCTCTCGCCTCCCTCTTCACCTCCGTCTTCTTCTTCCATTGGCCACGACGGTAAACTAAGAAGCTTCCATGGAGGATTTCACTCTTTTCGGGATACGATTCCAGGCCTTCCTTGTCAGTTTCTTGTTTTTCCAAGAAACCCAATTCCTCCAAATTTCTTTGAGATTGAGAAAGAATGGGTAAGTGATGCACAGTTTGTTTCATGCTTTTTGAAACTCCCTCAAATCTTTATCTCTGCAAATCTTTACTTTCGGACCTTGCAGTTTTGTTCCTTCTTGTTCCAGATACAATGACTGACCAATTTGAGAGGGGGGAGAGAGGATAATGTTCTTTCGAGCTCTCTTCTGTTATGGTGCTATTGGTATGGTATGACAAACTTTCCACGGAATTCATCTGTGCGCCATTGCTGGAATTTTTGACCTGCAGGTTCCTCTCATTCTTTCCGGCGAGTATAGGCTTCTCCGGTGGCTGAATCCCTCTCCAATCTCTCTCTGGGTGCCACCTCATGTGGCCAAACAGAGATTTCATCGAGTGAAATTTCTTCTTGCACATAGCACACACGGGTTCTTGTTGATTATGCTTCGTTGTTTCCTCTGTTGTGCTCTTTCTTTCTCCTCTACAACCTTCTTTCCTCCTCTCTCGTTCATCTTTCAAACCTATTTTATCACTATCAGTGAAACCTGCAAAAACCCAAAACCATGAAACTTCAATTTGATAAAAACCCATACCATAATACTTTGATTACAAAAGAACCGATATCAAAAAAATTTGATTCAGAAAGACGCAGACAAGGAAATTATTAGAAAAAATCTTGATTAAAAAAGTACGCAATTCATAAAGAACGCAGCAGATAAGGAAAACATTAGGAAAGAACCCACATAATAAAATTTTGATTAAAAAAGTACCCAAAATATTCTTGAATGAAGTAAGCCATATCTGGCTCAAGAACCTGCAAAAACTTACCATAATTGGATGCATGGGCTTTAACGTGAGCTCCGAGAGATCGCTTTGAGCCGCACTTCAGGTTGCAGAGCTTGCAGCTATAATTGCCTAAAACTCCAGCGAGCTGATCAAATTGAGAAGCAACTGATTCGGGGGAACTGAATTCACATTGAGAGTATGTTTTCTTGCCCACCTTGAGCCTGATCGTTAACCTTGGGGTCGATTGGTTTCCATCAAGGGAAACTGGTTTGGCCTCAGAGCCAGAGGAATTTGAAAATCAGAGATGGAGGGTTTCATGGAATCAGAGAAGGGAAGATAAGAGAGACCAAGACTTAGAGGGAGAAAGAGGCAGAGGTACGCAATGAACGAGGAGGAGGGGGAGAAGGAAAATGAGAGAGGCCTCAACTGTCAGGATCGATGGCAAGACTTAAAATGAGAGAGAAACAAAAGAAAAAATTAGAGAGAGAAAGAGAAAGAGAAAGAGAAAGAGAGGGAAATGAGAGAGAGGGGAAAGAGAGCTGTTTCTTTCTCCTCAACTGTCAGGGTGGCAAGACTTAGAGAGAGAAACAAAAGACAGAATTAGGGAGAGAGAGAGCTCTAATTGTTTTCCTCCTCAACTGTCAGGATCAACGGCTAGGATCCAATTTCCCATTTCTTAATTTATCTCATTTAAATTTTGAATTTCCTGTCTGACCTTAAATCGTTTGTTTCTGTTATTTTTCTACTTTTATACTAGAGCATAGTATACATACTGTGCTCCTTTGGGAGCACACTTTACTTTTGTACCCTCACTTATATGACTTATTTGGGAGGATTTGTTTTCAATCTGAAAATTGGGTAATCACATTAGAATCACTAGATGATTAATCTCAGTTTTTTTTTTCTTTTTTTTCTTTTTTTTTTTTGAAATTTGAGTTTTCTAACACTTAAATCTCACTCTCTAAAAATTGGATGATTTCCATTCAATTTTAAGTTTTTTTTTTTTTTCAAATGCTTAGATAGTATAATTAAAAAATAATTTTTTATTGAAATTAATCTGTCTGTTAAAGAGGTTATATCTCCAAATTTTGGGGTCCTAAGATTTATCCTAGATGGGGTTATATATCAAGGAGTAAATACATAGTATGCTCTAGTGGGGTTCTATATCAGAGAGTAAATGCATAGTATACCCCCGAGGGAGCAGAAAACCTTTTGGCTTTATATTATGGATGAGGTTTGTATAAGGTTGTCTGGCGCTTCTAAAATTTACTTTGAGATGTTTTGGTTTGGTAAATCTTATAATAGCTTGAAAATCTATTTTTATCCATAGTTATAAAATTTATAATTCTAAAGATAGTACATATCAATAAATATTTGAAAATTTTGAAAATAGATAGTCTAGATAACTTGATATAAGATTAATAATTTTTGGATTTAGAATTCTTTTTTTTTTTCTTTATTTCCATACATCTCAAGGTCGAGATGATCAATTGGATGGTTCTCAAACATCAGAAAACTATAGGTCCAGATAACTCATTATAAGATTTACTAATTTTTGGATTTGGAATTTCTTGTTTTTTTTTTATTTCCATACATCTCCAGGTCGAGATGATCAATTGGAGGGTTCTCAATCATCGGAAAACTATCAATTGGAGGTTGCCTCCTTATCCTATAGAAATAAGGCACACCTCTAAAATTTACTTTGAGATATCGGTTGGGTATCAAAACCTTATAATTGCTTGAAAATCTATTGGGTGTGGTTGGTCAAATTATAGCCCACCTTCAAATAGTGTCGAGAAATATAGTTTCAATACTAGAAATATTTGACTCACTTTAAATTATGGAAAAAGTTTATATAAGGTTGCAACCTTAAAAAGGATACACCTCAAAAATCTATCGAACAAGGTTGTTTTAATGTTAACAAAACCCTCTATTTGATCATCTCAACATCGAGATACATGAATCTGAAAGAAAAAAAATTTTGAGTCCCAGAAATAGAGCATCTTGCTACACGTTATCTAGACCGTCCATTTTCAAGATTTTCATATGTTTATAGATCTACTTGATTTTAACTATTTTTGGAGTTTAAAATTTTATAATTAGATATGAAAATAGATTTTGAGATAATCCTAAGAAGTTTTTGTATGAAAATTACATGTTATGATAAAATTTAGAGGTGCACCTTATTTGGATTGTTTAAGGTTGCAACCTCATAGAAACCTTACCCTTAAAATATATTTCATCTTTAATTATTAAATTTAGAACTTCAAAAATAATGTAGATCGAGTAGATCTATGGAATCTTGAATAGCCTAAAAATTGATGGTCCAAAAATGCGTTACAAGGTGCATTATTTCCAAAAGTTGAAATTCATTGTTTTATTTAGTCCATGCATCTTGAGGTCGAGATGATCAATTTGAGGATATTTGGGCATCAAAACAACCTTTGCTAGTGAAAATTTTGAGGAAAGCTCTTATTTGATTGTTTAGAGCCTAGGCTTTGTATAAACTTTTCCAAAATCTATTTTCATCCATAGTTATAAAAATTAGAATTCCAAAAATAGTACAGATCAATCATATCAATAAACACTTGAAAATTTTGAAAATAGATAGTCCAGATAACTTGCTATAAGATGTACTATTTTTTAGATTTGGAATTCATTTTTTCTTTATTGCTATATATCTCGAGGTCTAGAAGGTCAATTGGAGAGTTCTCAAATGTCAAAAACTATGGGTCCCAATAACTTGTTATAAGATGTACTTTCTTTGGGATTTGGAATTTTTTTTTTTTACTTTTTTTTCCGTACATCTCGAGGTCAAGATAATCAATTTTAGGGTTTTCAAACATCAGAAAACTATCTATTGGAGGTTGCCTCCTTATACTATAAAACTAAGGCGTGATGTTGTTTGGTGCCAGCTTAAAAATCTATTTTCATCTGTAGTTATAAAATTCAGAATGATAAAAATGATATAGATTTGGATTTGGAATTCTTTTTTTTTCTTTATAGCCATACATTTCGGGGTCAAGATGATGAAATGGGGGTGCTCAATGAACAAAAAACTATCAATTGGAGGTTGCCTCCTTATACTATAGAAATAAGGCGTACCTCTAAAATTTACTTTGAGATGTCATTTGGGTGTCGGAATTGAAAATCTATTTTCATCAATAGCTGTAAAATTTAGAATTTCAAAAATGGTACAGATCAATAATATCAATAAACACTTGAAAAATATTAAAAATAGATAGTCCAAATAACTTGCTAGATTATATACTATTTTTTAGATTTAGAATTCTTATTTTTGTTTATTTTCATATATCTTGAGGTCTAGATGATCAATTGGAGGGTTCTCAAACATCAGAAAAATATAGGTCCAAATAACTTGTTAAAAGATGTACTTTTTTTTGGATTTGGAATTCTTTTTTTCCTCTTTATTTCCATACATATCGAGGTCGAAATGATCAATTGGAGGGTTCTCAAACATCGGAAAACTATCAATTAGAGGTTGCCTCCGTATACTATAGAAATAAGGCGTACCTCTAAAATTTACTTTGAGATGTTGTTTTGGTGTCGGCCTGAAAATTTATTTTCATCCATAGTTATAAAATTCGGAATTCCAAAAATAATATAGATCAATCATATCAATAAACATTCGAAAATCTTGAAAATAGATGGTCCAGAAAACTTGTTATAAGAAGTACTCTTTTTTGGATTTGGAATTCCTTTTTTTCTTTTCTTTAGCTCCATACGTCTCAAGGTCGAGATGATCAATTAGAGGGTTCTCAACCATCGGAAAACTATAGGTCCAAATAACTTGTTATGAGATGTACTATTTTAAGATGTTCTATTTTTTGGATTTAAAAATATTTTTTTTCTTTATTTCTGTACATCTCGAGGTCGAGATAATCAATTGGAGGGTTCTCAAACATCAAAAAACTATCTTGTGTAGGAATTTTTGGGTACACCTTACTTCAATGGTATAAGGTTGCAAGGATATATAAACTTTTTCCTTATACTATTCATGCACTAACACCTTAATATGGATAAAAAGTTAGGTCTGTACCATATAAAAATATACTAATTTCATACTGGTCCCAAAATATGGCATATTTACATAGAAGTCCTTTCTCTGGAATTTTTATTTATTCTAACTTTGCTCTTGCTCTTGTTAATTTCAATAATTTTAGTTTTTAATATCCATAGGCCAATCTGAAGTAAAAAATAAAAATAAAAATAAAATAAAATAAAAATATGACCCCTCTACACTTGATATTAACCCCTTGATGATTTGACATAGAGAGAGAGATTCCATCGAGGAGAGAGGGTTTTCTTGCAGGGGAGTAATAAGTAGTGACCGTGTTTTAGAGAAAGAGAATTGCTTCTTTTGGAAGCTGGAATAGGTTCTCGAGATCAGTTTTAGAGAGAAGAATCGTTCGTATTGTAATTGTAATGCTTTATATGAGAGTGAGAGAGGAAGATTATTTGAGATTGAAATGGGCTTTCTTGATTTTTTATTTAGAGACAGAGATAAGTTTCTTAGAGGTAAAAGAAACAATTATTCTTTTTTTCCCTTTACTGTTTCTTGGTTTTGGGGTAGGGGGTGCAGAACATCCATGGGCGGTCCGATATTTGAAAGTAGAATGTTTCAAATATCGGACCGCATCATAGTATATGGGTATAGGGTGGGTGGTTGTTAAATACTGGACCGCTCCTATAATAGAGCAATTTGATTTTTTTTGACATTAGACTGCCCTATGAATATATATATAAATCAATAGCTAAATAAAATTAAAACACATTCTCATGTTTGAAACATGGAGGCAAATTTGGAAAAAATAAAGAAGTGGGGATATATAAAACACATATGTAATTACCCTGAAAAATTGGGTGGCTACAATTATTCCATTGACGAAACTCAAACTTCAAAAGAAATTTTCTCGAACTTTGTGACACATCCAAGCAATCAAATTTCATATGGTTGTAAGGAATTATAACCACCTTGTATTAAAGGTAAATAGTCTCATTGTATACAATCCCTAATTTTATATTCTACACATTGTAATTTTAGAATTATAATATTCATACAACTTTATATAGGCCAACTTATGCATGCGTGTTTCTCTATAATATTCACTTGCGAAATCCTATATAGATGTCTCCCTTAAGCACTCACACATATATTATTTTGGATGGGGTTTCTATAAGTCAACCAACTTATATATACATGTGCAGGCCTCTTTTAAAATTCACTTTAAATTTTTAACATTCATCCTCTAAGCCAAGTTGATCATATATATATAAAGAGTTTAAACATTAAAATGTGCTTTTTTTTAATAGGGGATTTTTTTGGCTCCACCCATATCTGATTTGACCAGCACTTAATACGACATCCATTTCGAAGATACACGTTCAAGAGTCATCGGGCCCTTGTACCCACTCACTCATAGAACACTTTACCTATTGCTTCTCCATCTAGATTGTATTTTCTCATACCCCTATATAAATATTAGTTCTCATTTTGGATTGCTTTCTCTCAAGCTCTTAAGCGTGATTATCAATGGTTCGGGCCGGATACGGACCCGAATTTTTGTGATATTCAGTCTTCGGGCTGGGGCAAGGACAGGTTTAAAAAGATTTCTTTTCAGGCTAGTGCGGCTATGTGATGCGCGGCCCAAACCAAACCACCCCCTGTTGCTTCTCTCTTTGTGGCAGACAGCCCAACTAGGAACAAAACCAAATGTCACATTGAGAGGACATATACATAAGTCCCCTCTTAAAAATATATTTTTGAGATGGATTTTTTGACCCAATTTTTAAGGATATATAATCTCAAACATGGGGAT
>NW_006496807.1:46185-84466 GCF_000471905.2 Amborella trichopoda | reverse complement strand
CCAATGCAACGGTTGTATCATAGTATAATGAAAAGACACTTCTAGAAAACCATGTTTGTGGTATTTGTATGACCTCAACTTTTGCACACACACTCTTCATCTCAATAAGCAATCCCCCTTAAAAAAAAAAGTTCAATTTGAAACCTAGCTATGGTCCAAATGAGTCCCCTCCAAAAACGAATCTAGACCATTCATTTTGTGAATTTCAAGATCTTAGCTTTTATATACTCAAAATCATTTTTTCTTTTCTAATATTGTTCATTTAATGATAATAAAGTCATCCAAAAAAATTGGAAATGAAAAAATCCTTCTAAGACCTAGATCTAAGTATCTCACCAAAATGAACGGCCTATGTTAATTAGGCTAAAAATATACTTCTTAGGTTGCATTTTCAATTTTTTATTTTCTGTGATTGTTCATTAGAATAAAAAGAGTGTATATTTAAAATTTTGGATCAAACAAAGGGCCATAAGATGGTTTTTTATGGTTGTTGCATCATATTACTATACAACGATTGCATGAAACCATTGCTCTATATATATATCTATATATGTATATAAGTTATGTTGAGTACAACCGATCGCTAAACAAAACCTGAATTCATAAGCTTATTTAACAATTTCATCAGAGAAGCAAACGAGGGAACAAACCTAGAGGATTTGTCCAAGAATTGTATCTAATAAGCCCATTAAGCATTATATTATGGGAAAGCTTTCTATGTTCCCCCTACATAGTATAGAAGTTCTATCCTCCCCCTACCATCTAGCCATCCATTTTTTATCACGAGAGCCACCCACTGTTTCATTTTAAATCCGACATCTCAAAGTATTTTATTTTTAGTTTTTTTAATACATTTTTTCTGAATATGAAATTTGGTACGTGCCATCTTCTCATTGGGACGCACCTATAAAAAATAGTAACAATAATTGTTTGATAAAAAACAATGGCCAAAATACCCCTTGAAGCTTTCAAGGGTATTTTTGTCATTTTATTTTATTGAAAATAATTTTTTTATATTTTCCGTTAGTGCGAGTTTAATAGAGAAATGGACATCCAAATTTGGTGTCAAAACAGTTTATAGAAAATAAAAATAAAAATAAAACAATGTAGAGACGTGACATTGTTATTGGGGCAATCTTAGCCCTCCATTCAGATATGGAGAGTTCGATAAAGGGGAGGATAAAACTTTTATGTTTAGGGAGAACATAGAAACCTTTCCCCTATATTATAAGTTGAGGCATTAAGCAAAGGTCCAAAATTGTTTATTCTCGTAAAAATTTCACCCAATTTCGACAAAGAAGCGTTCGGGGATATTATTTAGAACAATCTAGTTTGAGTTTGATTGCTCAATTAAAAAATTTGCAAATTACTAAAGCAATAAAAAAAAATCAAATTACTAAAGCAATAAAAAAAAATCACTTACTTTGAATTTGATTGCTCAATATTCAAACTTCCACCTCAAAGATGCTTCTAAATACTCAAAATCTTCTAAAAAACCTCCTAATAACTTTGCAAAACATCAAAAAGTAAATATAATACCAATGGGTGATGTTTTGATCAATTTTTGTTAAGTTTGAGTAACCTTTCGATCCTAAAAAATTCACCACAATCTAGTTTTTTGGGGGGTCTCTCTCTAAATTTGGCTCCAACAAGTTTTAGGTTTCAAATGAACCTAAAACCCGAATTTTTGGCCCTTAAAAACAAAAAATGCCCTCACCGAATGGTTTTTTTGCCCCTGGGCACCCGCCTAGACGGGTTCCGTACCTTCCAGGCGGCTGCCCAAGGATCGACCGGCCAGATTGGCCGCCTAGGCCTGGGCGATACACCCAAGCCTTTTGGACCGCCTAGGCGCTGGACGGTCCGCTTTTTGAATCACTGCCCCTAGCCAATTAAACCAAAAAGCTGATGCAAAAATACGATGAAGGAATATGTGGCTGTGTGTTTTTTACTTTGACATTAATCGGTCATTTATTTACGTTTTAACTGGTTGAATTCCTTATTGTTACTTGTTTTGATTTGTATATAATCACTGTTCATGGTTGATTTATTGTGTCAATGTGTTTTGCGAAGTTTGTATTGGAGTTGTATCTATTTTCCACGAATCATCTCATCCAACTTGTATGAATCTGGTATTATAAGATTATGATTGTGGAAGTTGCACATCCTGATGGGAATACTAGATCTGTTTGCATATGTTGAGCGTAGACAACACTAAGTGTTTTAAGGGCTCTGAGTGCTCTTGAGGCCAAATCTATCTTGGATTCATGCAGAGTCATCATTAATAGTGGTCACTTGGTCCTTCAGTTAAGTGGCGTTGGAACACACTATTTAATGCAAGTTTCATCCCCTAAGGTAGGAAGGCATGTTGGTATTATCGACCTAGTGATTCTGCCAGAAATCCTATAAAAAACCTCGTGGGGGAACACCATGAGATGGTCAGGCTCACTGCAATCTTTGCGAGCTTGTGATCATTTCCTTCAATTTCTAATGGTGCATGAGGATGAAAATTTTCTTTTGTTTTCCATGATGTCTCAGGCTATGATGAGTATCTTCTCCTTATTAGCCTACACCTTGCATCTGCATTTCCCTTATTCTTGACCTCCATGGAAGAGGAGCTGAGGCTTCCTTATATTAGCTTTCTGTATCTCATATCTGCACCTATGGTCGAGGATCTTTACAAAATATTGTGCTGGTGTGTCTTCTGGGATAACTTCATCCCCATTAGGGGTGATACACTAAGGAGTATGCAACTGGAACTGTGGGGTGACACTCTTGGTTGAGGACTATTCCATTATAATTGGATTCCTGGGTAGCTTTAGCAGTTTGCTTATACTTGAAACTATGTCATCCTTCAACATTGTGGATTTAACAACATATATGCATATAGTACATAAATGCAAGAAAACAAGTATTGTTGAAAATGATTTTGAATCCGAATTATTTTAGGAATAGGAATCGCGGAATTGCGGCCAGCTAGAAGATTCTTGTTTTCAGAATCAACATCCATACAAGAGGTATCGACATACGACTAAAATGATATCAACGTCCCTACATAGATGGAATTAAGATTCCTAGCACTATGGAATCGAGTTTCCGAGCACTTTGGAATTGACCAATAAGGAATCAAGATTCCTTCATTTATGGAATGGAGCTTCCTAGGCATTTTGAATTGAGATTCATACCAATTCGGAATCGAGATTCATAGCAGTTTAGATTCTAGTTTCGAGTCATCTGGCAATCGATATGTGTAACCCCCTTATAACCAAGCATCAAGCAGATACATGGATAGTCTTGATTCTTTGTTCTACTTGGGAATAAGTATTACCAAACCATTTATAACTTGTTACCAAACCATTTATAACTTGTTACCAAAACAATAGTCTGATACCGACGTACAAAATTAAATGCAACAAAGAGTTTCACGACCATTTTTTAATCAACTTGGCACACTTGTATGTGCACATTATTTTTAAATTTCTCAACTTAAAATTTCTTTAATGTATCATTACAATGCATGATAAAGGAAATCAGCCTATAAAGAACATAGGCCACTTGATTTTTATTGGTCATTTTCTATAAAAAAATATGACATAAAGATGATTACATCCTGTAACTTCAGAATAAGTGTCGAGTAATTTGATGCTTTGATATCGTAAGCATCAGTTGTCCAAAACAAAGAGAGGTTTTACATAGGAAACATCACTTCTCCAAAAAAATAGTAAATAATAAATGGATAAGAAGATGAATGCAAATCCTAAGCGTATTGAGGGATTTGCGCCACGTGATAATGAGGGTAAAGATGTAGAACATATAAATTTTAATGCTCAAAGGACCAAGTTGCCTTGATCTTTTTTACCTGCAAAAGACATTAGAATCATACATGTTAAGTATATAGCTTAACTCTAAATATTTGCATTTGAAAGTTGATTCAAGTTACAAATAATTCAGCACTGCGTTCATTGAATTACTATTAAGAGAACCTAACCATGAGAACATTGAGAAGCAATGTCCTCCAATTGGGTTCCAAATAACTGAAATCAGAATCCATAATAATGGAGGTGAGTTTACATTACGACGAATTGTAGATTTGTGCATCTATGAACAATAGTACTTGATTTCGTGGAATCAAGATTCCAAAAAAGTTCGAATTGAGATTCTGTGGAGGTCAAAGCAAGATGCCATGTTGATTGAATCATAGTTCTCTGCACCTATGAATCGAGGTACTTGATGCCATGGATTCTAGATTGAAAAAATCGAGATTCATTACATGTGGAATCGGGAATAAACAAATGTGGAATCAAGATTGAATAAATGTTGGGATTGATATTCGAAAAAGTTGGGATTGAGATTCCATCAACAATGGAATCGAGATTCTGAAAAGGTTTAAAACAAGATTCCTAAATTAATGAATCAGTATTATTGAGTTCCAGGTAACAGGATTCGTGAAGATTCCTTGTCAGAATTGCCGAATGGGGTTTCTGAATCGGAATTTCAACCTTTGCAGAGAGATTCCAGTAGCCATGAAAGCAACCATAAAATTACTTAAAAATGGAATAATATAGTTTTTAGTTAATGGTCATGTAATATAGAAAGAAAACATTAATAATGATTTATTATAGCCTTGGTTGCAAAGGAAGACAATGATTCCATTGACTAGTATCTCTTATGAAATTAATGGTTGTTTTTAAGCATGGCGCCACCTTAAAAATATATTCGAGTGAAAAATGTAGAGATTAGAGAAAAGGTTCAACGGAATGCCCCAAAGAAGCACCTTCCTCATGGTTTTATATTTTTTGGTAGGTTGGCTAGGTTCAAATTCGATAACTCAAGTTTGAAATGAGTGCCTTCCAACATGTGTTGCATGGATTCTTCACTCTAGACTCTGGACCTGCGTTGAACATGGTTGGACAAGGGAGTTTACAAGTCTCTTGCGTCTAAGGATAAGAGGACGGTTACAAATCAAAACTTGTGCTTTTGCTCTTGTATCTGAGAGTAAAAGGATGGTTACAGGCTCAAACAAATGCCTGTCCCATGAGGAAGAAGAAAACCCATAAAAGGAAGGACCTCCTCATGAAGAAGAAGCAAAACCACTTGGAGAGTCAGTTTTAATTCATCTGACAAGTGAGAGGATGGTAACAGGCCAGAAGACAAAGCAGAACCACTCCAAGAAGATAGCCTCAGTCCATCCGACGTTTATATCAAACATACAAACCAGATACCTCATCTGACACGTATATCAAACATACGATGTGGGATCCATTCGACATGTATAACAAACATACAAGATGGGCTCCTTTGGCAAGGAGCTGGCCTATGATGGAAAGCACACCCTATTCACAGTGGAGGCCCTTCCACAGAACAACATGGACCCCACTGTCGTACTGCTGGATTTGGTTTTCGATAGGTAACACTGCCCACGCCACATCCTTCATCACTCTTTGTCGGCCCATGAACATCGCCGCATGTAGCTCATCACGAACGTCGCAAACCCCGCATGTGACTTACTGACACATGCGAGTGTCATTCTCCGCATCGTGATAAGCCACATGTGCTGATCAGTGCCGGCTGGGTCCTCCAAAGGTCAGCATCGGTTGCATGCCCAACCCCTAGCACCGGCTATTTTGCTTGAGGGTCAGCGCCGAATATATCAGCACTCCAAATCATCAGCGCCGGTTACCTTAGTGCTAGTTGCACTTCTGTTAGTACCGGCCCTGTCGTGACTGTTCACCTCCAGAGACCCTTAGTTTTTCAAAGCTTAAGTTTTTGCATCCTCTTAATGATCACACGATTTCCAAGGGTGAAAGTTCGTCTTCAGCAACCGTACGCCTTCCCCATGATGGTTGACCTCCTACAATCGTACGGTACACCTCCTGTGACCGTTCGTCTTCCATCAGAACTTCTGCCACACGGCTAGAAACTCACTGAAAAAACTTTCCTACCTATGTCTTTTGGCCTGGGCTTTACCAGAACCTAACTGAGAAACTTCTCCAAACTTCCCCTAAGTTCCTGAATAACCTCTGCAACACCATGAAAAGTGTCGAAAAGTACCACAACACAGAGAAACCTCTTAAAAAGTTCCAAAAAACTCCCAAGACGTGCAGAAATACTCACTGTGATGTTTCCCTCCTCTTCTACCATAAAAATTGTAGTCGGAACCTCTTCTGTTTCCCGGAGAACTCGCCTTTCCTCGTTGCTCTCCTTGCAACTTCACCGAATTCTTGGCAAAGTCTGCTCGCCGAAGGTCTTCCCTGCCAAATTGCTAGAATCTTGCTGTCTGCCAAAGAACCTTCCCTGCAAAACTTATGCTGAAGTCTTACTGCTCGCTGGAAGTTCAACTGACCACCCTCTCCTCACCGTTAAAGAAAAATTTTGCTTAAGTTATTTTTTACCCTTGGTGAAAAATGAGGGCAAAACAGGGTTTTACCCCCTTATATATATTACACTGCCCTCGAATGCCCCTCACAAGCCGAGAATTCTAGTCGCGTCTAAGAAAAGCCAAGCGACGGTGAGCCGGGTCGGCTTTGACTCAAGTCCCGAAGTAACTTTCATCGACCCATCACCCGACAGCGGTTGAATTTGAAACCACCTTAGCGTCGGTTAACCAGCGCCAGGTAAGTTTCAAAATAACCCTAATGCCAGTTGACTAGCATTGGGTAGGTTTTGAACCACCCTAAGGCCGATTGACTTAGCACCGGTTGTGTTTTTTAAGAGCTCAGCATCGATTGGATATTCGCTAGAAACCATGATCGCTACACCTGGCACCGGTTGTATTACATAAAGCCCATTGTCACCGACTCCAGGTTGGAGCAATATATGCCCTACTAATATCCCTAGTAGAGTTGCACCCAAGAAGTGATGTGTCATCCCTAGTGGACTTGCACCCAGGCCGTTGCACCTAAATCGTAACCTCCCCAATGGAGTCAGGAGCCTCCCCTCATCCGCTAATAGGAGTCACACCCATACCACAGCTCATTATCCCCAGTGGAGTTGGAATCATGTTTACCCCTACAATCCCCAGTGGGTCAGTTTCACACCATGCTACCTTATTCCCAGGGAGTCGAGCTACCAGTCATAAGCCAATTCTCCATAGAGTCCCATCTTTCACCCTAAAGAATACGCTTACCCCCTTTAACCCTAGTGAAGTCCACCTCTGTTGGTCATCCTTCATTAGGTCGCCATTTTTATCTGAGCCCTCTGCTTGTGTATGGCCTTGACCATTTTATCCCCAGGGAGTCAGATTGCCAGCCACTGACCTATTCCCCATGGAGCCTCACCTACATGGCGACCGACACAATGGTCTAGATGCACGACCCTAAACTCCATGGTCCAAACGATATGACCTTAAACAGTAGTTGTGGTCTAGATGCACGACCCTAAACTCCATGGTCCAAACTATATGACCTTAAACACTGTAGCTGTGGTCTAGATGCACGACCCTAAACTCCATGGTCCAAACTATATGACCTTAAACACTGTAGCTGTGGTCTAGATGCATGACCTTAAACTCCATGGTCCAAACTATATGACCTTAAACTATAGCCGTGGTCTAGATGCATGACCCTAAACTTCATAGTCCAAACTATATGACCTTAAACTGTAGATGTGGTCTAGATGCATGACCCTAAACTCCATGGTCCAAACTATATGACCTTAAACTATAGTTGAGGTCTAGTTGCACGACCTTAAACTGCTCCGTCCATACTGCATGACCCTAAACTCCTCAGCCCCATGGTCCAACTATATGACCTTAAACTATAGCTGAGGTCTAGTTGCACGACGTTAAACTGCTCGGTCCATACTACATGACCCTAAACTACTCAACCCCATGGTCCAAACTATATGATCTTAAACTGTAGCGGAGGTCTAGTTGCACGACCTTAAACTGCACAGTCCTAGTTGTATGACTTTAAACTGTAAGATCACGGTTTAGCTGTATGACATTAAGCCATAGTGCATGTCCTAGTCGCATGACGATAAAAGGCTCAACACCATGGTCCAAGCTATATGACCTTAAACTGTAGCGGAGATCTAGTTGCATGACTTAAACTGCACAATCCTAGTTGTATGTCTTTAAACTACCTAACCAATGTCCAGCTCTATGACCTTAAAACATAGTGCACGTCCTGCTGCCATGACGATAAACTTCTTTGCATAGGTCCAGGAGGTGTGACCATAAACTTATCCCCACGTACGTGCATTTTCATGCACACCTTCCCTAAACCTACCTGTTAGTGTGTGTGTGCCATCTTCATAACACCCCAATGTGTCCATTCACGTTATCACGATATATCATTCCCCAATGAGTCTCACCTGCACTCACAAAACAGTGAACCATCTCGCCATCCAAACTCATGGTAAATTAGTAGGTCACCAACGCTTGCTCACATTTCATACATCATCCATCCTTCATAGGTAGCCTCAAGCCATCTCCCCAAGTGAGTCAAACCACCACCATATTCACTCCATGACCTTCTTAGACTGCCATTCATCACCATCATGGTCTAGCTGTATGACCTTAAACCATAGTGCACGCCCTGGTCGCATGACAATAAACTACTTCATGCAGGTCCCTAAGGCATGACCTTAAAACACACCTTCACAAAGAAAAAGAGAAAAGAACGGGCATGGTGTATACCTGAACAAGGGAACGCCATGAGTAAAAATGACGAACGAGCATGGTCATGAAACCATGAAAGGGTATCGTGAGTAAAAGTGCACAAAAAGGGTGGACATGGCAAAAAGGTCATAGGTAAAAGAGCCCCAAATAAAAAAGAAGTTAGTGAAAACCGTCTCTACGGTGCCGCTTCCCCAGTCTAAGTAAAAACCCGCAAAGGGCGCTTGGATAAATAAAATCACTTGATGCAACATTCTCTTCCACAGGCGACCTCAACCAACACTCCCTTCATCATCAAAACATCCAGCAGGGTGTAGATGTTAAAATCATCCCTCATCTTCCTTCTTTAGTCTTGGGTGAACAGGTAGCCCAGTCGACATCCTTCTTCAGTCCTAGGTGAATAGGTAGCCCAGTCGATACCCTTCTTCAGTCAGGGGTGAACAGGTATCCCAGCCGACATCCTTCTTCAGTTCTGGGTGAACAGGTAGCCCAGTCGACATCCTTCTTCAAGGCTGGGTGACAACGTAGCCCAGTCATTATCCCTTCTTCAAGGACCATCCCTTCTTCAAGGCTGGGTGACAACGTAGCCCAATCATTTTCCCTTATTCAGAGCTGGGTGACAACGTAGCCCAGTCATTATCCCTGCTTCAAGGACCTTCTCTCCATGCATGAAATGTGCATGCCCCCCTCTTATGAACCTTATCCCCATGCATGAAATGTGCATGCCTTCTCCTTCTCTTATGGACCTTCTCCCCATGCATAAAATTTGCATGCCTTCTCCCTCTCTTATGGATCTTCTCCCCATGCATGAAATGTGCATGCCTTCTCCTTCTTTTATGGACCTTCTCCCCATGCATGAAATGTGCATGCCTTCTCCTTTTCTTATGGACCTTATCCCCATGCATGAAATGTGCATGCCTTCTCCTTCTCTTATGGATCTTCTCCCCATGCATGAAATGTGTGTGCCTTCTTCTTCTCTTATGGACCTTCTCCCCATGCATGAAATATGCATGCCCTGTCCTTCTTCTATTATGGACCTCTCTCTCTATAAGGCTAGGTGAAAAAGTACCCTAGTCAAGGCAAGAAACTGACAAAGCCAAGGGGAAACCTGGTAGAGATGTCAGCTCGCCTAGCCGGCACGACCAGACCTTTGGGATCAGCTAATAGAACCTGCCCCCGACTGGACTCTGTAGACGAGACCCATAGTGGTACTCTGATCGTCAAAAGCAAACCTGGTGTAGCAGCAAACAACGTCGCCAATTTGTCTCTTCTCCCCCAAAAGTCTCCACAGACGGACCCGCGAACAATGCATCCCTACGTCTGAGCATCCTAGTACACCGTTACGTGAATCTCTTCGGCATGCACGTGGTCCTGTGGCTAGGAAGGAAAAAAGTGAAATTCGAATGAAATTTTTTGAATGATTGTCCTTCTCGCTTCTCTTAGAGGACAACATTCGGCGAGGCAAGTTGTTTGAACGTATTTTCAGCATCTTGGTCCCTGATTGGAAGCAGGTCAATAAAGCCTATAAAAAAGTGGAAATTCTCGACAATCACGAAATGGCCCCAGAATTGGTCAATATCTTCATTAGTACTTTAAAATACCACCTGCCAAGTTTCATCACGATAAGACATGTCTAAGGCAGTGAACACAAAGAAAAAATTTCAGCAAAATCGATCTCTAGCGCCTTGAAATGGACCCTGTAACTAGAGACATACTTTTGGTGTGTCAAATAGCTATGAAACCACTATCATTAGATCTGGCACGGTTGAAAACCTATATGGTTCAAGTTTCAGCTTAATCAAGCACTCCAAAATACCGAGAAGGGGTAAGCCGCACACTATTCCCGTGTGGCCTCACTCCATCAAAACACCATTAAAGGTGGCTGTTTTTATAGTCACAGGCAATTATTTTTTGGGGCCTATAATCCACTTGTTCCAAGTCAGATTGCTCTCAAATTTGGTGAGCATGTTCATCTCATTGAGACAAGTAATTCAATATGCGATGCGCCCCGTGATGACGCCCGAGCAGGGAGAAAAACTTATTGAAAGTCACTGATCCATGAAGGAAATTGTAGAAAATTCAGCTACAGAATGCCTCATACGAGTAGTCGAATCACAACGCTTGTAAACCCGACCGGCACTAAACCAATTGCATCATGTGCGTGAGGTCTGAGGCTATCTCTGACCCGAACCTCACGTACGATGAATGGTTGGATTTCACACATGAAGGCATTAAATCTACAGTAAATTTTGGCCATTGGATTTCAAGATTTCGGCAAAAAACTCAAAGACAACAAAATCTTCATCTGAACACGAAATCGAGTTACGTTTTTTGTACGCGATCGTGACGACATGCTCAGTGTGATTCAATGAAGAAGTCATGAAGAAACATCCAGGAACGAGCACACAATCGATCCAAATTTTCAAGATTCATCGAAGATTCAAGTCTCGTGACCATGGCTCAAAAACATGATTAATGGCTCGAAGTTGGTATCGAAACGATCGCCATGCCGAGCCCTATAAGAAAGCAATAAACTTTCGATCAAACAGGCAACGGAACACCCCCGGATCAACCATGAAAGATCACGCAAGATCTCGGGTAACAGTAGGGACTGTTCTGGAATTCCGCACATTGTTAGGCAGGGGCACAACAATCTTTTTGCACCCATTTTTAGAATTTCTTTAAATTCAATTAAATCGTAATTACCTTCAATTAGGGTTACTTTGGGTGTCCACCCATGTTTGGGCCCAATTCTATATAAACAGGCACTGCCTCATTGTAAAACGACGCTCGGTTCATTCTTTGATCATTCAATAGAAACTTCCATTCTTGCTTGAGCCTATGAGTATGTCTTGAAGAGAGAGAAGAGAGAGAAGACAAGGGTTGGTACCCTTTGGGCAGGTAACTCCTCTCCTCCTCTTTTTCTCTCTCCTCCCCTTTTCTCATCTCTCTCCCTTATTACAACTGGCACAAGCCTAGTGCTGGTTGGTTCTTCTCTCTCTCTCTCCTCTCTTTTGTCCCTGCACCGAGTGGGATTTTCCCTCTCTTCTTCTTCTTTCATTCCCAGCACTGGGTGTTTCCCTCTCTTCTTCTTCTTTCATCCCCAATACTGGGTGGGATTTTCTCTCTCCTCTCTTCCCTAACAATCGATAAACCCCAGCGTCGGTTGGATTTCTCTCTCCTCTCTTCCCTAACAGTCGGTGAACCCCAGCACCAGTTGGATTTCTCTCCCCTCTCTTCTTTAACAGTCTGTGAACCCCAATGTCGATTGGATTTCTCTCTCCTCTCTTCCCTAACAGTCAGCAAACCCTAACATCGATTGGATTTCTCTCTCTTCTCTTATCACAGTCGGCGAAGCCTAATGCCAGCTCGATCTCTCTCCCTGGCTTCTCTCCTGTCGCAACCGGTGCAAGCCTAACGTCGATTGGTTTTCTTCCTCTCTTCTCTCTTCTCTTTTGAAACAGTCGGCAATGTTCAGCGTGGACTGCATCTTCCTTCCCTCCCTCTTTTTTCCTCTTGTCTTTTCTCCCCCCTCTCTGTCTATTTCCTTCTTCTTTTACTTCATTCTTTCCCCCATAACCATCACTCTGCTATTCTTTCATTCGACTAAGAAGGATTGAGGTTAGCCTCTCATGGAAGCCCTATTGTCTAGCCGTAATGTTGTCTTGCCAGGATTGCTTGGTTCGTTTTATTGCCACGACAAACTGACCATCGTGCTTAGCTAGTCGGTATTGATAATGACGTCTAGTATTGAGCCCTTTTTACTACCATGTCAGGCCAAATAGTCGCCTGCTTGATCCTCTCGCTCAATCAAACTCTTCTCTCTCATGTCTTTCTTCCCTTCGTCTTTTTGAATACGCCTGCTTATGTACGTTCATCACAGAGGAAAAAGGTGAGGTCTGACCCACCCGTCTTACAACCTTTGCCATATATATATGTAATTACAGAAAATAAGAAGAATACAAGCCAAGGAAGGTGATTCGGAACCAGTTTCATTATTGGGGGCTTTCTTCGTGATCTAAGAGGGCACCCATATGAGCCAACCCTAGTAAGTCCCAAACCCACCGTTAAAATTCCTCTCTCACTGGTTGGTAACACCTGCCCTCGTTCTCGAACAAGGTTCCCGAGAGAGCAATCTCATAAACGTCTCGGGTCTTCCCTCGAAACCCGAGATGTGCGCCACCCGATCATCCAAATCTAGAGGGCGAGATCAGGGCACCTAACTAGACATATAAGAGGAAGGATGAGAAGAAGAAGAAGAAGAAGAAGAAGAAGGAAAAGGGTCAATAGGTGAGGGACTTTTAAGGTCATTCCCCTCATCAGATCGATTTGGGTAGCTTTTTACATCATCACCAGAATTGGACGTGTACAAGGAGTATTTTCGGTCTTTCCCTTGCTTAGACCATTGGGGAGTGATTTTAATGTTGTCACCCTCATTGGACGTACTCCGAGTAGAAGATAGCTTGGGTATATCCTCTTAATGGGGTAAGGAATTGAGGAAGATCTTGCATGTGATGAAGTCTTGCAAAGTTGGCAATGGGGGAAGAGGCTTGAGAAATTCCTGCTCCATTAGCAGTTGAGCAGTAGTGTTTCTTCGGCGAGCAGCCCTTAGTCCTCGCCTTCTTCTGGTTTTCATTGGCAGCGGTTGATCCATCTCGCTAGGTTTATGAACTGCCTTAGCTTGATGAACTGCTTCTCGCCTTAAGGACCTAAGTCTGCTCTGCCCATGATAGACTATCCATGATTGAGACGTTGAGGGTTCAACAGGATCTGAGTGAGCTTCACCCATGACTTGTGTCAGGAGGTTCCCTCGCACTGGTGGAGCAGTGGTTTGGGAATCACTTTTTGGAATGTTGTAAGACTCTTGGCATCCCTGTATTTTCTTCACGATTATATCATGGAAACTGGAGCATTCGCTCAGGTTGTGGCCCCATATCTGATGGTACGGGCATCAATGGTTCTCAGTTCCCTGAACAAGGTGTCGGAGCTGCCTTGTCGGCTTGGTGTGATGAGGCTTTCTTGAAGCATCATGACAAACAAGGCACGAAGGAGGTTAAGCGCTTCGTCTTCCACTTGGACTGTTACTGCCTGAGAGGCTTATGTCGTCCCGAATGCCTTCTTTAACTCTTCAAGCTTTATTGGCCCTTCTGAATCAGGGCCTTGATAATGTCTTTCAACATGTAGCAATCTTCTGTAGGGTGGTTAATCCTTTGATGGTAAGCACGATAGTTTGTTTGGGTATCGAGTCTAGCTTGATCAGGGAACTTGGTCTCTGGGAGCTCGATCATATTCTGTTCCAGTAACAATCGGAGTACTGCAAGGACCCATTCCTTTTCAAAGGGGTAGACCTTGTTCCTATGCCTGGTCTAATAATCATCCCGATTAAGGTTCGCAGGTGAGGGTACCCGGTTGTATGACTATTATTAGTTGTCTGTTTGAGGCACTTTCATATGTTTACTCCTTTGGAGAGGTCCAAAGTTTGGGAGGGAGCTTTCTTTGGATCGCCCATGCTGATCACTCCTTTTGGTTGGTTGCCCCAGGTCTTAGTCTGAGAGCTACCAATGCCTTGATTGTTTCTTAAGCTTGCAGACTGTTGTCGTGACCCGCCATGGTGGCGTGACATACTTTTTATGCGGACTGACTTGGAGATCAGCTCTGACAGGTTAGTCAAATTGGAGACCTCGACATGTAGAGCAATCTCAGGTCGCATGTTCCGCACACAGGTTTGAACCGCTTCCTTCTCAGGCATGGGATTGGGATGACGAGCGGCCAAATTTCTCCACCTTGATATAAATTGATCCACAGGCTCATTGGGATCTTAGGTCAAGGTGAGAAGCTCGATGGTTCTCTCTCGACCTCATAGAAACACTAGCAGAATAGTTTCTCCATTTCTACCCAAGTATGTACTGAGTTTGGGGGAAGCCGAGCATACCACTGGAAAGCTGGGCCATCAAGGGTTTCAACAAACTGACGGAGAAGGAGTCTACCATCAGCCACTGTTTCTCAACATGCTACTTAAAAGTAGGTGATATGCTGGTTCGGGGAGGTGGTTCCATTAAATAGGGAAAACTTCCCTTTCTTGTAATCTGAGGGAAACAACACTTAGTCAATGTATGAAGGATACGACTTTTGATAAGGCGCTGCACCCTGTCTTCTCGGGATTTGTCTGTTCTTTAAACTATGGGTCACCATAGCATCGATGTCTACCTGTGAGATGGGGTGAAGGACAGAATTGTCCGGTGAGGCAGAGGGAAGGGGCTGCCTTGGAGGTGCATCATCTGAATGATGGGAATCGACCTCATGATTTGCTGATTGTCGTGCGGCATCTATGCGATCAATCTTCTCCATCATTGCGCGCACCATGTATTCAAATTTATTCATGCACTCTTCTTGAGAGGCGCTAGGCTCATTTATAACCATTACGCTGACTGTTTCTCTAGGAAGGTCAGTGTTAGCTGCAGTTGAGGGCTTCTGGGATTGACAGGTTGCACGTGGCAAATAGGTTAGCAAGGGATCAACATGCCTCGACTGGACTCGAGTTCTGTACGTCCATTGCGTGAGGAATGGTTCTCGACAGTCTTGAGACCGTGGCTGCTGAGGGGCTAGGTCGTCTTCTTCAACACTAACATAGTGCAGGGTTCATGGATTCTTCTTCAGGCCTTATCATCTGAAGAGGGTAGAAGGGGTTCAGGTGAAGAGGGTCATCACAGCTAGTTGCCCCGACCCTCTTGGTTGCTTCCCTAGTAAAAATTTACAGACCCCTATCGCGTTTGGCTTTGAGGTTTTGATGGACCTCATGTCAGAACTGCGATCGAGACTGCGGCTGGTCGACCTTGCTTGCGCAAGAAAGAGTTGTTTCCATTAGGTGAAGCAACAGATGTGGGCCAGGAACTGGGGTCATCCTGGGCTGGGGAGGATGAAGGATTTGATCTCCCATCAGGTCTTTGCCTCGAGCTCTCTTATGGGCTTCAGAGACATGATCGAGATGACAGAGCTGGTTCAAAATGGTACTCTTGAGGAAGGTCTTCGAGTACCAAAGTTGGAGGGGCTTGCCCAAAGAAGGAGCAGATAAAAGCAGGGTTGACTCATAAGGACTCCTGAGTCGGGGGAGAGGGGCTGTCTATGATGGCAATGCGTTTGCGTCCCTTGAAGAAGGATGACGGATGACTTTGGGGTCAGCCCGGGCTCGAACAAGTGGTCTGGCCCTAAGAGGCCGAGAACCACGAGCAGGCGTTTGTAAGAGAACAAATGGAAGCCTGCCCCTTACAAGGTGCGCTAGTGTGTGCAGAGTAGGAGGACGCGGGGATCATCTTCCATGTACTCGGGTTGATGCAGCGATGGCGTTGACCCGAGTGATGGGATGCAAATGCGCAACGTGTGCAGGACTCTGCTTTGGGAGGCCTGATCTTGGATGTTGACTCGAAGTAACATAACAGATGCCTCGAGGTGTGGCTCTAGTGGATGACCCACGAGCCTTATGGTGTGTGCTAGAGGTGGAGGCCCCGGGGTCTCCACCTCGATGTGCTGAGCCTCTAAGGGTAGAGACTCATGGTGGTGCAGGAATGTGGGGGGTAGCCTTGGGGTGACCCACTGAAGCAACGGCAACTTGCTTGCCTTTTGCAGAAAGGGACTGAGCAGACTTCCGGCATACCTCGGCGATGCGACCGACAAGTGACTTGCCACTGACATGGTGCATGCTGTGAGTGGCAGCAGATATGCTACCAATGCAGGGCACCTTGGTGGAAGTTCCACCAGGGCATGTAAATGGGGAGTTAGGGACCTTTAAGTCTCTTCTCACGCCAATCCAGGTTAAGACCTGGGAGCTAGACACTAGGTCTTTGCTCAGAAGGACAGTTGGGAACGAAGTTCGACAAACTTGTTTTGGGGGGATGCTCGCGAATGCGAGGATCAGAAAATTCCCAATTTGGATAAACGGGTTAAGAAATCCAGCAGTCGTGTGGTGTGTGAAAACAAAAAAGCAAGGAAAAACTAGCCAAACAAAAACAACCCGACGAAGGCGTAGTAAGTCCCCAGTGGAGTCGCCAAGCTGGTTCGGAATCGCCTACCTTGGCTTGTATTCTCTTGTTTCTGCAATCACACACACATGGTTAATTTTACAAGACAAGTGGGCCGAAAGAGACCCCACCTTGTCTTTGAGCGAATGTACACGGATGTGCACATCCAAAACGAAGAGAGGGTAAGAGGATAAGTGAATGAAGAAGAAAGGGGTAAATCAGAGGAATTTTGACTACGTGGCGAGACTAACACGGCAGCTAGATCAGCAAGTGATTGACCCGGCATGGTAGTAAGACGGGCACGGTAACTAGACCGGCACAACAAAAATACTACTAGACACCAGAACAATCATCGGCCAACCGGGCACAATGGCTAGCCTATCGTGGCAGTAAGGCGGACTCGGTAACTAAGACCGGCTCAACGATAATACTGCTAGACGATAAGACTACTATGGCAATGTTTATC
Source organism: Amborella trichopoda (assembly GCF_000471905.2). The sequence goes on along the minus strand of NW_006496807.1, from coordinate 67,371 downwards.
TCAGCCTCTCTTGGTCAAATGAGAGAGAGAGAAGAAAGAAAGAGAGAAAAAGAGCAAGGGAACATAGGTGGCGATGAGAGAAAAGATAGGAAAGAACATGGACGGCGATAAGAGAAAGATAAGACAACATATGGATGGCGATGAGCTCCTGCCGTCCATGATGGAAGGGTAAGAAGAGAGAGAAAACACAGGTGGCAATGAGCTTCCGCCGTCCGTGACAAAAGAATGACAGAAGCGAGAGAAGACATGGGCAGCGATGTGCTTTCGCCGTCCATGACAAAAGACTGAGGAAGAGAGAGAATATATGGGTGGTGATGTGCTTCCCCCGTCCATGATAAAAGATTAAGTGGAAAGAGAAAACATGAGCGACGACTTGCTTCCGCCATCCATGACAGAGAATAGGAAGATAAAGAAAACATGGGTGGTGATGTGCTTCCGCCGTTCATGACAAACGATTAAGAAGAAAGAGAAAACATGGGCAGCGATGTGCTTCCGCCATCCATGAAATAAGATTAAGAGGAAATAGAAAACATGAGTGGAGATGTGCTTCCACTGTCTATGATAGAGACTAGAAGGAGAGAGAGAACATGGACGGTGATGTGCTTTCGCCGTCCATGACAGAAGAGAAGACAAGGACACTTTGACAGAGGCTCAGCCCACCACTCGGGTTAAGGCCAGGCTCGTTGTTCATGTCTCTGAAGCAAGAAGACATCATGCTAGGCGATAGACTTTGCCATGCATGAACAGAGAAGGAGAGAGAATAAAGAGACATTAGGAAAGAGAAGAGAGAGAAAGGAAAGGTAAAGAAACAGAAGGAAAGTGGATAAAGAAGATTAGAGAGGAAATAGGCAAGAAATATGGACAAGATGAGAGAGAAAGAGAGAGATAGAGATGAGGAGAGAGAAAGAGAGAGATGATAGGAGGAGAGAGAAAGAGAGATGTGAGGAGGAGAGAAAGAGAGATGAGAGGAGGAGAGAGAAAGAGAAAGACTAGAGGAGAGAGAAAATTACCTTCACCAAAGAGTACTAGACCTTTTCTCCTCTCTCCTCTCTCTCTCCAAGATGTGCTCACAATTTGCACGTGAAAATTCTCAAATTTTATTGATGAGTATTGAAAATCGATCCTTTTAACAATTGTGTTTAACATGTAGTTATATAATTGGGCCCAAACATGGGTGGATGCTCAAAACTACGTAAATTGATGATAATTACAATTTAATTGAATTAAAAGAAATTCTAAAATTGGGTGCAAAATGATTGTTTTGCCCCTGCCCAACAATGTGCTAAATTTTAAAATAGTCCATGCTGCTGCCTTAGAACTTGCGTGATCTTCGGCGGATGATCCGGGGTTTCTCTGGTGCCCATTTGATCAAAAAATGATTTTTTTTTATAGGGCTCAGCATGGCGATCGATTTGATACCAACTTCGAGCCATGAATCGTGTTTTTAAGCCATGATCATGCGACTCAAAATTTAGATGAATCTTGGAAACTTCAGATCGACAGTGTGCTTGTTTCTTGATGTTTTTCCATGATTTCTTCATTATATTGCACTGAGCATGCCGTCACGATCGCATGGCAATAAACGCAGCTCGATTTCGTGCCCGGACGAAGATTTTGTCGACTTAGATTTTTTGTCAAAATTTGAAAATCCGGCGGCCAAAATTTATAGTAGTTTCAATGCCTCCATGTGTGAAATACAATGACTCATCGTACGCGGGGTTCAGACTAGATATAACCTCGAACCTTATGCATATAATACAATTAGTTTCACGTCAATCGGGTACGCGAGCGTCGTGATTTGGCCGCTCGAGTAAAACATGCTACTGTTGAATTTTCTAAAACTATCTTCATGAATCATCAACTTCCCTCTAGTTTTTCTCCCTGCTCATGTATCGTCATGGGTCGTGACACATATCAAAATGCTCGTCTTGATGAGACGAACACACTCACCAAATTTGAGAGCGATCTAACTCAGAATAAGTGAGATATTAGCCTTTGAAGTTGCTCCTCAGGACTGTGCACATCAAACTCCTTTAATGGAGATGGGTGTAGGGAGGCCGTACGGGAATAGCATGCGGCCTACCCCTCTTTGGTCTTTTACCTATAACTTTGTTCTAGAATGCCAGATTAAGCCGAAACTTGAATCATAGGGATTTTTTACTGTGCTGGATCCAATAAAGGTGGTCCCATAGCTATTTGATGCACTGAGAATATAGCTCTAGTTACAGGTCCTTTTCAGGGTGCGAGACGCTGATTTTTCTGAAAATTTTTCTTTGTTTGCGCTACCATAGACATGTTAGATTGAGACAAAACTTGGTAGGTGGCCTTTTGGAGTGCTTCGAAAGATTCTAACCCATTCTGGGGCAATTCTGAGACTGTTGGGAGCTTCACTGCATGTTAAGGCTTTATTGACTGGCTTCCTCTTTATTCTGTATCAGGAACCAAGGTGTTGAAAAATGTCTTCAAACACCCGTCTTCTCTTGGATTTCATTGAAAGTGCTTGATTCATCTCGCTAAGTTTATAAAAATCCCTAGCTTGAAGAACTGCCTCACATTTTAAGGACTTAAGTCAGCTTCGCTCGTGGTAGACTCTCCATGGTTGGGAAGTTGACGGTTCAGCAGGATCGAAGGCCTCAACACGAGATTCTTGCACTGAAGCATTCTCCTGTATGTGGATGTTGTCTTGTGGATGATCTTCTACGACGACATAAGCAATGTGACCTGTTTGAACCTTCTTTACGACTATGGCTTCGAACCCATAGCATTCGCTCAGCTCATGGCCCCATATCTGATGGTATGGGCACCAATGATTCTCGATTCCCTTGGCAAGGCATCTAGGCTACCCTGTCGGCTTTGGTGTGACGAGTTCCTATTGGAGCATCATACCGAACAAAGCCTGAAGGAGATCTGATGACAGCTAATCAGAAGAGTGCGGACCTTTGCTTTCCTCCTGCACTGTCACCGCGTGGGAAACCTCAGTTGCCTTGAATGCTTTCTTGAGCTCTTCGAGCTTTATCTGACCCTTCTGGATCACAGCCTCGATGACATACTTGAGTGTGTAGCATTCCTCTGTGGGGTGGCTTATCCTTCGATGATAAGCACAATATCTAGTGTGGGTGTCAAGTCCGGCTTGATCAGGAAACTTACTCTAAGGCAACTCAATCATGTTCTGCTCCAGTAATAACCAGAGTAGTGCATGGACCCATTCCTTCTCAAAAGGATAAACCTTATTCTTATGTTTGACCCAGTAATCATCTCGATTAAGGTTCGCAGGTGGGGGTACCCGATTATATGACTGTTGTTGTTTGCCTGCCTGAGGTGCTTTTGCTGTGCGTACCCCTTTCAATAGGTCCAAAGTTTGATACGTAGCCTTCTTTGAATCAATGACGGTGACGGCTGCGCTGATTACCCCTTTTTGTTGATTGGCCCGAGCGTTAGTCTGGGAGCTACCATTGCAAACTGTTGTCGTGACCCACCATGGTGGCATGACAGGCTTTCTATGTGAACCGACTTAGAGATCAGCTCTGACATAGAGATGAAATTGAAGGCCTCAACATGTAGAGCAATCTCAGGTCGCATGTTTCGTACACAAGTTTGAGCTGCTTCCTTCTCAAGCATGGACTTTCTCTCTCCTCTCATCTTTCTCACTCATCCCCTCTTTGTCTCTCCTCTCTTCTTCTTGTCTATCTCTCTTTCTCTCTCTTCTTTTCTCGCTCCTCTCTTCTCCTCTTTATCTCTTTTCTCTCCTCTCTTCTCGTCTTTTTCTCTTTCTCACTCATCTTCCCTTCTCATCTTTATCTCTTTCTCTCTCATCTTATCTTCTTATCTATCTCTTTCTCTCTCTCCTCTCTTCTCATCTTTATCTCTTTCTCTCTCATCTTCTCTTCTTATCTTCATCTCTTCTCTCTCTCTTCTCTTCTCATCTTTCTCTCTCATCTTCTTTTCTTATCTATCTCTTTCTCTCTCTCATCTCTTCTCGTCTTTATCTCTTTCTCTCTCTCATCTCTTCTCGTCTTTATCTCTTTCTCTCTCATCGTCTCTTCTTATCTTTCTCTCATCTTCTCTTCTCGCCTTTATCTCTTTCTCGCATCTTCTCTTCTCATCTATCTCTTTCTCTCTCCCCTCTCTTCTTGTCTTTATCTCTTTCTCTCTCATCTTCTCTTCTCATCTTTATCTCTCTCTCTTCTTCTTCTCTCTATCTTCATTTGCCCCCTTCTAATGCAACTGATGAGTCCTAACGCCAGTTGGTTTTCCCTATTCGACAAAACTTAGCACCGATAGGTTTTCTTTCTCCTCATTTGTCAGTCGGTGAAACTTAACGCCGACTAATTTTCTCTTTCTTCTTATGTCAGTCGATGAAACTTAACAGCGAATGGTTTTCTCTTTCTTCTTCTGTCAGTTGGAGAAACTTAGCATTGACTAGTTTTCTCTTTCTTCGTTTGTCAGTCGGCAAGACCCAACACCGACTGGTTTTCTCTTTCTTCTTATGTCAATCGGTGCGACCCAGTGTCGATTGGTTTTCTCTCTCCTCTTCTGTCAGTCAGTGAGACTCAACACCAAAGGTTTTCTCTCCTCTTCTATCAATCGGTGAGACCCAACACCGACTGATTTTCTCTCTCCTCTTCTGTTAGTCGATGAAACTCAACACCTATTGGATTTCTCTCTCCTCTTCTATCACAGTCGTTGAGACCCAGCATCGATTGGATTTCTCTCTCCTCTTCTATCACAATTGATGAGACCCAACACCGACTGCATTTTCTCTCTCTTCTTTCTAATACAGTCAGCAATGCTTAACCCCCGACCATGCCTTCCTTCCCTCTCTCCTTAACCCTCTCGTATTTCATACTCTTCTCTTCCTTTCTTCTCCATCCTTATTTATTTCCCTTCTTCTCTTCTTATTCTTTCCTCATAACCTTAACTATGTCACCCCTTCGTTCGACTAAGAGTGATGGAGGTTAGCCTCTCATAGTAGCCCTGTCGGCTAGCCGTAATGTTGTTGTTCTAGGATTACTTGGCCCGCTTTATTGCCACGACAGACCGACCATCGTGCTTAGCTAGTTGGTATTGGTAATGACATCTAGTAGTGATCCTGTGAGCCAGTCTTAGTTATCGAACCCGTTTTGCTACCACATCAGGCAAATTATCCACCAGCCCAGTCACTGCTCTGATCCTCTCGCTTAGTCGAATTCTTCTTTCCCCTCGTCTTTCTTTCTTCTTTTTGAATGCGCATGCTTGTGTATGTTCTTCAAAGAGGAAAAGGGTGAGGTCTGACCCACCTATCGTATAACCTTTGCCATATATTTGTGCGATTGCAAAAAATAAGAAGAATACGAGCCAAGGGAGGCAATTTCGAACCAGTTTTATTACTGGGGGCTTTCTTCGTTATCTAAGAGGGCGCCCACACAAGTCAGCTCGAGTAAGTCTCAAACCCACCTTTAAATTCCTCACTCACTGAGTGGTAACACCTACTCTCGTTCTCGAATGAGGTTCCCGAGAGAGCGATCTCATAAACGTCTCAGGTCTTCTCCCAAAACCCAAGACGCGTGTCGCCCGATCCCCAAAGGACCAAAATGGCGAGATCAAGGCACCAAATCAGCTTGACGACTCCACTGCGAACTTACTACCCCTTAGTCGGATCATTCTTGTTTGGCTAGTTTCTTCTTTTATTATCTTCTTTCATTATCTTTTCACATTTCACTTATGGCTTGTGGGTTCTTTAACCCATTCATCCGGATCGGGGATTTTCTTATCCCTGTGTTTGAGAGTGTCCCAAGGTAACAAGTTCCTTCGACTTCATTCTCGACCATCCTATTGAGCAAAGACCCCTTATCTAGCTCCTAGGTCTTAACCCGGATCGGTGTGAGGAGGGACTTAAAAGTCCTTCACTCCCCATCTTCTCGCTCTAGTGGAAACTCCACCAAGACGCCCTACATTGGCACCACCAGCATTCACCCTGCCATCAGTAAGTCACTTGCCGGTCGTGTTCCCAAGGTACATCAGAAGGCTGCCTAGTCCCTTTTCGCAAAAGGCAAGCAGTTTGGCGTTGCTTCTTTGGGTCGTCATAAGGCTACCGCCACATTTTTGCACCATTAGTCTCCATCCTTAGAGGCTCAACACATCGAGGCAGAAACCCCACGGTCTCCACCCCTTACACACACCACAAGGCTCGTGGGTTACCCACCTCAGGGCAACCCTTTTGTTACCTCTAGACCGTGTCCAAGATCGAGCCTTCCAAGGTCAGGTCCTGTGCTTGCTACTCATATGCATCTCACTGCTCGAGGCAATGTCATTGCCACACTAACCCGAGTACACAAGAGAAGACTTCCTCGTCCTCCTACTCTGCACGTACAAGTGCACCCTGTAACCTATTCTCTTATAAACGCCTGCTCGTAGTTCTCGGCCTCTTAAGGCAGATCACTTACTCAAGCCCGGGTTGACCCTCAGGTCACCATGACCCTTCTTCAAGGGTCGCACACACGTCGCCATCACATATGCCTTCTTGCCCTGGACTTAGGCCTCCTCATGAGTCAACTCTGCTCATGCCTTCTCCTTCTTCACCGAGCAAGCACCTTCAGCCTTGGTACTCGAAGGTTTTCCCCAAGAGTATTATCATGAACCAGCCCCGTCACTTTGGTCGTGTCTCTGGAGCTCATAAGAGAGCTTAAGGCATGGACTTGATGGAAGATCGAGTCTTTCATCTTCCCCAACCCAAGATGACTCCAGTTCCTGACCCTCATCCATTGCCGCACCTGATGGAGACAGCTCTCTCTTATGCAAGAAGAGCCGACCAACCGCGACCTAGATCGCAGTTTTGACACGAGGTCCACCAAAACTCAAGGCAAACGCGATAAAGGCCCGCACAATTTGACTGGGGACGTGACCAAGGAAGTCAAAATTGCCAATTCTGACAACCCTCTTCACCTGAATCCTTTCTACCCCTTCAGACGATGAAGCCTGAAGAAGAGCTATGTGCGCCCTGTGCTATGGTGACCATCGCAGAAGAAGACCTAGCCACTCAGCACCGGTCCAAACACGATCAACGTACAGGAGTCGAGTTCAGTCAGGGCATGCTGGCCCCCTACTGACTGACCTACCACGTATGAACCGTCAAGCTCGTAAGCCGTCGGTTACCACTAATGTTGACCTCCCTAGTGAAATAGTCAGCGTAATGGTCGTAAGTAAACCCGCTGATGCGCTAGAAGAGCGCATGAACAAGTTTGAGGATATGGTGCATGCGATGATGGAAAAGATGGATCGTATCAATGCCGCATGTCAGTCGGCTAATCATGAGGTCGATTCCCATCACTCTGATGGTGCACCTCCACGGCAACCCCCTCCTTCTACCTCACAGGATAATTTTTTCCCTCATCCAGTCTCTCAGTCAGATATTGACGTTATGGTCACCCATAGCCTAAAGAAAAAACAAATTCTGGGGATACAGGGCGCAACACCTTATCAAAGGCCATACCCCTCGTATATTGATCAGGTCTCGTTCCCCTCAGACTATAAGAAAGGGAAGTTTCCTCTATTCGATGGAACCACGTCTCCAAACCAGCATATTGCCCACTTTCGGGCAGCATGTCGAGAAACAGTGGCTGACGAGAGACTTCTTCTCCGACAGTTCGTTGAGACCCTTGATGGCTCGGCATTCCAATGGTATGCCCGACTCCGTCCAAGCTTGATGCGCACATGGGAGGAGATGGAGAAACAGTTCTATCAACACTTCTATGAGGTCGAGAGAGAGGTTCAAACCACTGAACTTCTGACCCTGACTCACGACCCTGATGAGTTCGTGGATCAGTTCATATAAAGATGGAGAAACTTGGCTTCTCGCCACCATAACCCCATTCCTGAGAAAGAAGCAGTCCAAACTTGCGTGCGAAACATGCAACCTGAAATCGCTTTACATGTCGAGGCCTCTAATTCGACCTCCATGTCAGAGTTGATCTCTAAATTAGTTCGCATAGAAACTTTAGCACGCCACCATGGTGCGACACGACAACCATCTACAAGTTCAGCAAACAACAGGGGCAATGGTAACCCTCAGAATAACACACGAGACAACTAATAGAAAGGGGTAATCAGTGCAGTTGTCATGGTCACTGATTCAAAGAAGGCTCCCTCCCAAAATTTAGGCCTCTCTAAAGGGGTAAGAACGACAAAGGTAACACCCTAGGCTGGCAAGTAACAAAAGTCGTACAATCGGGTACCCCCACCAGCCAACTTTGATCGACGTGATTAGTTCATTAGGCATAAGAACAAGGTCTATTCCTCCGAGAAGGACTGGGTCCTTGCGCTGATCCGATTATTATTAGAATAAAACATGATCTAACTTTTAGAAACTAAGTTCCCTGATCCACCTGGCCTTGACACTCAGGCAAATTATTGTGTCTACCATCGGAGGATCAACCATCCCACAGATGACTATTACATGCTGAAGGATATTATTGAGGCCCTAATTCTGAAAGGCCAGATAAAGCTTGAAGACTTAAAGAAGTCCTTCGGAGTAGCCGAGGACTCCCATGCCATAACCATTCTAGAGGAAGATGAAATACCTGGTATCCTCTACGCCTTCTTCATTATAATGCTTTAGGAAGGCAATATCACACTGAAGCAGGCAAGGCAACCCCGTCGTCTCGCTAAGGGGACTGAAGATTGTTAGTGCCCATACCATCAAATAAGAGGTCATTACTTATCAGAATGCACAACTTTCCTTGATATATTCGCAAAGAAGATGTGGGAGTGTAAAGAATTTTATAACCTCCATGTAAGTGATCCCTAAATCACGTCTCCATCGGGGCAAGATGATCTCACAAAGCAGGACCTTCCTATTAATGACTCAGACTCTGCAGAACACTGACTTCCCAGCCATGGATAGTCTACCATGGCAGAAGCTAACTTAACTCCTTAAGATGAGAAGCAGTTCTCCAAGCTAGAGCGGTTTGCCACCTCAACGAGACAAATCAAACATCACTTCAAAAAGAGACAGGCACCAAGGGCTGCTTGCTAAAGAAACAAGACCGCTCATCCCACAGTCGAGCAGGTATTTCTCAAGCCCCTTCCTTCGTTGCCAACTTTACTAGACTTCATCCTTGACACGATCCTTCTTCCTTCTTCATCCTGTCAAGAAGACCTCCCCATGCCATCTCCCACTCAGCACACGTTCAATGAGGGTGACGACGGTAAAAGCACTCCCCAACGATCTAAGCAAGGGAAACACTAAAAGACCCCCTGCACCCGTCCAATTCTGGTGATGATGTAAAAAGCTACCCAGATCGGTCTTATGAAGGGAATGACCTTAAAAGTCCCCCACCTTCTAACCCTTCTCCTCCTTCTTCTCTTGCTTCTCATTTTCTCTCTTCTATGTCCTCTACAGGTATAACCTTGATATGTCTAGACTTCGAGGCTCTCGATAGAGAACTTGAGGGATGGAACATAACTAAGATGCAACAAAAGTGATTGAGAAAAACCCTAGCGCAGGCAGCAGGATACTTAACAGTTGCTGATGCCCTGGCTGCTAAAGCCAAGGCAGAGCCACCTTCTTCAAAGAAGCGCAAGAAGTCGTAGCCAAAGAAGCCCCAGTGGCCCCCTAACCCCGATTTTGAGCAGAGACTGAGAGAGTCAAGGGGGCAAGGTTTCTACACTCAAGAGGCTTGCCACATGATACAAGTCTGTGAAGAAATAGCTGGGTCGGAGAAAACACTCCAGGCATCCGTACGAATGTCGCGTGATTCGTGTGAAGACACTCTTCACATCATTATCACTAAACCCCAATTTCCCTCTAACTTTCAAGATAAGTCTCGCCAACTTGACATGTTTTCCACGTTTGAGGTTGACCTTTCCATCAATCGGTTCGAGAAAGGTGCAGAAATTATGATCCACTCTGGACCTCTATCAGAGGTAGAAACATCAAGATCATGGGTCTCTACTCTTGAGGTCGATCGAAAAATCCTTAAAAACGACGATGAAGAGTTGTAAGAGGCTCTAGATGAATGGGAAGAAGGTGGTCAGGCCACGGTTGACGAACTCGAGGAAATAAATCTTGGAGACGAAATGGATCCTCAACCCACTTTCATTTCAGCGAATATGTCTCCAGAAGAGAAAGAATATTTCACCACCTTCTTGAAAGCAAACCGAGACATCTTTACTTGGCACTATTATGAGATGCCTGGTTTAGACCCTCAAGTAGCGATTCACCATCTTAGCATCGATCCAAATATCAAACTTGTCAAACAGAAATCGAGAAACTTCAGGCCTAACCTCGAGATGCAGATAGACGCCGAGGTAACCAAGTTCAGACAAGCAGGTTTCATCTGTGAAGTAAAATCCCGAAATGACTAGCAAATGTCGTTCCGGTCAAGAAAAGAATGGTCAAATCAGAGTGTGTATTGACTTTCGCTATTTGAATACCGCATGTCCCAAGGATGACTTCTCGTTGCCATTCATCGAGAGGCTCATTGACTCTACAGCTCACTATCAAATCTTTTGCTTCATGGAAGGATACTTCGGGTATAATTAGATAAGAATGGCGCCCGAAGATGAAGAGGCCACGACATTCTTAACTTCGAAATGGGTTTTCTGTTACACATTGATGCCTTTTGAATTAAAGAATGTTGGCGCCACGTACCAAAGAGCAATGACAACTATTTTCAAAGACATGATGCACAAAGAGGTGGAGTGTTATGTAGATGACTTGGTGGTAAAATATGAAGAGAAGGATGCTCACATGAAAGACCTTGAAAAGGTATTTGAGAGACTGCGTCTCCATCAGCTAAAAATGAACCCGCTGAAATGCGCATTTGGCGTGCGTTCGGGAAAATTCTTGGGTTTCATCGTTAGACATCGAGGGCTTGAAGTCCACCTGATCAAGATCAAGCCAATCCAAGAAATGTCGTCATTGACTACACTTCAAGAATTGCGCTCCCTTCAAGGGCAGCTAGCATACATCCATAAGTTCATCTCGAACCTCTCAGGTCGTTGTAAACCTTTTACACACCTGCTAAAGAAAGATACAGCATTCATCTGGGATGAAGCATGTCAAGCAGCCCCTGATGACATCAAGCAGTATTTACTCAAACCCCCAATACTATCTACACTAATACTGGGAAAACCCCTCATTCTATACATCACTGCTTTGGATGAGTCACTCAGAGCATTGTTGACACAAAACAATGAAGAGGGAAAGGAGACTATGTTATATTATCTCAGCCGCAGTATGCAATGGGCCGAGGAGAATTATCCCTTGATAGAAAAGATGTGTCTGGCCCTGATCTTCGCAGTACAAAAACTACGCGATTACTTGCTTGGTCATGAAGTCAAACTTATATCAAAAGCTGATCCTGTGAAATTTCTCATGACATGCCCATGCTTGTCAAAATGCCTTGCTAAGTGGGCATTATTGTTGATGGAGTTTGACATCACCTATGTCCCACAGAAGGCCATCAAGGGCCAGGCCTTGGCTGACTTTCTCGCACACATCCCATACCGACAGAATCTCCTCTATCAAGCGAGCACCCTGATGAAGAAGTATTTTGTGCTGACCTTGTTCATATATATGAATTATACTTAGATGGAGCTTTCCAATCAGATCGAGGAGGCGTCGGAGTAGTATTCTCGACTTTGAGAGGAGGAATATTGCCACTTTATTTCTCTCCCTCTCAAGCCGGTACTCAAAATGAGGCAGAATATCAGGCGCTTGGACTGGAGATAGACTTCAATCTCAACTTGGAGCAACTTAAGATCTATGGTGACTCTGAGTTGGTTATCCGACAACTCAAAGGGATCTATGATGTGAGAAAAGACACTCTCAAGTCATATCACGATACTACAAAATCGTATATGGCCCAATTAGAAGATGTATCCCTGAATCACATCCCTAGGAGGCTACATTCGCAGGCTGATGCACTTTACAATTCAGTTGTCCTCATCAGGACCCGTGCTTGTCTGGGTAGCAGAATGCAGACACATCGAATTAAGAACCGAGGTTGACCCAGATGACGAGATAAATATCTTCTCTGAGTGCCCTCCTTATTCATTTGGAGCACTTTTATTCAGCCAAAGAAGTAATCAAGACTGAACAAGCAATAGCACAGAGTCAAAGAGAAAAGGGTCGAAATTGAGAACCAGAATTCTTTGACCCAATGTGTGCAGAAATTGAGCAACTAGAAGATTGGAGAGAGCCCATCACCAGTTTCCTAAAACATGGCAAGCTCCCGGAAGATCGTGTCGACACAACAAAGTAAGTTGAATGTCTATCAAGTATACCCTTCTCGAAGGATATGTTCTCTTCAGACGATCATTTGACGGGATTCTTCTTAGATGCATCGATATCCAAGAAGTAAGTAAGGTGTTAGAAGAAGTCCACTCAGGCATCTGTGGACTACACTAATCTGGTCCTAAGCTCTATGAACGAATACGCAGGTTGGGATACTATTGGCCTTCCATAAAAGCCTATTCCTTAAGCTATGCTAAAAAGTGCCTAGTATGCCAAAAACATTCCACCCTGGTTCACTAGCCTCTAGAGCCCTTACACCCTACGGTTGCGTCATGGCCCTTCTCACAATGGGGTATGGACATTGTAGGGGCTATTGACCCTCCTTCCGCGATGGGCCATATTTTTATCCTAGCTGCAACAGATTACTTCTCAAAGTGGGCTGAAGCAGTCCCCCTTAAGCAGGTTCTTGGGACAACGGTGGCCTACTTCATTTGACATCATATCATTTACCGCTTCGGAGTGCCTGATCAGATTATATCTGACAACGGCCCTCAATTTAGGAGTCATCACATTGATCACTTAGTTAACCAGTTCGGTTTCGAATGGAGGTACTCGACTATGTACCACCCTCGGGCGAATGGATTAACTGAGGCTTTCAATAAGACTTTGTGCAATGTCTTAAGAAATTCAGTATCAAAAACAATGAAGAACTACCATGAGAATCTTCTCAAAGCACTGTGGGCTTATTGTACCACTACGTGGAATTCTACTAATTACACTCCTTATTCTTTAGTCTATGGGGGTGAAGAAGTTTTACCTCTCGAAATACAAATCCCTGCACTGCGAGTCACTATTCACCACGGAATAACCAAATATGAGAGAGTCAAACTTCGGTATTATGAATTGGATGCACTCGATGGAAAGAGGTTAGAGGCTCAGCAGAGCCTTGAACTCAACCAAGGGAGAATGAAGAGGGCTTTCGACAAGTCTATCAAAGTCCACTCATTCACCGTGGTGATCTAGTCTTAGCTGTCAAAAGGCCTATTTGTTATGCATGGCCGGCGTAAAGGGAAGTTTGAGCCTAAGTGGGAACATCCCTTTATAGTCAAAAAGGTCTCGCCCAATGGAGCCTACAAACTGGCGCATCCTGATGGAGAGGAGGCAATGCCCCCTATCAACGGGCGATACCTAAAGAAGTATTATCCATGATAAGTATTCAAAAGAAAGGGACTCAACGTGAAAATACTCAAGATAATCCAAACAAAATTATAACTCTTTGAGTTACAATTTACAATTAAAACCCATTATTAGGGAGGTTACAAGTCTCTTGTGTCTAAGGATAAGAGGATGGTTACAAACCAAAACTTGTACTTTTTCTCTTGCATCTGAATGTAAGAGGATGGTTACAAGCCAAAACAAATGCCTGTCCCATGAAAGGAAGGCCCTTCTTATGAAGAAGAAGCATACCCACCAAACGGAGGCCCTCTTCATGAAGAAGAAGCAAACCCACGAAAGGAAGGCCCTCCTCATGAAGAAGAAGTGAAACTACTTAGAGAGTTAGTTTTAATTCATCTGATGAGTAAGAGGATGGTTACAGGCCAGAAGACAAAGCAGAGCCACTCCAAGAAGTTAGCCTCGGTCCATCTGACGTGTATGTCAAACACACAAGCCCGATACATTATCTGATGTGTATATCGAACATACGACGTAGGATTCATTCGACGTGTATATCAAACATACAAGATGGGCTGCCCTGGCAAGGAACTGACCTACGATGGAAAGCATGCCCTGTTCACAGTGGATGCCCTTCCACAGAACAACATGGACCTCACTATTGCGTTGAAGGATTTTGCTTCCGATAGGTACCACATGCCAGGCCACATCCTTTGCCACTTTTTGCCCGCCCATGAACATCATCGTACATAGCTCATCGTCAAGCACCGACTTACCACCACATGCGAGCATCATTCTTCACATCATGATAAGCCACGCGTGCTGATCAACAGCGACTGGAGCCAGTGCCAGCTGAGTCCTTCAGAGGCCAATGCCGGTTCTGTTCCTAACCCCTAGCGCCGGCTACTTTTCTTGAGGGTTAGCGCCGGTTGTGTCGGCACTCCAAATCATCAGCACAGGTTGCTCTAGTGCCAACTGCATGCCTATTAGCGTCGGTCCTGTCACAACTGTTCGCTTCCTGAGACTCCTCATTTTCAAAGCCTCAGTTTTTGGTCCCCCTTAATGGTTGCATGATTTCCGGAGATAATCATACACCTCCCCTGCAATGGTTCACCTCAACAACAGTTCACCTCCTGTAACTGTATGGCCTACCTCCTGTGACCGTTCATCTCCCGCTAGAACTTCTCCTATACGGCCGAAAACCCCTTGAAATACTTTCTTGGCTATCTATTTGGCCTGGATAGCACCAGAACTTCACCAAAAACTTCTGCAAACTTCCCCAAACTCCTCGGGAACCTCTGTAAATACCACTAACAGCGTCAGAAAGTAACCACAATCCCCAGGAAGCCTCTTAAAAATCCCTGAAAAAACTCCTAAGACGTGCAAAAATGTTAACTGTTTCACTTCCTGCCTCTTCTACCAAAACCTCTTATAGCCGGAATCTCTTTTGTTTCCCAGAAAACTCCCCGAAGAACTCTCCTTTTCTTGCTCCTCTCCTTGCAACTTCGCCAAATTCTTGTAAAAATTATGCACGCTAAAGGTCTTTCCTACAAAACTACTTGGAATCCCAGTGTTGGCCGAGAACCTTCCCTGCAAAGCTTTTGTTGAAGTCCCACTGCTTGCCAGAACTTCAACCGAGCCCTCTCTCCTTACGGTTAAAGAAAACTTATGCTTAAGTTTTTTACCCTTGTTGAAAAATGAGGGAAAACGAGATTTTACCCCCTTATATAGACTACACTACCCTCAATTGCCCCTCACAAACTAGGAATTCCATTTGCATCCAAGGGAGGCCAAGCGACGATGAGCTGAGTCGGGCTTTGACTCGAAGCCCAAGGTAACTGTCACCGACCCAACCCTAGCCCCGGTTGACTTAACGTCGAGTGGGTGTTCAAAACAACCCTACCGCCGATTGACTTAGCGACCGGTGGGTTTTCTAAACAACCCTAGCATCGGTTGACTTAGTGGCGGCGGGTTTTCCAAATGACCCTAGCGCCGATTAACTTAGCGTCAGTTCCCTTCAAACAATATCACGGGTCGTTCACAATGCTAGCTGAATCTTTAACAACCCAGCGTCGATTGTGTTTTTTAGAACTCAACGCCGATTGAATACTCACAAGAACAACCACTAGTGTTACACCTGGCGCCGGCCATATTTCAAGCAGTCTATTATCATCAACTCCATGTTGAAGTCTTGTGCGTCCTACCACTTATCCTTGGTGAGGTTGCACCCAAGCCATGACCCGTCATCCCCAGTGATGTTGCACCTAGGCTGTTGCAACCAAATTGTTGCCTATCATCCCTAATGGAGTTAGGAGCTATCCCTCATCCCCATAGGAGTCACACCCATACTACAGCCCATTATCCCTAATGATGTTAGGGTCATTGTTACCTCTTCAATTTTCGGTGGATCTATTCTATGCCAAGCCATCTTTCACTCTAGAGAGTATGCTTACCTCCCCCGAAGCCCTAGTGAAGTCTGCTTCTGTTTACCATCCCTCGTCGGGCCACCATCTTCATCTGAGCCCTCTCTTTATGTATGGCCCCGACAATTTTATCCCCAAGGAGTCGAATTTCCATCCACAAACCTATAGAGCTGCACCTGCATGGCAACCTACACAACAGTCTAGATGCATGACCCTAAACTCCATGGTCCAAACTATACAACCTTAAACTGTAGCGGTGGTCTAGATGCACGACCCTAAACTCCATGGTCCAAACTATACGACCTGAAACTGTAGCGGTGGTCTAGATGCACGACCCTAAACTCCATGGTCCAAACTATACAAGCTTAAACATAGCGACGGTCTAGATGCTTGACCCTAAACTCCATGGTCCAAACTATACGACCTTAAACTGTAGCGGCAGTCTAGATGCACGACCCTAAACTCCATGGTCCAATATATGTGACCTTTAATTGTAGCGACAATTTAGATGCACGACCCTAAACTCCATGGTCAAAACTATACGACCTTAAACTGTAGCGGCGGTCTAGATGAACGACCCTCAACTCCATGGTCCAAACTATATGACCTTAAATTGTAGCAACGGTCTAATAGCACGACCTTAAACTGCACGGTCATAACTGCATGACCCTATACTACACAGCCACGATCCAAACTATATGACCTTAAACTGTAGCGGAGGTCTAGTTGCACGACCTTAAACTGCACGGTCCTAGCTGTATGACTTTAAATTGCATAACCACGGTCCAATTATATGACTTTAAACCATAGTGCACGTCTTGCTTGCATGACGATAAACTGCTTTGCCCAGGTCAAGGAGGCATGACCTTAAACTTGCCACCACATACGTGCACACGCCTTTTATGTGAACTTTTCACGCATGCCTTCCCTAACCTACCTGTTAGTATGTGCGCACCACCTTCATTGCCTCCCCAATGAGTTCACTCACATCATCACCATACCACATTCCCCAGTGAGTCTCAACCGCGCTCACAAAAAGATGAACCATCCCGCCATCCATATTCATTGTAAGTTAGTGGGTCACCATTGTCGACTCACATTTCATACATCATCCATCTTTCATAGGTAGCCTAATGCCAATTCCCCAAAGTGAGTCAAACCACCACCACACTTACTCCATGGCCTCCATAGATTGCCATTCATCACCACCAAGGTCCAGCAGTACGACCTTAAACCATAGTACATGTCCAGGCCGCATGACGTTAAACTATTTTACACAGGTCCTGAAGGCATGACCTTAAACATGCCTTCACAAAAAACAAATAATAATAATAATAATGGGCATGATATATACCTTAACAAGGGAACGCTATGAGTAAAAATGACAGATGGGCATGGTCGTGAAACCATGAGTAAAAGAGTTCCGTGAATAAAAATCGGGCACGGTGAAAACTCGAAAGGGCATCATAAGTAAAAATGGATGAAAAGGGTGGACATAACAGAAAGGTTATGGGTAAAAGGGCCCCAAAATAAAAAGAAATCGGTGAAAACTGTCTCTACGGCACCGCTTCCCAAGTTCAAGTGAAAATACGTAAAGGACACTTGGATCAATAAACAGGTTGATGCAGCACTCGTCTCAACTGGCGGCTTCATCCCTCACTCAAAAGAAGAAAATCCTTGGTGTCATAAATATCAGGACTCCAAAAATATGAGCTTTAAGGAAACGATTCTGACAGCCTGAGTCCAGTTGCAAAAGGACACGAAAGACATATGACTCGCTAAGACGGTAAAACAAGTCTCATGAGGAAGAACATTATTCTCACGAGGTCACAAATATATTCTAGAAACAAACATTACAAAGGCAGGAAACTGACAAAGCAAGGGGAGAACCTGCCATAGACGTCAGCTCACCTAGCCAGCACGACCAAACCTTCGGGATCGGCTAATAGAACCTGCCCCCGAATGGACTTGACAGACGAGACCTACAGTCATACTTTGAACGTCAAAAGCAAACCTGCTGTAGTAGCAAACAGCGCCAACCAAAGCAAACCAATGAACCCGGACCAAATGGGAATAATGCTCCTCCACATGGCACTCAATTGCTAGATGGGCCTGATTCTGACTGACGAGGTCCATACAAAATCCTCAGCTTCAGAATCACCAACAGTCTGCACCAGGGTGAGGACTTAAATAAGATCCCTCAAAAAGTCTCTTCTCCTCTTAAAGCCCACGAATAATGCATCCCTACGTATGAGTAGCCTAGTTACACCATTATGTGAATCTGTTCAACGTTCACATGATCCTGTGGCTAAAAAGAAAAAGAGTAAAATTCGAAGGAATTTTTCCAAATGATTGTCCTTCTTGCTTACTTGAAGCACAACACTCGGAGGGGCAAGCTGTTTGAACGTATCTTTTAGCACATTGGTCCCTGGCAGGAAGCAAGTCAATAAAGCCTACAAAATAGTAGAAATTCCCGATAGTCCTTAAATGGCCCCATAATTTCTGAAGATCGCCATCAGCAGCACTTCAAAAGACCACCTGCCAAGTTTCATCGTGATCATACATGTCTAAGGCAGTGAACATAAAGAAACAATTTCAGTGAAATCGGTCTCTAGCACCCTGAAATGGACCATGTAACCATAGTTTTACTTTTGGCTTGTCGAGCCGCTATGGGGACCATCGCCATTAGATCAGGCATGGTTGAAAACCCTCATGGGTCAAGTTTCGACTTAATCGGGCACTTCAAGACAAAGTTATGAGTAAAAGACTAAAAAGGGGTAGGCCACACACTATTCTCGTGTGGCCACCCCACATTAAAACACTATTAAAGGTGGTTGTTTTCACAGTCACAAGCAGTCACTTTCGGGGCCTATATATCATTCGTTCCAAGTCAGATCGCTACCAAATTTGGTGTGTGTTCATCTCATCAAGACGAACAATTCAATATGTGGTACGCTCTGTGAAGACTCCCGAGCAAAGAGAAAAACTAAATGCAAGTAGCTGATCAGTGAAGGAAGTTGCAGAAAATTCAACAGCTGCATGCCTCGTTCGAGTAGCTAGATCACGATGCTCGCATACCTGATCGGCACAAAACTAATTCCATTAGGTGCATGAGGTCCAAGGACATCTCTGGTCCTAACCTCGTGTACGATGAACGGTTGGATTTCACATACGAAGGCATCAAAGATTCTGTAAATTCCAGCCACCAGATGTCAAGATTCCGACCAAAACTCAAGACGACAAAATCTTTATCCAGACACGAAATCAAGCTACGTTTGTTGCAACGTAATCATGACGGCATGCTAAGCGTGATCCAATGAAGAAGTCACAAAGAAATATCAAGGAACGAGCACACAATCCATCCAAAGTTTTCAAGATTCATCCAAAATTCAAGTCTCATGATCGTGGTTCGAAATACGATTCATTGCTCGAAGTTGGTATCAAAACGATCGTCATGCCAAGCCCTACAAGAAACAATAATCTTTCGATCAAACAGGCATCAGAACACCCCAGGGTCAGCCATGGAAGATCACGCAAAGTTTTCGGGCAACAGTAGGGACTGTTTCAAAAATCCACACATTGTTAGGCAAGGGAAAAACAGTCATTTTGCACCCATTTCTAAAATTTCTTTAAATTCAACTAAATTGTAATTATCTTCAGTTTTAGGTAGTTTTTTTGGTACCCCCACGTTTTAGCTCAATTCTATATAAACAATCATTGCCTCATTGTATAAAAAACGGATTCATTATTCTTGGATCAATCAATAAAAATTTGATTTCCTACTTGAGCCAGTTAGTACATCTTGAAAAGAGAGAGGAGAGAGAAGAAAGTGGTCGACACCCTTCAGGCAGGTAATTTTCTCTCTCCTCCCATCTTTCTCTCTCCTCCCCTCTTTCTCTATCTTTCCCACTTTTCTCTCCTCCCCTCTTTCTCTCTCCTCTCTTCTTCTTATCTATCTCTCTTTCTCTCTCTTCTTTTCTCACACCTCTCTTCTCCTCTTCATCTCTTTTCTCTCTCCTCTCTTCTCGTCTTTCTCTCTCATCTTCCCTTCTCATCTTTATCTCTTTCTCTCTCATCTTCTCTTCTTATCTATCTTTTTCTCTCTCTCCTCTTCTCATCTTTATCTCTTTCTCTCTCATCTTCCCTTCTCATCTTTACCTATTTCTCTCTCATCTTCTCTTGTCTATCTCTCTCTCTCTCTCCTCTCTTCTCATCTTTATCTTTTTCTCTCTCACCTTCTCTTCTCATCTTCATCTCTTCTCTCTCCTCTCTTCTCGTCTTTATCTCTTTCTCTCTCATCTTCTCTTCTTGTCTATCTCTTTCTCCCGCTCCTCTCTTCTCATATTTCTCTTTCTCTCTCATCTTCTCTTCTCATCTTTATCTCTTTCTGTCTCATCTAATTTTCTCGTCTATCTCTTTCTCTCTCTCCTCTCTTCTTATCTTTATCTCTTTCTCTCTCATCTTTTCTTCTCATCTTCTCTTCTCATCTATAGCTCTCTCTCTCTCTCCTTCTTATCTCTATCTCCATTTCCCCCTTCTAATGCAACTGGCGAGTTTTAGTGCCGATTGGTTTTCCCTATCTTCTTTTGTCAGTTGACAAAACTTAGCACCGATTGGTTTTCTCTCTGCTCTTCTGTCAGTTGATGAAACTTGACGTCGACTGGTTTCTCTTTCTTCTTTTGTCAGTTGGCAAAACTTAGCGCCAACTGGCCTTCTCTTTCTTCTGTCAGTCAGCGAAACTTAGCGTCGACTGGTTTTCTCTTTCTTCTTCTGTCAGTCAGCGAGACCTAGCACCGACTGGTTTTATCTTTCTTCTTCTATCAGTCGATGAGACCCAGCGTCGATTGGTTTTCTCTCTCCTTCTGTCAGTTGGCGAGACTCAGCGCCGACTGGTTTTCTCTACTCTTCTGTCAGCGCCGACTGTGCCTTCCTTTCCTCTCTCTCCTTTACCCTCTCATCTTTCATACTCTGCTCTTCCTTTCTTCTCCCTCCTTTCTTTCCCTTCTTCTCTTCTTATTCTTTCCTCATAGCCTTGACTCTGTCACCCCTTCGTTCAACTAAGAGGGATTGAGGTTAGCCTCTCATGATAGCCACATGATCTAGCTATAATGTTGTTGTGCTAGGATTACTTAGCCTGCTTTATTGCCACGACAGACCGACCATCGTGCTTAACTAATCGGTATTGGTAATGACGTCTAGTAGTGATCCCATGAGCCAGTCTTAGTTACCGAGCCCGTTTTGCTACCACATCAGGCCAATTATCCACCAGCCCAGTCACTACTCTGATCCTCTCGCTTAGTCGAATTCTTCTCTCCCCCCGTCTTTCTATCTTCTTTTTAAACTGCATGCTTGTGTACATTCATACAAAGAGGAAAA
>NW_006496807.1:17977-45954 GCF_000471905.2 Amborella trichopoda | reverse complement strand
GTGTGAATGTAAAAAAGCAGAAAATAAGAAGAATACGAGCCAAGGGAGGTGATTTCGAACCAATTTTATTACTGGGTGGCTTTCTTCGTGATCTAAGACGGCAGCCATGCGAGTCAGCCGGAGTAAGTCCTGAACCCACCTTTAAACTCCTCTCTCACCGGTTAGTAACACTTGCCCCCATTCTCGAATGAGCTTCTCGAGAGAGCGATCTCAAAAACGTCCTAGGTCTTCCCTCTAAACCCGAGATGCGCGCAGCCCGATCCCCAAAGGATCCAGAGGGTGAGATTGAGGCACCTAACCAACATTGATTGGGAACCACGTGCTTTCCATGCGATCAATCTTCTTCATCATCTCTCGCACCATCTTCTAAAACCTATCCATGCATTCCTCTTTGGAGTCGTTAGGTTCTGTCACAACCATAACGCTAACCATTTCCTCAGGACAGTCAGCCTTAGGTGCAGTTGAAGGCCTCCGAGTTTAATGAGTCACGTCGATAGATCAGTCAGCAAGGGCTCATCCCCCGACTGTACTCAAGTCTTATATGTCAATTGCGTGAGGACCGGTTCTCGATGATCTTGGACCGTGGTTGCTGAGTGGTCAGGTCATCTTCTATAATGCTGACCACGGTGCAAGATTCACGTACTTCTTCTTCAGGCTTTGTCATCGAAACAGGTAAAAGGGGTTCTGATGAAGAGGGTCATCGGAGATAGGAGCCCTGACTACTTTAATGGCATCTCTGGTCAGGATATGCAGACCCCTATTGCGTTTGGCTTTGAGGTTTTGGTGGACCTCATGCCAGAACTGCGATCGGAACTGTGGCTGGTCGGCCCTCCTTACACAAGAGAGAGTCATCTCCATTAGGTGAAGCAATGGTTGTGGGTCAGGAACTGGGGTCATCCTGGGTCGAGGAGGACGTAGGACGTGATCTCTCATCAGGCCTTTGCCCTGAGCTCTCTTATAAGCTCCAGAAGCATGACCGAGAATACAGGGCTGGCTCAAGATGGTACTCTTCGGGAAGGTTTTCGAGTACTAGGGCTGGAGATGCTTGTCAAAAAGAGGAGGGGTAGATGGGGGAAGGATCGACTCATGATGACGCGTGAGTCGGGAGCGAGGGGCGGTTCGTGAAGGCGGTGTGTGTGTGCCCCTTGAAGAAGGATCACGGGTGACTTTGGGGACAGCCTGAACTCAAATAGGTGGTCTGGCATTAGGAGGTCGAGAATTGCGAGCAGGTGTCTGTAAGAGAACAGGTGGAAGCCTGTCCCTTACAAGGTGCACTAGCGTGTGCTGAGAGGGAGGACAAGGGGGTCGTCTTTCGTGTACTTGGGTTGGCACAGCGATAGTGTTGCCTCGAGTGGTGGGATGCACATGCATAACGTGTACATGACCTGGCTCAAGTAGGCCTGATCCTGGACACTGACTCGAGCTAACATAAGGGTTGCCCCAAGGTGTGGCTCGAGTGGATGACCCACGAGCCTTTGAGTGTGTGTGTAAGAAGTGGAGGCCCCAAGGTCTCTACTTCGATGTGTCGAGCCTCTAAGCATAGAGACTCGAGGTGGTGTAGGAATGTGGGGGGTAGCCTTACGGTGACCCATAGGAGCAACGACAACTTCCTTGCCTTTTGCAGAAAGGGACTAGGCAGCCTTTTGGCGTACCTCGACAAGTGACTTTCCATTGACAGTGCACATGCTTTGAGTGGAAAAAGATGTGTTACCCATGCAGAGTGCTTTGGTAAAGGTTCCACCAGAGCTAAGAGATGGGGAGTTAGGAACCTTTAAGTCCCTTCTCACGCCTATCCAAGTCAAGACCTAGGAGCTAGACACTGGGTCTTTGCTCAAAAGGAAAGTTAGGAATAAAGTTTGAGGAACTTGTTCCCGGGGTAAGCTCGCAAATGAGGGGATAAGAAAATCCCCAATCCGGATAAATGGGTTAAGAAATCCAGATGTCATGTGTGTGCAGAAAACAAAAAAAAAAAAGAGCGATGAGCCAAACAAGGATGATCCAACAAAGGGGTAATAAGTCTCCAATGGAGTCGCCAAGCTGGTTAGGTGTCTCGATCTCGCCCTCCGGGTCAGGATGACCTGGTGGCATGTGTCTCGAGTTTCAAGGGGAACCCGGGACATGAGACCGCTCTCTCAAGAACCTTGTTAGGAAACAAGGGCAGGTATAACAACATTTGTTTGGAATAGAGTAGTCTGGCCCTAAGAGTTAATTCTCATAACATTAGGACAAATAGCGGTCATGGCTTTATAGCAGACCCTATAGGTAACAACAATATTTTGTGACCCAGCATCCATGTCAAAACCATTAGTTAAAAGGTTAAGAGTAAGGACTCTCAAAATATTAGGATCAGTCAAAGAAACAGAGAAACCTAGAAAGCAGTTGAAATAAATTGGTTCCTCACAGAGATTAGATTCAACAGCTCCTAAGAAGGATTCCATGAATTATCTATGTCTACTATCTCTTAAGTACTAGAGGATAGCAATTTGAAGCCCAACCCTGGTTAAAGGTCTACTACCAACTTGAACAAGACCAATATGAAGATAATTATATTTTTTTCTCCCAAACTCTTCAATACGGTCTTTGTTTAACAAACTTATGGTAGTCTCAATATTTAAGACATATTTGGTTTCTTCTTTAGTTTGATTGCATAATCACTTCTAAATTCAAAAGTTCCTTTACTATATTTCAGAAGTAGAGACCATAGGGATATTCTAATTGTTTAAATCTCTGTCGATATTGGCGATAACAATTTCTTCAGAATTTCTTACTGATCTACCAGATGAACTAGCTTCAATCTGAGAGCCAAGTCTTAAAAGTCCTGCCATTGAGTCAATAATGTAATTCCATACTTGAGTCAACCAAGTCAACGAATTAACAACCTGTCTGCGGCACTGTTCACGACTTTGGTGACTTACGGTGGCTTATTACTATTACAACTGTGATGAACAGTATTTGTCAGGACTTGGAAAGAGTGCTAATATAAAAATTGTTTATACAGATAGGATCAGTGACTCTAATCTAGCAAACCTCTCCTTGGAGTTCACTGAGTCTTCTTTCCCTTTCTCTAAGATTGTAAAAAGGTTTTAAGTGTGTTTTGCGTTTGGAAGATTAGTGTGGTATGCTAGTGTGGTTTCTATCTAATGTAAGTACTTCGTTTCTATATTGTATTATGTATTATTCTTAATTCGAATTAATATCACTGTCTTTGCTTTAATCCTTTATTTTATTTGTTATCATTTAATGTTTTTCCTATTCTACTTGACGTACTAAATTTTGGAATCAGAGTCACTGATCCTATCTGTATAAACAGTTTTTATATCAGCACTCTTTCCAAGTCCTGATTAAATATTGTTCTTCATAGTTGTAATAGTAATAAGGCACCATAAGTCGCCAAAGTCGTGAACAGTACCACAGACAGGTCGTTAATTCATTGACTCAGTTGACTCGAGTGTGTAATTACATTATTGACTCGATGGCAGGACTTTTCAGACTTGGCTCTCAAAGGTCTGATGTTGAAGCTAGTTCATCTGGTAGATCACTAAGAAATTCTGAAGAAATTGTTATCGCCAATATCGAAAAAGATTTAAACAATTGGAATATCCCTAAGGTCTCTACTTCTAAAATATATAGCAAGCAAACTTTTGAATTTAGAAGTGATTATGCAATCAAAACTGAAGAAGAAACCAAATTTGTCTTAAATATTGAGACTACCATAAATTTGTTAAACAAAGACCGTATTGAAGAGTTTAGGAGAAAAAAATATAATTATCTTCATATTGGTCTTGTTCAAGTTGGTATTAGACGTTTAACCAGAGTTGCGCTTCAAACTGCTATCCTCTTGTGCTTAAGAGATAGTAGACATAGACAATTCATGGACTCCTTATTAGAAGTTGTTGAATCTAGCCTCTGTGAGGGACTAGTTTATTTCAACTGCTTCCCACGTTTCTCTGTTTCTTTGACTGAGCCTAATATTTTGAAAGTCCTTACTCTTAACCTTTTTAACTAATGGTTTTCACATGGATGCTGGGTCACAAAATATTGTTGCTACCTATAGGGTCTGCTATAAAGCCATGAACACTATTTGCCCTAATGTTTGGAGAATTGACTCTAAGGGCCAGACTACTCTTTTCCAAACTAATGTTAAAAAGTCTAATTTGATTATCCCTAGAACTATTTCATGGGATCAGATGAATCTACCTGAAAGATGGACCTTACCTTATGATGTCCCTCCTAAGCCTATACAAAATCAGGAAATTAGCCAAATAACCCAGTACGCTGAAGAAAAGGTAAAAATTCAATTCTCTCATCTCCTTAAAACTTTCCTTAATCAAAATAGGATCCCTAGGCAGCCTCCAAGAATGTCATTTAGTTCTGAATCATCTAGGTTAGCTGAACCTCCTAGAATTTCTTTCTCTTCTGTACCACAGACAAAAACTAAAAAAGAAAAAACATAATAATAGTAAAGATGTAGTCATAGAAGGGCTTGATCAGCTTAAGAATAAACAAATTGTTCAACCTACCTATAAGGTAGAAAACCTTCAATACATAATGATAAAAATTCTGATGGCTCCCAAGGACCAACTTTTTCTGACATGAGATACAGTTCCAATATCCCTGAAAGGTCTGCTAATATGCTTGAAATTGAAAAATGCGAAATCAACTACAAACTCTTAAGACAAGATTTTTACTTTGATGAAAATAGAGAAATAAGATAATGGTTTCTTAAACATAGTAAGCCCCTTAAAAACTTCCTTGATGACGAATACATCAGAACAATGATAAATAACAAAATTAATATAAGGTTCTTTACCTGGTTAAAATATTATATGGACTCAAAAAATAAAAAATGCCCTGATAACTTGTATGTACCTAAAAATAGAAATTCTGCAACTATTTATGTCCTTACAAAAATATATAAGACTTACAAGACTTCAAATGGAGATCAAGAACGTATTCATCCTCTTGAAGCAGTTGTGGATTTACCTAAATCTAGGGTTGTTCCCTACAAACAGACCTATACTCTTAAAGAAGACGGAATATTACAAAGACCTGTAAATTTAGAAACCTTAATCACTTAATTGAAGAAAATAATTATACTAACCTATTTCTATAAAGTATACGCCAACAGACCACAAAGATAAAAGAAAGCCTAAATAATAAACCCTCTATCTCAATACAAATTCAACCTCCTGAAGAAAAGGAGAAGCTTAAACTCGTCCTATTTAAATCTGCTATTCCTCTTTCCAATAAAACTTTTAAACTTGGACTAACCCTCAAAGAAGAGAATGAATGCTTTGATGAATTAGCTAACAGGCATGCTACTCTTAAAATAAGTGATGAAAAGAGCAACAAAAATAAAGATAAAGATCCACTGCAAACATGCTTAAAGATATTAGCAATGAAGAAATCCTTAAACTTGAGGATATGTTTAGGAATCCTGATCAACCTAACCAGATTAATAGGATAAACTATGGAACAAAGACTAGGCCTACTGCTACTACAAAAATGTATTATCCTAGGCCTTCACCTGTCCATCTTCAATATGAAGAAGATATATTTTCAAATGGTGCTCAATATGATGGGAGATCTATAGTTGAATGGAATATTGATGCTCTGTCATAATATCAGAAGATGAATTTAATCAAGCATATGATTATGTTTGCTCAGTTACTCACCAGAAATGATCCCAGAGATATACATTGGAAGTCTCAATTCTTAAATGGACTCCCAGCTCTATTCAGAGAAAGGGTTAAAACCAAGCTAAAAAATGCTAATGGAGGGAAAGAAATCCCTTATGAGAATTATACTCTAAGCCAGCTAAATAATGAGATTTGTGCCACCGGCTTAGAACTTTGTATTGACCACAAGCTTTAGAGACAACTTGAAAAACAAAAGATTACTGGCAAAAGAGAAATGGGAGACTTTTGTAAACAATTCGGTTATTACCTTTTCCTGAAAAAACTCACTCCAAAAAATATAAAAGTAACTCTAAAAGAGGTGAATATAAGAAAAACAAAAAATATTATAGAAAAAAAAAATTAAAAAGTTCAAATCAAATAAAGATGATTCTGAACCCAGAAATAGGAAGCCAAAAGGAAAAATACCCATTTGTAAGAAATGAGGGCGTTATGGACATTTTGTAAATAGGTGTACAGCAAAACAAAAAATCAATGAAATATCTGATGGACTCAAGAGATATTTAGAGCAAATTCTGCTAATAGGAGACTCTTCTGATGAAGAATTATCCATTTATGAGACAGACTTAGAAGATGAAGTTTTTGAAATCAACAATGAAACTTCTAATAGTAGTGAGGCTGAAGAGGACTGTAAATGTGACCATTACAAAGCCCTATTAAAAATGCAAGGTCTTAGTTTCAATTTACTCTCTCAAGAACAAAATTTGGTTTTAGATATTATTGACAAAATTATTGACCCCCTTGATAAAAGAGATGCTCTTGTTAAATACCTTGCTAAAGAAAAGACTGAAAGTCAAGTCTTTAAACCTACTTATGACCTCAAACAAATAATTGATAGGGTCAATAAAAAACAAATAATCTCTGAAAGGAAAACCACTATTTATGAGCTGAGGTTTGAAATAAGAAATTTAAAAGAAGAATTACAAGCTCTTAATAATAGAATTACTGTCCATGAGACTTCTGGTTTAGAAAATCTCCAATCACCTGAGAGTTTAATAAATGAATTCGAGAATACCCAAAATCAAGATGAGATTGTTAACATAATTGAGAAAATTGATCTTAAACAACTAAGTTATATTAACATGATAAATAAAGTTATTACTAAAAAATAGCATACCAAGGTTACAATTGTTGTCTCCAAATAATACAGTTTTTCAGCCATAGCCCTCATTGATTCAGGTGCGGATCTCAATTGTATTCATGAAGGACTTGTCCCATCAAGATTATTCGATAAGACCACCCAAGTCTTAAATACTGTTAATGGCAAAAGACTTTTAATCAATTATAAGCTTTCCGAAGCTACCGTTTGCAACAACGAAGCTTGTTTCTTGATGCCATTTATTATGGTAAAAGGTCTAGCTCAAGAAATAATTTTAAGAACTCCTTTCCTGAGTCTTTTTTATCCCATAAAATCTTTAGACTCCTCGGGAATTGAAAATACTAACTCTTTACCTGATTTTTTAACACAAGAATTCCTGCAGGGCATCCAAGGGAAAAGAATATATGAAAATTCCAGGCGAGAGCTCAAGGCAGGTCAACCTTAAAGAAAATAATCTTAGTATCTCTAAAGACTTAATACAGTCTACTGGAAATTCAGAATATTGGGAAAAATCATCTCTCTATTATGCCAATTGATAATATTCACATTCATCTCAATCCAGATGAAATCGTAAAAATTTATCTAGTCAATCATATGCATCCAAGAGATGAGTTCAACCACAACTCTTTTATGAAACGATCCTAAAGGAAACAGGATAAGTAGAAATCATCTGGAAATACATGGGACATGATATTGTTGCTTATTCTAAATTTAGTATAAAGAAAGTTCTGGCCTACAGGGACAGGGAATTTGATCCCCTCAAACCACGATATTTTAAACAAAGCCTCTAAAATCAAGAGTTACGATTATTACAATTATATTGAAACATGGGAAAATACTCTATTACTTCAAAATAAGCTGAATACCCATAGCTGGTTTATCATGTTTAGGTTTAATGAAGCCCTTCAAGAAATTCCTTCATGGTTTAAAAAATGGATGTTATACTAGGGTCCTGCCCCAGATATTTATCCTCAACTGTTGCAATGTTCCTTGTCTGAATTACAGGCAGCTAATAGAAATTGGTCGAAACTTGAAATATTAATTTCTTTTACCACCTTATATGAAATCTCATGGATACTCAGGTGGACCTATTCCATAATCGAAGATGATGAAAATTGAGACTATATTCCCCATCTGGAAAGAAATATACAAGTAAAATGGTGGGACAACTTTGATATCAAAAACTTGATCCCCGAAACCATCAAAATTATTACGATCAAGGTTAATACACCTAGACTTGGTCAACCGACTGGAACGACCTCATACTTAAGGCTTCTACAATCCGAAAATCTTAAATTATCAAATGAAGAGCTTCGAAAAAAGCTACTATCCATGTTTGACGATGAGGAAGAATTCATGTCAATAAGCAAAGACGATAGAGACCAAACGAAGACGATCGTGCTAGAATTTTGCCACCTATTAATTAATGGACTGAGACGACTCCACCAAACTCCAGGGCACGAGGCCCATAACCAAAATACTTTTACTAAAGTAAAAACTTTTTATTCTACGGCTCAGAACTTGCAGACAGAAATAAAAAGGACAGTTGTTACTATTCTTAAACTTTCTACGTGACAAGGATCACCGACACCACCAACAACCACTATCTTTCACCTTTCCACATGGAAGATTATGGATGGACCGACATTCCTAAACTTTCTATGTGGCAAGGATCACCGACACCACCGACAACCACTATCTTTCACCTTTCCACATGGAAGATTATGGATGAACTGATATTCCCAGATAAAGAAAACTAGACTAAAAAAAATTTAAAGTCCGAAGATCTTCCCCTCTTGAGGAGGCACCTCTCCTTGGAGTTCACTAAGTCTTCTTTCCTTATTATATCTTCTTTCCCTTTCTCTAAGATTGTAAAAAGGTTTTAAGTGTGTTTAGCGTTTGGAAGATTGGTGTGGTCTTCTCACTGTCTTTGCTTTAATCCTTTATTTTATTTGTTATCATTTAATGTTTTTCCTATTCCGCTTGACGTACAATTTTTAGTACGTCAAGTGGAATAGGAAAATCATTAAATGATAACAAAGAAAATAAAGGATTAAAGCAAAGACATTGATATTCATTCGAACTAAGAATAATACATAATACAATATGAAAACGAAGTATTTACATTAGATAAAAACCACACTAGCAAACCACACCAATCTACCAAACGTTAAACACACTTAAAACCCTTTTACAATCTTAGAGAAAGGGAAATAAAATAGATTGAGGAAAGAAGACTCAGTGAACTCCAAGGAGAGGTGCTTCCTCAAGAGGGGGAGATCCTCTTTTTATAGCTTCAGACTTCAAATTTCTTTTAGTTTAGTTTTCTTCATTTAGAAATGTCAGTCCATCCATAATTTCTTTTAATTTTGGTTTTTCAATAAATTCAAACTTAACTTTATGACCTTGGATCTCATATTCAATTCCGAGGAGTCTAAAGATTTTATGGGATAAAAAAGACTCAGGAAAGGAGTTCTTAAAATTATTTCTTGAGCTAGACCTTTTACCATAATAAATGGCATCAAGAAACAAGCATCGTTGTTGCAAACGGTGGCTTCGAAAAGCTTATAATTGATTAAAAGTCTTTTGCCATTAGCAGTATTTAAGACTTGGGTAGTCTTATCGAATAATCTTGACGGGACAAGTCCTTCATTAATACAATTGAGATCCGCACCTGAATCAATGAGGGCTATGGCTGAAAAACTGTATTATTTGGAGACAACAATTGTAACCTTGGTATGCCATTTTTGAGTAATAACTTTATTTATCATGTTAATATAATTTAGTTGTTTAAGATCAATTTTCTCAATTATGTTAACAATCTCATCTTGATTTTGGGTATTCTCGAATTCATTTATTAAACTCTCAGGTGATTGGAGATTTCCTAAACCAGAAGTCTCATGGACAGTAATTCTATTATTCAGAGCTTGTAATTCTTCTTTTAAATTTCTTATTTCAAACCTCAGCTCAGAAATAGTGGTTTTCCTTTCAGAGATTATTTGTTTTTTATTGACCCTATCAATTATTTGTTTGAGGTCATAAGTAGGTTTAAAGACTTGACTTTCAGTCTTTTCTTTAGCAAGGTATTTAACAAGAGCATCTCTTTTATCAAGGGGGTCAATAATTTTGTCAATAATATCTAAAACCAAATTTTGTTCTTGAGAGAGTAAATTGAGACTAAGACCTTGCATTTCTAATAGGGCTTTGTAATGGTCACATTTACAATCTTCTTCAGCCTCACTACTATTAGAAGTTTCATTGTTGATTTCGAAAACTTCATCTTCTAAGTCTGTCTCATAAATAGATAATTCTTCATCAGAAGAGTCTCCTACTGGCAGAATTTGCTCTAAATATCTCTTGAGTCCATCAGAAATTTCATTGATTTTTTGTTTGCTGTACACCTATTTACAAAATGTCCGTAACGCCCACATTTCTTACAAATGGGTATTTTCCCATTTGGCTTCCTATTTTTGGGTTCAGCATCATCTTTATTTGATTTGAACATTTTTCTTTTTTGTTTTCTATAATATTTTCTGTTTTTATTATAATCACCTCTTTTAGAGTCACTCTTATATTTTTTGGAGTCGGTTTTTTCAAAAAAGGGGTAATAACCGAATTGTTCACAAAAATTTTACATTTCTCTTTTGTAAGTAATCTTTTGTTTTTCAATTTGTCTCTTAAGCTTGAGGTCAGTACAAAGTTCTAAGTCGGTGGCATAAATCTCATTATCTAGCTGTCCTAGAGTATAATTCTCATAAAGGATTTCTTTCTCTCTATTAGTATTTTTGAGCTTGGTTTTAACCTTTTCACTGAATAGAGCTGGGAGTCCATTTAAGAATTGAGACTTCCAATGTATATCTCTGGCATCATTTATGGTGAGTAATTGAGTATGAAAAACATATTTCATGTGGAAAGGCAAAATATAGTGGTTGTCAGTGGTGTCGGTGATCCTTGCCACGTAGAAAGTTTAGGAATAGTAACAACTGTCCCTTTGATTTCTGTCGGCAAGATCTGAGCCGTAGAATAAAAGGTTTTTACTTTAGTAAAAGTATTTTGGTTATGGACCTCGTGTCCTGGAGTTTGGTGGAGTCGTTCAGGCCCATTAATTAAGAGGTGGCAAAATTCCAGCACTATCGTCTTTGTTTTGGTCTTTATCGCCTTCGCTTATTAACATGAATTATTTCTCATCGTCAAACATGGATATTAGCTTTTTTCGAAGCTCTTCCTTTGATAATTTAGGATTTTCAAATTGTAGGAGCCTTAAGTATGAGGTCGTTCCAGTCGGTTGACCAAGTCTAGGTGTATTAACCTTGATCTTAATAATTTTGATGGTTTCGAGGATCAAGTCTTTGATATCAAAGTTGTCCCACCATTTTATTTGTACATTTCTTTTCAAATGGGGAATATAGTCCCAATTTTCATCTTCGGTAATGAAATAGGTCCACCTGAGTATCCATGAGATTTCATATAAGGTGGTAAAATGGATTAATATTTCAAGTTTCGACCAATTTCAATTGGCTGCCTGGAATTTAGACAATGAACATTGTAACGGTTGAGGATAAATATCTGGGGCAGGACCCTAGTATAACATTAATTTTTTAAACCATGAAGGAATTTCTTGATGGGCTTCATTAAGCCTGAACATGATAAACCCGCTATATGTGTTCTGCTTATTTTGAAGTAATTAAGTCTTTTTCCATACTTTAATATAATCATAATAATTGTAAGTCTTGATTTTAAAGTAGTTTTGTTTAAAATATCGAGGTTTAAGGGGATAAATCCTCAGTCCTTGTAGGCCATAACTTTTTTTATTCTAAATTTCATTTTACAACATATTATCTACGCCATCTATTTTCAATATTTTTATAGGTTTATAGATCTACTTGTTTATAACCATTTTTGAAATTTTAAATTTTATAATTAGATGTAAAAATAAATTTTGAGATAATTCTAAAAATATTTTCATCATGATAAAATATGAAGGTCCTGAGTTACTTTTACACCGGATGCATCCGTATGTCAACAGCAACCAAACAAAAAAGATTAGAGAGAGATGTATGTCAAGAGCACCCTCGGATGCATCCGTACGTCAACAGAACCCTAAAAAAATTAGAGAGAGAGAAGAGAAAAAAAAAATTAGAGAGACAGGTGAGAAAAATATTATAAGAGAGAAAGAAGAGATAAATATTATAAACAATTAAAAATTATAAGAGAGCAAACCAGAGTTGCAGGGTATGCAGGAAACTTCGAGAGAGACGAAGCAGAGGGACATAGTAGAGTAATCTGAAAGGGACTCTTATCTCTAGATAGAGAGAGTTGCACGAGAGATACACTCTGGTTTTTGTAACAGGTATGAGCTCTTTCTTCCTGATTTACTTCCTCTCGATTTTTAGTTTCTTTTTATATCTCTTGTAGCTCTTGTGTTAAATCTTGTAACATTTGCGTGCAACATGCTGCTCTTTCTCGTTGTTGCTGCAACTTTCTCAGACTCGAGTTCAGTTTGCTTTCTTGCTTCCACTTTTGATCCTTTGTCAAGGGTTTTATGTTTCCAGTACCTTCTTTCACATTTTCGGTCTTCTTTTTCTGTCAAAACTTATTCTTCTATGTATCTCTCTACTCTGTTATGCATGCCATATGCGGATGCTTTTTTTTATACTGTTATGCCATATGAAGATGCCTTAATCTCATCATTATGGCTTTTGCACATTGTTCGTTAATTGTGCCTCCAAGTTCTTCTACATGGATTCCATATTTGACGGCTCAATTCCACGCTTTCATTAAATTAGGGTTTGATTCTCTATCAGAATTTGCATATACTGGACATGGATTTCATGGAAAGGGAAAGAGGTTCTTTATGCCCTAGTATTATTGCATTTTTTCTCTTTAGAAATAATAGAATTTGTATAATGCCATTTCTAGGGAGCTGCACAGGATTCTTCTTGAAACCTACTTCCAGTGGTGATAACAAATGTGTGCGTGTTAAGGAACCAATAGTTATTGACGATTCTTTGCTTAGGGCTTTAGATCCAGCTTGAAATTTTCAGTTTTTAAGTTTCAGATTTCTAATTGTTTTTTTAAATGTTCAAACACAACACTTAGGCCAAGAAGAATGGTTTTGTCCTATTCAATTGTTTGATGGTGTTAAATTGCTATCTAGATTCATTGATGTATCTGCATAGTTCCTATTCATGGAAAAACGAAGATGCATCTCCTTAGTTCCACCTCTCTACTACTTTGACTAGTTTCTTGATTGCCAAGCACTATACAGGATGGTTGTAGCATTGATGCTAGATTCAATTGAAATATACATTACTTTCACTCACTTATGTTTGACATATGAGTTTTAGCATTACATTAAAAGTTTTTATCTAGAGGTATGATGCAGGGTCCTTCCAACTTAAATGTGATACAAATAATTTTAGCCAAATTTTCATTTTTCTTGGTAAGTGGTTTTTTGGTGGTTAACTACTTTATATTAGCGAGTTGCAAATCCTCTAGGATGAAGTCTCCTCTCCCTATATTATTCATCTCGATTATAATGCACTTGTGGAGAAGAGATGAGCTTTGAACCTCAAATTTTTGGTAGTGACAAACTAGGCACCATGGACAAATTTCTTCATTGTCTGTTTGATGAGGTAAGGCAAAGGGCAAGGACTTCTCCATAATCTAAAGCCATCCATTACGCCCGTGCATTTTTAATACCAGAAAACAAACCACATGCAGTTCTATCAGTTATAAAAAAGCACTCTCAATAGTTTCAATCAGTGTGCTGGGACTCGGCCGCGTCGACTCTGACTTGGTAGGGTGCCGAGGTGAGTATCTCGATAGAAAACTCACGGTGAGTTACTTGTGCTATACTTGGGGGATTACTGTTGTAACTCGCCCGTAATATGGTAAAACTCGATCTGATTTCAGCAGCACTCAGGTTAGTTGCTATAGTAAGATTCGAGTACCATTTTTGAGTCAGAAAAATAGAAAAAGGGGCCGGCCTCTTTTATTTCATCTCTCTCGCTTTCTATACAGTTTCTCTAAAGCCCTCTTTTTTCTATATCGGGCTCTCTACAGCTTCCTTTCAAACCCTAGACCCTCTCGCTCTCTCAAATTATTTCATCTAAAAACCATCTTCTTATATCCGGCTCTGTAACATTAAAATGGCCAAAGATTTTCTCTCTACAATTGCCTTAAGTAACCCTTGGCGCAGTTTCTCATCGTCTGATCCTTGGATTTTTCTTGAACAACCTTCCATCCATCCCATTTCGCTCAATAGGCTGAAACTCCCATGTCGGTTAGGGTTAATAGGGTCAATAAGACTTGATTGTAGAGGCCACTCTTCCTTCAATTCCATTCTTTTCAATTAACCTTTACATGGCACAATAAATCTTCCTTCAATCCCATTCTTACGATTAGCCTCTACATGGCACAAGAGAGACCCAATCTTGAGGCCAACTATGCTATGGTTTATTGGGTGGGGTGTGGGGAGGGGCGAGAGAGAGAGGGGCCAACTATGCTATAGTTTATTGGGTGGGTGGGAGGGGAGAGAGAGAGAGGGAGAAGCATGAGGGAGAGAAATAGATAAGAGGACATGTTTTTCCCTGATCATGCATCCCTTTTTTTGTTTCTTTTTTCTTTTTTTTAATGTATTTCCTTTTTATTTAATGTACCATAATCGCGCGAACCTTGAAACACTGGTTTCAACAACCTGTGGCTGTAGTATACCCTAGTGCTGAAAATTTTGAATGTCATAAACAATTAAGGATAATTTCATTCTTTATTCCCAATTTTTTGCGAGTGCCTTCAGGAGTATGATTGGCTGATTCACTGTGATATTTTGGATAAGTGCATGGAGTAGAAGTGCAATGAATGGGAGGAGCTACTTAAGAAACACATCCAAGATGAAGGAAAACTAATATGTTATGGGTACACAAACGAGATTCATCTTGAATTAATATTGTGGACTTGAGGATCATCTGTTTACTACCCAAAACTGATCTCTGAGGTCGGTCATGTTTCAGGAAATATGTGTATGTTTGTTTGATGATCACGTATGGAACAATAATTTACCTTATTTCATATTTGTTGATGTTATGGGTTAGATATTTCTTGCTCTTATGAATTATTTATTGTTCCTTGTGAACTTTAGAATTTGGATTTGGTGAGTAATTGAATCTTTCTCCCAAGGAACTGTCCTTTCACTTTTTTGTGAACACCATTTGTGGGGCATGAATTCCTAATCAGATTGTTAAAATAGGTCCCAAATTTTTGCATGTGTTGGCTTGCACAACTGCCTTCTCCCACTCTCAAATTTTTGCATGTTGCTTCTTCCTTTTGGCATTTTCATGGTGCTAGATCAGAACTTGGCTTGCACAACCACCTTCATGGTGCTAGATCAGAGTCTGGCTTGCACCAACTACTTACTCCCCATACAAAAAAACCAAGCAAATATTTGTTTCAAGTCAACAAGGCAGATGGTCATGATGAGTCTTTCCTCAATTACCAAGGTTTTTAGGGTTTTTTGTTAACATCCATAGGGGGAGTTTGCCCCAAGGTGACTTGGTTGCTCACAAAGTTTCGTAGAAATAAGACACTCGGGTCTGGGGAAAACTAGATTCTCCAATTCGCCTTTTGCTATCCCTCAAATAGGCAATTGTTGCTTGATCCACCCATTTGGACTCATGATGCTTTCAGTCTTTGTAGCCAAAGTTCCCATGTGGCTGTCAAGTGAACATGTCAGCATAAGCAGAAAATCAGCACATGGGCGAGGGTAAAAGAGTCACCTCCCCCATTTCATTTCATCATTCGCCTTCTCTTTATACGAAATGTGTTCTTCTAAAATACTTGATCCTGGATGGAAATAATGGCATATTCCTGACCTAAAGATAGAAACTTCTTGTACAAATGAATTATCTCAGCTTATGAACTTATATGGATTCATACTTGTGCATATAATATCAGTGACCGAAGCAGCTATATAGAACGAAGATACATAATAAATATATACGTAGTATGCATGTAAAGTAGTTATAATCAATAAATACTCAATAAATATGTGGATTATTTATGTATATTGTGTATATAACATATTGCTTGCTTGAAGGCAGTCTGGCATCTGGGCCCTTTGTATCCTAAACTGTTTGGGGGCCGCCTCTCGCCTCTGTCTACTCTGCAGTGCCACTACTGAGTTTGTCACACCTTCACCCATTCATGTTCATTTTTCATGACGTTAATCTGTGTCTTATTAGCTTTCAACTGCTTTACTCTGGTGAACGAGTTATATATAGAAGTACTTTTATCCTTTCTAAGCACATTTTTTATACCATTAAGTCCAGTGCTTGCAAACCTTGTTTCATGTGTTTCCTAGTTCCTTCAGGGTTTTGCTTTCTCTCACATTTAAACATAATGCTTCCTTGATGGGGGACAAAATTTCCTAGTTGTGCATTTTTTATGAATGCAGGTCGGCATACATGTCAATGAATCGATTAGAAATCCCAAGACTCCAAATAATGAATATCACTTAAATGGAAATGCTTTGCTTCTATGTCACATTTGGATTCAATGTTTTTGATAGGAAGACCCAAGTTGAGAAATGTTGATAGGTAGTTATGATAATAGGGACTTGACAACCGGAGGACAAGGAAATGGAAGGCAAATGACTCTCTCATCATTTCCTTGTTATCCGATTTTGTGGAGCTTCTTCATTAGTGAGGGCTTATTCTTCTTTCCCACAACAAAAGAGATTTGTAAGACTTTCTATGAGTTGTATTCTCAAAAGGACTACATTTCAGGCATTTATCAGGATATCCCTAACATGGTGAGAATCAGTATCTGGAAAAACCTCAGCCACTAGTCTAATATTTTTGTTCAATGTTAACAACAAGAAAATAAGGGGTTATTTAGTTGCTTGCCAGTTGGAATCCAAAGAAAGAGGCGTTCACAACCAAGCACTTGACAAAGAAAAACTAGCGGCTCATCTGTGCTCTACTATAGGGGTAGAAGAAGAGGTGACAAGTTATGGTACTAGCCACTCCACATCTACCCTGCACTTGTGTCGAATACTAAGGATACTTTTCTATTTGTTATCTTAACCCAAAAAAAAAAAGAAAGAAAGAAAGGAAAAGAAGGGGGAAAAAAAGAAAAGAAAAACAAGATGTGGAAGGGGACTCATGGGCACAGAGAGGCCTAGGTGCTCATTGCAACAAATTTGTTCATAGTCAGACTAAGTATTAAGGTTGGCTTCTATGTGGATGATCAAATGCCTTTAATAAAGCGACTATCCCATTTTTTGAGAATACGAGAGGATGACCAAATCTTTGCCTGGGTTTGTGGCCTTTAAAGACCTTGAGAGCATGTAAAAATAAATAAATTTACAGTGGATGTTTGATGCAGGGAGAAATAATAACATGAATAAAACAAATAATAATAAAAACAGTGAAGAGATTATGCCCTCTCTCTGGGTCTACAAGGGAGTCCACCCCAAAAGATCTTTTCACAAGACCCAAATTCTTTTACTCAATTCCAATCTCTCTTCGTTTTCAGAGATGATACTTTTCTCTTTTAAATACAATTGAAATGTAAAAAATAAAATAAATAATAAAAACATTTTTATCACACTTAACGATTTCCTCCCTATCTCTATACCAAATTCTCCTATTTCTTCTCTCCCATACATTTCCTCTCTATCTTCTTTTTCTTTTCCATCACGTGGACCCTCTCTCTTTCTCTCTCTCTAACTTCCACGTGAAACCCCATAATTTTAGGAAACCCACGCCCATCTCAACCTCCACAAAAATAGAAACTATATCCTCATAAAAATCTATGCGAACCAACTCCCATAGGGAATTTACTATTTTACCTTTTAAATCTATACAAGTAAAGAAGAAAATAATAATCCTAAAGAAAACTAAAATCTCAAATAACACCTTTTCTAAAATTAAAAAGGATATATAGTAAAAAAATTAAACAACCCTGATTTTTTTATTTGCATCATTCTCCTGGTAAACGAAGAGATTGGAATTGAGTAAAGAATTTTGGTCTTGTCAAAAGATCTTTTGGGGTGGATTCCCTTGCAAAACTTAAGAATGGGTATATTCTCTCACCCTTTATTATTATTTTTATTTAATTATTTCTTCCCTCCATCTCCCCTGTATCAGTTGGTATTAGAGCAAGTAAGATCCATCAATCACAATGCCACCAAAATCCGCTCTTACAATCAATGATATATTGCTCCAAGTCATGGTGTTTGTGGGTCAACAAATTAAGGAGAATATGAACACAACCATGGAGGGTATCTGAAGAGACATAAGCAAAATTAAACAGAGGTTCCAACAGTCGGAGAATACTATTTTTCAAGACGAGGTATTCACAACCATAAAGATCCAACACCATGTTCTACTGAAGAGACGAATCGAGGCCCACGACTGACTAGGAGTGCCGATCTTGAATGTGGCGATCACATTGTGATGCAAGAACCACGATTTGAGGAGCATCCACATGATCGTGGTATTCAGGTCGATCTTCTTGAGTTTCTCAAGTTTTATGAGGAACTTGGAAAAGAAATCGTGATTGAGCTTAGGATCCAAATGTTGTACTTCAAGATGAGCACAAAGTATTTGATGAATTGGTTTATTAAGGAAAAAGTATCAAGGCGCATGGTGGGACTACACCAATTATTTGATTGGCCTTTGAAGGATCTAAGCTCGGGATCGAGCTTCTCCCAACCCTAGGAAGAATAATGCAACTGAAAAAATCATGGTTGTTTAATTTTTCATTTTATATTTTTTTTAATTAGAAAAGGTGTTATTTGAGATTTTAGTTTTTTTTAGGGTTATATTTCTCTTCTTTAGTTGTAGAGATTTAAATGGTAGAATAGTAAATTCTCTATGGGAGTTGGTTATGATAGATTTTTATGAGGATATAGTTTATATTTTTATGGGGGTTGAGATGGGTGGGGGACTTCCTAAAATTATGGGGTTTCACGTGGAAGTTAAGAGAGAGAAAGAGGGGTCCACGTGATGGAAAAGAAAATGAGGATAGAGAGGACATTTATGGGAGAGAAGAAATAGGAAAAGTAGGTAGAAAGAGGGAGAAAATTGTAGGAGAGAGGTAATTGTGTTTTTTTATTATTTATTTTATTTTTATTATTTCAGTTGTATTTAAAGGGGAAAGGTATCTTTTTTGTAAATAAAGAGATCGGAATTGAGTAAAGAATTTGGATCTTGTGAAAATATCTTTTAAGTTGGACCCCCTTGCAAACCCAGAGAGGGTATAATCTTTCAATCCTTTTGTTATTATTTTTATTTTCATTATTTCTTCCCTTTATCTCCCTTGCATTAGTTGGTATCAGACCAAGTCACAGATCCATCAATCACAATACTGCCAAAAGGCAATTGATGCAAGGAGAAATGATAATAGGAATAATAAAAATAAAAATGGTTGAGGGATTATACCATATCTCTAGGTCTGCAAGGGAGTCTCCCCCAAAAGATTTTTTACTATACCCAAATTCTTTACTCAGTTCCTATCTCTTTTCGTTTACAAAGAAGGGACCTTTCCCCTTTAATGACAACTGGAATAATAAAAAATATATTTATCTTTCTCCTACAATGTTCTCTCTACTTGCTTTTCCTATTTTTTCTTTCCCATACATTTTCTCTCTATCTTCTTTTTCTTTTCCATCACGCGGACCCTATCTCTCTCTCTCTCTCTCTCTCTAGCTTCCATGTGAAACCCCAAAATTTTAGGAAGACCCCACTCATCTCAACCCCTACAAAAATAGAAACTATATCCTCAGAAAAATTTATCCTAACCAACTCCTATATAGAATTTACTATTCTACCCTTTAAATATCTACATCTAAAGAAGAGGATAATAATCTTAAAGAAAACTGCAATCTTAAATAACACATTTTTAAAATTAAAAAAAATATAAAATAAAAAATTAGACAATCTCAATTTTTTATTTGCATCATTCTCCTGAGATTGGGAGAAGCTCAACCTCGTGCTTAGATCCTTCAGAGGCCAATCAAATAATTGGTGACGTAGTCCCACCATGCGTCTCGGTATTTTTTCTTCAATAAACCAACTCATCAAATACTTAGTGCACATTTAGAAGTAAAACATTGAGATCCCAAGCTCAATCGTGATTTCGTTTTCAAGTTCCTCATAAAACTCGAGAAGATCGACCTATATACCAAGTTCATGTGGATGCTCATCAGATCATGGTTCTTGCATCACAATGTGATCGTCACATTCAGGATCGACACTCCTAGTCAGTCGTGTGCCTCGATTTGTCTCTACAGTAGAACTTGGTGTTGGATCTTCGTGGTTGTGAGTACGCTCGTCTCGAAGAATAATATTCTCCAACTGTTGTTTAATTTTGCTTATGTCTCCGCGAATACCCTCCATGGTTGTGTTCATGTTCTCCTTAATTTGTTAACCCATAAACTCCATGATTTACGGCAATATATCCTCGATTGTAAGAGCAGGTTTCGGCGGCGTTGTGATTGATGGATCTTACTTGCTTTAATACCAATTGATGTAGGGAGAAATAATAACAGGAATACTAAAAATAAAAAAGGTTGAGAGATAATACTCTCTGTATGGGTCTGTAAGGGAGTCTACCCGAAAAGATTATTTCACAAGACCTCAAATTCTTTACTCAATTCCTATCTCTCTTCGTTTACGAAGAAGGGACCTTTTTCTATCTCTCTAACTATTTTTCCTGTTTCTTCTCTCCTTACATTTCCTCTCTATCTTCTTGTTCTTTTCCATCACATGGACCCTTTCTCTCTCTCTCTCTCTCTCTCTCTCTCTCTAACTTCCCCATAATTTTAAGAAGTCCCCCACCCATCTCAACTCCCACAAAAATAGAAACTATATCCTCATAAAAATCTATTCTAACCAACTCCCA
This sequence comes from Amborella trichopoda, assembly GCF_000471905.2. Next base: position 25,254 of record NW_006496807.1, on the reverse strand, counting down.
TAGAGAATTTACTATTCTAACATTTAAATCTCTACAATTAAAGAAGAGCATAATAACCCTAAAGAAAATTAAAATCTCAAATAACACCTTTTCTAAAATTAAAAAGAATATAAAATAAAAAATTAAAGAATCCCGATTTTTTATTTGCATCGATATTCACATTCCAATGGGAATTTTGGTTGACTGACGTTATGTTGGCAATCTATGGCCTAGGTCATGTCCAAAAACCGTTCCCCTTGGCATAGGCATTACCATTGAGGGTTTTCAATGGTCATCCCTTATTGATGTCCGAGAGATATCTAGGGATGACGATGATAAGCAGTAAGCCTTTGGGATCCTTCCGTATTGTTGCAACTTGTGAGGGCAAGGGCTAAATCCTCAACAACTACCGCACGACATGTACACATGTCAACTGCATTTTGGGAAGCAGCCCTATAGAGAGGAAACCTCTTACATTTGTATAAGAGATTTTCTCTCTTGCGCTATAGTGTTATGTGCATGTGCATCTTTATGGATATGAGTTGCTCTTCGGAAGGAACCGGTAATCCACACATTAGTTTGTGGTTTTGGCATTTACTGGTCAGCTTTGATGGACCAATCATGAGTCCCTGTGATTGATTGTGGATCATGGGTTCCGTTGGGTTGTCTGAGAAGATAGTCATGGATCACAGATTCTAGGAAAGGTGTAGTGCCTCAGAGATGTCACTTTTCCTGACCCATTGGTACCAACCCACTTCTAGTTTTGTTTTAAATGTGATTTGGAACTTTTCTAATGCCAGAAATATTATTTTTTAACTTTATAGATGTTCCTTTGATTTTTTAATATTTGTCAAAAATTTTAAAATTTATTGTAATCATAAAAGTCCTAAAAGGTAGTTTTGATATTTCTAGAATTTCATCTCTGATTCGGATCCATGTAGTTGGCTTTCGGGACCCAGCCCCACAGGTCAGGGGCCAACATGGGGTGGAATGTTGGGCCCAAAAGGGCCACCTGTCCTACAGTGGGATGCCCCATGTTCTTCTAGATTGTTGGGAGATCTCTTTGGGGATATTGTGAAGATGTGGAAAATATCTTCTATTTTGAAAATAATTTGGAATAGATCTTCCTCTTTGACTTTGGATTTTTAAAATGATTTGAAGTTATTGCTATGTGAGATAGAGTCCGAAATTTATGGGATTATGGAAGATATAACGAGATAGAGTCCAAATTAATGGGATTATGGAAGATTTAATCCTAGTTTGAATAGAAGTGGACATGGGTCAAGGATATGAGGAATAAAGGTCCTAGGATTCCTCCTTGATCCTGATGGTGGATCACGGAATGTATGTCTCAGATTTAATTCTCTCTTCACCTTACAAATCACGTAATGTAGCTCGGTAAAATTTGAGTCCCAATAGAAAGTGGCATACCTTAGAAGGGTTTTATAGAGGTGGGATTCCCTCATTGTCATAAATCTAGGTGGTTAGACCTATCCCTTTGTCCTTCACTCTCCTCCATACCCTCTCCCTCTCTCCCCTCTAGTCTCCTCTCTCTTGCTTTGGTGATGCCCCACCTAGTAAGACAGGACCATAAGAAGATGGCAAGCTACGTTGGCTAGCCTGAGAGGAGGCATGTCCCTATGAGTTTTGTGGTTTAGAGGGTGTTGCCACGTTGAGGCATGCCCTAGTTTTGGGTTGAAAGGATATCGAGTGGCTTCGTATTCATACTCTGAGCCCTAGTTTTTGCCACAGGTGCTTCCTAGATTTTGAGGACTCAAATAGGGAACAAGGATCAATGCACCATTGGTGTGGTAATCGGGTGTGGCGTGTGTTAAGTCCTATGAGGATGACCTTGAGAAAAGTTCAAATGAGTCTTACCAGCTTTGTTTCTTAGTCGATTTTCAGTTTATTGTTCTTATTAGAATTCCTATTTGGGTTAGTATTCCTGTTTGAACTAGCATTTCTATTTGAAATAGGATTCCTATTTGAATTAGGATTGCTATTTGATTTAGAATTCACATTTTTTTTTAATAGAGTTAACTAATTGATTTAGAAGTCACATTGTAATAGAATTCTTGTTATGGAATAAAATTTATTTTCTTTATGCAGTAAATGTTAAGATCCATAGATTGTAGTAGGTTTTATTTTCTGCTTCCATTGTATTTTGGCATTATAAGTAGAATTACCTGGTTGTTAATGAAAGAAAACGAGAAAATTTTCTATTTTACACCCCTGGAATCCTACGCAGCCACTACTTTGAAGTGGGAAATTTCCTTAGCCTTGGGGGCTTGGAAGAGACCTGGGTGCTTTCAATTTGTTTGCATGCTTAAAACACGCACACATACACTCACAAACATGTTATCTGCGGGGTTTGGCCGTGGTTGTGGCTGAGGTTGAGCCGTTGAGGTGTGTGTTATCTTTTTCTGGCCAAAATTTTGATCAACCTTTTACCAAGGTCAAGACAGAGAAACTGTACTTCTAACCAAGTTGAACCTACTTAGAGCCTTTTTTGAAAGTCTCAACCTTTTGTTGCAGTAACACCATTATAATGATGTTTCGCTGCAGTTAAGACGTTATATCGACTTTCCACCACGGTTACTCTCTCTCCTCTGTCCATGTGCCTTGCTGTGTTCTAGATGTGTCAGTCTCTCATAACATGTTCTCTCATGATTTTCACATTTCACTCTCTCATGACATATGTTCTCTCATGATTTTCACGTGTCCTCCATTTGCAACTGATAGCTTTTTACCACAGTTTATCCAAAACCCCTCCATATATGGGCTGTTTGAAATTGATATTCAAGGTCCTTTCCCATGTTTTGGTTTTGGTGGCAGTTGATTGCAAGCAGCGATTTTTTGCCATGGTTAATTGAATAGCATATGTATTTCGAGTTTTACTCAACTCCTTCAAGCTTTAATCAAAGTGAAGCTGGTCCCAGGCTGGATTTCTTTCAGGCCAAATCCGCTCAAGGGACTGTGTTTTCAGAAGCTGCTCTTGAGCATGCAACTTGGATAAGCCTATACAATGCTTAACTTGGTCTTGGTTGTATCTTGAGGGTACACGTTTGCCACAACCCACTTGCATCTTGGATTCAACGCAAGTAGAGCATCTCGTGCCTCTGGTCTCAATAGCCAAAAGGTTAGTTAATAAGTCTTAGTGAAGTTTGGGTGGCATTTTTGGAACTCAGGTAATTCTTCAGTCAGTGGCATGCGAAGTTTAGTTTGGAATTCAGAGTCTGCTATGAATGTTTTGACCTCGGTTAAACAATTTTAGACCTTGGTGATGCATTTTAGACCTTGGTTGTTCATTTGACCAAGGTTCTGCACTTTCACCGTAGTTATGGTGTTTCGCCCACTGCTATGGATTTTTTATCACTGCAACCCATTACTCTAGTCCAAAAGAAGGAATTTTTAAAGCTTTGGAGAACCAAAACGCTAATAGAATGCATATTGGAGCGGGCAACAACTGATCTGTTTGAACCTTACGCTATATCCGGCTTCTTGATGTTCTTTTGAGTATGGGTCCACTTCAGAAACCTATGACAACCTTTGCTGCAAAACTATGACTCTTGTAGGATGAAATAAAATAGCTTAGTCACTCCACTTGACGATAAAGCAACTGTGCTTGCAAAGGCTTGTTGTGGATGAGAATCCTTTCTTTACCAAATACAAATGTCCAATGTTTAAAATAATCCTCTAGCTTAATGGGAGCATACGCTCATACCATTAAATCACTCCATTGGGCGTCACCATGTTAAAGCCCTGCATTGAAGTAGAGAGGAGAGCTTGGAAAGAATTTATATTGTTCTGCATCTTGAGTTTGATCCTAGTTGATTATTTTGTAGAGTAGATGAATTGTGACAACTTGATATTGTTTCTGTATAATTTTATTGGAAAGTTGATGCAATACGAACTTTCTTTATAGAAGCTTCATCTTGATTGCATTGGATGCACAAGTTGATATCTTTAGCATGCTTTACATATTATAATATTGTTGTGCATGTTGAGTTCGGACTAGGTGTCCTTTGTATGTAGATTGCAGAAATTTATGAATGCTTTTTTACAGAATATTTTGGATAGTTCAGACAATAGAGAATTTCCTTTGAAAGCTTCTTTTCGGAATACCTGTGATTCCCTATTGACCTTTTCAATCATTTGATTTTCCTTCCCAGTTGCCTTATATGCCTGTCTTCTGGCCCTTCACTCTCCTATCTATTATTTAATTCTTGTGTTGGACCTTCGTAAGATCCACCTTGCCTGCACTTTTGAAATTTAGGATTCATTCTGGTGAACTTGTAAACACTGATATGGTCATGATTTCCATCTCAAGGTAATTCATTCATTTTTCATAGCTCCATCTCCATGCAAGTTAGCTCGGTCGCCTCCGTCAAAGGGATCAAGAAAAACCTAGCAGAGTTCATTGCCTGAGTTTCTTGTTTCTACTTCTGACTTTCGTTGATGATATATGCATTAAAGTGTCAAGAAAGAGACCATAGATGGAGTTTTCTTTCTTCAAACTGAATTCAACGAGTTCAACTTTCTCATGCATTTCTGGACTTGCTGATGGATTTGAGGTCAGTGATTTCAAGAATGAAGTTGCTAAAACTCTTTTTGTTAGGTCAGCTCCTCAAGAATTATTTTACTGCTAAATATACAACTGACTGACAAAAACATGGAATGTAGTACAACTTATTGCATAGAAACTACTGAGCATTAAGAGTTCCCTCAGCCAACTCACTTACTCATGTCTGTTAGGCCTTTAATACACAGACAGTCACCCTTCCGAAAATCCCAATGGGATTGATAATGGCACCCTTATTGAGCTAATACATCAACCACCTGGTTGGCCACTGTTGAGATTCTCAGAGCAACTGTATAATGGAATTTCGATCTATGGTGCCTAAAGGGATTGCAATGCTCCATGTGTGATACCAGATGCCCAGTAGTTTATTGCCAACTCTAGACCATTAGGAAGAGTTCACATTCGACCTTAAAGCTAGAACCATTGCCAAAACCGCAATAAAATCTGCTGATATGATTGCCTCATGGTCTAGGGAAGGTGCTCCCTTTAACTATGTTTCAGACAGTACAGTGCTTTCTTTTTTAGATTTTGGAGAGGAAACTTATGGTAAGACTGCAGCTATGTACTTACCAAAAATCCGTACTATGCGTATGGAAGTTATTGTGTTTTTCTTTCAAATACGTATATATAACACTATCCCATCAACTTCTTGAAACATTGGCTCATGAAAAGAGCACATGCTGGATGAAAAATAAGTACAACTTTATTGTCAAATCATTCAAACTGAAATTTTGTGGTTATCTGAAATGTGTATTCTGTGAGATCACAACCCTAATGTGGATGCTGTAAATTGAGCTTTAATTTGCAGATAGGGTTTCACTAATATACAAACTGATATACAACAAAAGTTGCATACATTGTTGTCTTGTTGTAGAACAGCACGGCGGCGATCTTGGATTTGGCAAAGCTGCTTTGTAATGTGAGAAAATATATTGGATGTGAAACTTCATAGTTTCATTATCTTGCTGATCCGTTTTCATGGTATTCCTAAGGTTTATCTAATTTATTTGGAACTTGTTCTTTGATCATTTCAAGTTTTCCATTTCATTCCCAATTGTGCAGTTTTTAGTATTTGTGTTGGGCATCCAGTTCTCCACAATATGTGTTAGGGATAGATGACATTTTCTTTGTCCACTGGTTTCGAAGTATATAATCAAGAGAATTTCCATGTCCCTGTTTGTAAGTTTGCTGGTCAGAAATCTCTGAATTTGATATTTTAAATGAAGATAATTTAACACCATAACCGTTTTCGTCTTTTTTGCAGATGATAGTGTCCATTTATAGTCATGAATTAGTCTGAGCAATCGTAGAGAATGATGCATCACTGAATCATGGAATGTAACTAGCTTTCAAGAAGTAGTTCCATCTAATACTCAGCAAATATTTTCATAGGTCCATCCTTCCGTATTAGTTGCAGATTGAAGTGATGGAAGCTACTGAGGGAAATGAGAAGGTTTTGAGCTATGAAGATGTCATATTGAGGAAATCAGATTTGGATATCCTTCAGGGCCCTTACTTCCTTAATGATTGCATCATTGAATTCTATTTCGCATATCTTTCTTCCTCTCTTCCTCAAGACATTCTACTGGTTCCCCCTTGCATATCTTTTTGGATCATGAGCTGTACTGACAAACAGGGCCTGGAACCTTTTGTCAACCCACTAAAACTTCAAAGCCGGAATTTGGTGATCTTTCCAATTAATGATAACGATGATGTGAGCATGGCAGAGGGTGGCTCACATTGGAGCTTGCTTGTGTATATTAGAAAGAAAAATGCATTCTTATACTTTGATAGCATGATGGGTTGCAATGAATGGCATGCAGTGAAGTTATATAGAGCTGTCAACGTGTTAATGGGTGGCCAAAGCGTGTCTGCAAAATTTGTTGAAGGCAAGACTCTACAACAAAAGAATGGGTATGACTGTGGTGTGCATACTTTGGTGGTGGCGGAGGCATTTTGTTGTTGGTATTATGGAAACAATGAGGAAGACTTCGATAATGCATTGGAGAGACAAGTGACAGCAAATATAGTGGGTGAAATGAGGAGGAAGATTCTAAGCATCATTTTGCATCTGATTGATAAGAGGTGATTGTGTTAAGCATCATTTGCTTCCGATTGATAACAGATGATTATGTTGTATATACAGTAATACAGCTTTATTTTTGTTTGGTTTTTAATTTTCTGGTAAATTGATAGAAAACCCAGTAGGAGGAATGAGTAGGAGTTTACATGGTTGTCCGAATTAATTTTGACCATTTCCACTCAATGATCAGTTTAGGAGTAGCACGTTCAATCGATGTATCTGTTTGATTATGTGATACACGCATTGACATCGTAAGAGTGACATGTTTGGCCCACAGTTGTTTTCCTTCCTGAAGTTCTATCTCCTTCTCTCTCTTCCCCCCCCCTTCCATTTAGAAACCCAGTTGTCCTTTGTTCCATCCATGAAGCAATTTTCACTGCGCATTTCACCTTGCTTGGGTTCCTCTCCTTGGTTTAATCCGTGTTCGAGCAGCTGAAGAGATTAGGCATTCGATATCAAGTCTTCTCCAAGCAGAGGGGAGGATTTTGTTTGAGAAGTTGAGGAGCAAGTGTGAACATCTGCTGTATCGAATTTGTTCGTGCTTTGGTTGTGGGTTTGGGTTTTACTCCAATGCCGCAGGAATTGAAAATTACTTAAAATTTTGGGAAAAAAGGGATCACTTGGAATATATAT
>NW_006496808.1:21031-39915 GCF_000471905.2 Amborella trichopoda | reverse complement strand
GATCATTGAGACTTTTGTGAAGCCATGGTTAGCGCAAGTTCCTCCCCTCCTCAAGGTATGGATCGTTCTTCATTTTCTTCGCCTTCGATGTTGTCTTTCATGTTCTCCTTTTATTTTTCTTCTTGCTTTTGTAATTGCGCACCAAATGTTTGGTTGAATGCCTCAACGCCTCTTTTTGTTTATTCTGAGTACGTCTTGACTCTCCCAAGCAGGCCTTCATTTGTATGATTTTTCTCACTCCTTCACAAACCATTTTCATGAGCTTCTTGACGAATTTTGCTTTGAATGGGTCACAACCATTGTGCATATTCACATCATGAGCACCTAGGCACGGTCTTGCTCATGTGCATGCACCGTGAGCCTCTCGGTGGTGCTAGCTGAATTCGTGTAGGCATGTATGTGCTCATGCACCCTGTGCTTTTGGGCAATGTTTGCTTGATGCGTATGCACATTGAACCTTAGTGCATCTTGGTCATGCTTGGACGGGCTTATGCACACTTGCACACCATGTGCACTTGCACGCACCCGACTATAGGCACCTTGCTCGCGTACGCGACATAAGGGTCTTAGTGGGGCCACACCATGCTAGATGAGGTGCTTCAGCAGACCTACACCATGAGTGCCGACGGCTTAGGCATACTCAATCTTGTGCGTGCTTGAAGTTGTGCGTGCACGCATTTGGTCGGGCTTAAACTTGTGCGTGCGTGCATTTCTGCGTGCACGTACTTGGTTGAGCTTGATTTTTTTAAAAAATCGGCGACATTATTGGAACTGTTTAAAACTGCGACTTTTTGAAAAGGTCGGAAAAAATCAGCATGCCCAAGCAAAAAATCAGCATCCCAAATCTTGCCGAGCCCAAACATACCTTTTGCCACTTCTTGCTTGCTGAAATCCCACTTAGAATTGTTTTTCCCTAGTGGTTTACACTGAGGAGGCGCCATTAAGTGCTCAAAGTGTGTCTCAGTTTCACATTCGACCTTTGTTTCTCCTAATGTTTGCCTGCTTATGCCTGCGCTCATTGCACAAACCTTAACTTTCCTTTCACAAATAATGGTGATTCTAATAAGAAAGGGAAGGTGGGGAATCGATAGGAACTTGTGTTCTATAACCCCTAATTCTATACCAGTCATGAATCTCTCAACTGCAAAGGCTATTGTGGCAGCTGCTCAAATTTCCTCTCTCTCTATGAATAGATTTGCAATGACTGCAAGGCATGAAGCTGATCGAAGTGCCATGGATTCTTCGATCGCAAAAAGAAGGGCAAGAGATGCTCTTGTAAAATCCCTTAAATTCAGAGCACCCAAAGAGAGAACTTGAAAGCCTTTCTCTATCTGGAAACATCCTTTTGAAACATAGAACTGGAACCCAAATGTGTATTTAACAAACCCCGTTTTTAATTAAAAAATGAAAAAATTTACATGGAGCCGTGGCTCTAAACAATCAAATTAGAGCCCACCTGAAAACTTTCACTAGAAGAGGTTGTTTTGATGCCCAAATATCCTCAAATTGGTCATCTTCACATCAAGATGCATGGACATGAGAAAAAAATGGATTTCAAATTTTGGAAATAGTGCATCTTGTAACGCATTTTTGGACCGTCAATTTTCAAGATTTTCAAGTTTTCATAGATCTACCTGATCCACACTATTTTAAAGCTTTAAAATTTATAATTAAAGATAAAAGTATATTTTAAGGCTATCACAAAGATTTTCAGTATTGAAATCATATTTCTCGACACAATTTGAAGATGCGTTGTGCTTTGATGGTTTAAAGCCTCAACTCTATAAAAACTGCACCCTTTAAAAATTTTCATATAAACTTTAGCCATAGTTATAGAGTGACCATAGTCACCATACCATAGTTAAAGCATTTTAATGAGAAAAAAAAATTGTATATTTTCTTTTTGGTACCTACTGAGTAGGTATGATACTTGTTAAAGTATTTAATGAGTAAATTTGTATGGTATATTTCTATGGATGGATTAATTATTGATGGCTTTGACATAATTTTTATTTTTTAGAAATTCGAAATTTCTAATATTTTAAAATTATCCGATTTTTTTAGTCCGATTTTATTAGCTTAGTCTGATGTATTGGCGATATCTTTACATGAAGTATTTTTACCGATCCATATGTTTTACCCTATTTTTTCACCCGACATTTTAAAATAAGAACGATTTCTTTCCGATTTTATGGTGAGCTGATTTATTGATATTCCTGGATATAGACACAAGCCACTCCTTTTGTTTATAGCATGTGAGATAGTGAGGAAAAGAGAAGAATTCACATATATACATGTATGCCTGACAATTAGCCTATTCAATTGTCTCTCTCTCCTAACTTGGATTATTTTTATTTGGGTAGCCTTCGTCAACAATTTAACGAAGATAAAATTTAATTAACCAAGATTTGATATATTAAAGAGAAATTAAGAGCTTTATTGGTGATCACATATCATCCCGTAATCTATGGTAGTTAGATAAGGATAAATGGTTTTGAAGCATCTGTCACCTTATAGATTTCCTAACAGGAGATTTCACAATGCATCTCCTAAGAGAACCTTTTACACTCTCCTAAACGCTAATTCCTCTTTATAAAAAGGCTGCTCACCCTCTTCATTTTACAAGTCGCTCATGCAATGTTATGGTGCTAAGATTTAGAATGAGAGGGGCCTTAGTTAGTGGCATGCCCAGCCCAAGAGCGAGAGTGAAAAATAGTCCATGAAGTGCGACCTTGTGTTGTCCATATGCCTTATTCATGTCCTAGGCCACACAACCCATATACACCATGCTTCCTCTCCACACCCTAGCCTAACTCCTAGCCCCATTGCCACTCATATGCCTGCTGTAACAGCTTCGCTGTAGGTGTTCACAGCAAGGCTTAATGCCTCCTATTATCTATATAAGGCCATTTCTATAAATTATCATTTTGCACCTATGTTCTCTCCCATGCTCTAGCATATCGCTTGCATTTGCCTCCAAAGACTCCCATGCCACACAATAAATTTAGGACACATATCCCATTGTTGCTACAATTCCTTTAACTTGGAGGAAAGCTTGTGGCTCTTGTAAACCTAGCTTTTCGAGAAGTATCTGGTTTGAGCTTTCCCCATGGTCAATGCCCATTGATTTGAGTTATTTGTTGAGTTATAATGAGAAGAGATAGCTTTTGGTTAGGAAAAGAGCCCGGGCTTAATTGGTCAGCCCTTGTCGATTTGCAACGCTACGTCTTATGCTCAATTCCTACCACAAGGGTGTAGGGCCCCTCTCTCTTGACTCACCCAAAAAACAAAAAAAAAGGCTTTTGGTTGAGTTCTTATGTGTCTTGAAAGGGTTTGATGTAACTGTTCTACAAGTGTGTGTTATTGAATTTTGTTTAATTTTAGATTCCCTTGTATTCAAGCACTATCTAGATCTCCCAATGAATGGAAAATGAGTTGGGGGAAATGATGAGGTACTTTTATTTTGTTTTGAGTCTTCTACCAGAAATTAATTGTGTTTGTCAGTCCATTTCCTCTGTACTTTCATTAGTGAACTTTCATTAGTGAAGTGCATGTAAAGGGTGCACTGATATGTATTGTGTAAAATTTTGAAGCGTTGTGTATCTTGAGACCAGACGCTACACCTTACAGTTGCCACATGTATTGAGCTAACTAACTCAAAATCCGAATGCAGCTGACTTCAGTGAAACTCTTCCACTCCCCTTTATTAAGAACATAACATTCAATAATGTAAAAAGTTTATATAAGGTTTGCAACCTTGAAATGTAGAACTAAAGATGCACCTAAAAAATCCATCGGAAAAGGTTATTTTAATGTTGAAAAACCTTCTAATTGATCATCTCGACATCAATATGTATATATATATATATATATATAAAATTAATTTTCAGAAATAGTGCATATATATATATATATAATTAATTTTCAGAAATAGTGCATCTTACAACACATTATCTGAACAGTCTATTTTCAAGATTTTCATATGTTTATAGATCTACTTGATTTTAACCATTTTTGGAGTTTAAAATTTTATAATTAGATATGAAAATAGATTTTCAGATAATCCTAAGAATTTTTTACACCAAAATTACATATTATGATAAAATTTGGTGGTGCGCCTTAATTAGGTTGTTTTAGGTTGCAACTTTTTAGGAACCACAACCTTAAATAAAAGATGAGAGGATGCTTATCCCATGCCCAAGCATTTATCTCAGCTGCCAATTCCATAAAGAATTCTATGAAAGAAAAGAGTTGGGAATAAGCAGGGAATTAGACAATGAGATAGGATCAGGTCGATCGAAAAAGAACAAGGCATCTAAAGTAATCATATACAATCCTTAAATAGAGAAACCATACATATTGAGAGTGTAGGAAACAGGGAAGACGTACAATGTCTTGTCCGCTGTTCTTTATGACCCCATTCCTATTCTCCTCTCAAGACTCTGGAAAATTTAAAGTTTCTCACTTTTTAAATGTAATTAATAGATAATCAACTGATGCACTGAAAGGATTTGTCCCCAGAGCAATTAAAAATCCCTCAAAGGGATTTGTTATATACTTTTTTCCTTTGTGAAAGGAAGAGAAAATACACAAATAGTTTAGGAAGATTTTCCATGCGAATAAGAGGGGCTAATAGGACCACAAATCTTTTGAATTATAATTGAAGTATGATTAAGAAGCCTTTCGATTAAGAAAATCATATAGATCTATTATAAAGATGATTGGAAACTCATGCTTAATCCATATACTGATTTTGCAAGCTAGTATAACATGATCTATGGATCCAAAGGCACCATGAGAAAGAAATATAGAGCATCACAAAGAGGATAAAATTGTTCTCTAGAGTGATAAAGAAAATTTTATCAGAGGAAATCATGAGGAGAACATTGTCAAGGAACTTGAACCATGATAGGAAATCAATATTGAAACTAAACCTCAAAGAATGCGACTGGAAATCTATTTAAAGGAGATTATGAAGGAAACAACAACTCAGAATATTGCTTGGGGCACTAATCTACAGATGGAGCTCACAAATATAAAAGGTCTCATCTGAGTAAATGCCATGAACGTCAACTCATACAACTTGTTAATGCTACAGCTAGAATTTAAACAGAAGACAATTGGCAATTTTAATGCTACAGCTAGAACAAAGGACTGGAAATTTTTTCATCATTGGCAGCAGGATTAACTCAAGGAAAATTTATTTTACTTCATCCCTTGCATATAAACTTGAATATTCATAGATTGTTCTGCAACTATAACTTTAATGACTAATGATCTCAATATTAAGCTTTCATTTCCTACTTTTTCTGTCGAAATGATTTATTTCGTGGTTGACAATCTTTCTTAGAGTGTTGATTCCATGGGTAAAAAAACAAAGATTATCCAAACTTAGAAAACATTAATGAGCATTAGAAGCTATTTCTTATTTATAGCAAATACATACTCTGACATATTCAATACATTTGCTAATAACCTAGAAAATTATAAGATGCTTATGTAATTTTACACTCTTATCATGACCAACTAATATCTACTTATTTGCACTTTAAACAAGAAATAAATAAAAGGCCCATGGATTTCTTATTCCAGGATCTGTGGAAGCTCTTGATGACAATTAGTAGTTGTAAAATTTGCCCTGGCTTCATACAAGGTACCTAAACAATAGGTTTTTTGAATTTTAAAGAGTAGATCTTGGCGTAATGTATGCTTCAAGGGGTTGGAGCTTATGAGTGGTGAAGAGGACAGTGTCATCATCATCGCCTTGGCCTTCTTTGAGTGTCCATTTGAACTCTTGTGCCATCCTAGCCACCGCAGTGCATGAAATGTTCATGGCTTGCATTGAACCAGAGCAAGCCCTCCTGCCAAGACCAAAAGCTAATGTCTTGTGCATGTCTTGCAACTGATGCTTGCCAGTCAGGAACCTCTCTGGCTTCCACACCTCTGGTTCCTCCCACTCCTTCTCATCTCTATGAGCTCCATAAATGTTGATGGCAATCTGTAGTAGTTCCCATGCCAAATAAATACAAACAATGAGGGTTTTCATGATTTCACTGTATATGAAGTATTATTGAAAGTGGGGATATCAACCATCGAATCTGAAAGAAACAAAGGATGCCAGTTTAACTCTGGATATCTTGAAATTACGTCACGAAGGCAGAATAGGCATGAGACTGAGAAGGATTTAACATTTTAAACATTGGGGGATCAATCATCATGTGTAAAACATGAGAATGTTGTAAAATGCCATAAATTGAAGTATCTATGTTGTTTAGTGAAGCTAACAATCGCTTTAGCTTTCCTTTTCCTTTGGCAGGGCACTTAGAGTGCTTGATGGTGAGTTTAAGATATAGTGCACATTAACGCCTGCTCATATAATAGACGGACCCCTATCTGGAAAGGCGCAAATATGAACTTCCTACCAACCTGAGACCCTTTGTGGATGTGATAGCCCCCAATCTCAGTGTCCTTATGAGCATATTTGAGGGGCATAATGGGGACTGGAGAATGTTTTCTGAGTGTCTCATGAAACACAGCATTGAGGTAAGGCATGTGTGGTAGATTTTCTTCAGTCACCTTCTCATCCCCACATACACTCTTTATCTCTTCGTATAGACGCTCCTGCACCAAAATCACCACCCAACAATGTCACACACTCGGTCCCTCTTATCTTAACTGTTGGATGCAAAATTTTTAATCGTAGGTGAAAGAGAAAGAATCTACTACCTGGCATCCTTGGTTCTTGGCAAGCTCGTACATGGCCCATTCGACCACAACAGGAGTGGTATCAGAGGACTCAAGTAAAGCCTCCCATATTAAAACCAGCAATTGCATCTCACTAAGTTCCTGAGCCTCCTCCAGCAAAAACCTCAAATAACAGAGATGTTCCTATAAGGGACACCATTTTATGAGAAAACATGCTTAATTTCTCTTTCTTTGCATCTAATTTTTGTTAGTTAATAAAACAAACAAGCATCCCTTAGGCATTGGCATAGACATCTCAGTTTCGGTCATCGAGGTCAAGGCCTTGAACCGTCGAAGTCTATGTCAAAAAATCGAAACAAAATGTCCTAGCCTTTTTGAGGATTTATACATGGGCTTGAGTTGTTAGTGGTTGACGATTTCGGCATGGGCTTGAGTTGTCGGTGGTTGACGATTGCAACACTGTTTTCCAAGATGAATACGGTTCCAACGTGATTGAGTTGTCGGTGGTTGACGATTGCAACACTGTTTTCCAAGATGAATACGGTTCCAACGTGATGGACAGTGTGGTTCCTTCGCTAAGGTGCTGTGGTAAAGAAAATAAGACCACCTTGGGATCCACTGCAACAGGATGTGTGTATGGATCCATTCCATATGTAAAATGCAAGGTTACCTTATATCTTAGGGGATGTTGTCATGGCTTGAGCAATGAAACTATCAAAAACTAAAATACATTTTAATTAGAATTATAAACTTAATCGAGTACCTCGTCGTGGTCAGGTTGCCGCTTTTTGTAGAGGTTGATGAGGGCACTTGTAACAAGATTCCTGCGAGTATATACATCATTGACCTTCTTCTCAACGGATTTGTTGGGGAGCCAGGAAAGATAGGGGAAGAAGTCCCTCCAGTCAGCCAAGCCGGCAACCAGCAGGAGGTCGGCAACGAGCACGTCATAAATTTCAGTTTTTGGAAGATTGCCACCCATCTCCTTAATATACAATGTGTCATAGTTCTTCCCCACTGCCTGCTTCATAGCTAGCCCCAATGCTTCTCTCTTCAGCATGCTCCTTATGCTTACCACTGCACCAGCTGCCTGCTCATGCAGCTCATGTAACATGCTCTCGATCATGCTATCTCTGTGGCAACGGAAACGCTTCTGTGATGCAACAGTACGTGAAGTTAGGAGAAAAATAGAGGGAAATTCTAAGAGATCAACTATTTAACATTAATAATTTCCAGCTATTTACGACCCTTACTGATGTTCCCTGATATGGGCTACTTGAAATTTGACCAAATAGTAATGGATAATTGAAATTAGATTCAAACATTATGTTAAATAGTTCAACTCTTAGGGCAAATCGATAAGTTTTTTTTTTTTAAAAAAAGTACAAATTTGGAGTTTCTTCACTAATGGAACGTTAATTTCATTTCATCCTGTTGGAACAATTAATCAGAAGAATTTTGCTGTCCTTAACATCACCGTCTCCCTTATGCATGGCACCTACTCTAGCTTCTTAACCAAATTATTATTTTTTTAATTAACTGTCCTTTAATGTATTTTTATCACTCTCTCTTTGTATTGACAGTGTTGTTTGAATGAAAATAATATTAGACTATTGAATTATACATATCTTGCACGTAGATATACAATGTGGGTATGCATGACAGATATAAGAATAACAGAAAATTTGAAAATTTCCTCGTTGAAGAGTCTGACAAATTTATTATGAGTATAGTAGAAGTACAAACTTTTAATAAGTATAATGCATAATTATTTAATAAAAATATTATAGTTATTGATTTTTAATAGGAATACTTAAAACTTTGCACTATTGTTATAGTTATTATTCGGTTAAGTGTTATTTTAACAATATTATAATACTTGATGATATTAGTATAATCATGATATCATGTTATATTAGTAGATATGATTTATATAATAATTATTACAAATTATAAATGTCTATTATATATTTTCATTATTAAATAATTAGCAGTCATCCATCGTTGAATTGATATTTTCATAATTATGATCAACAATTATTATTTTTAACCTTTCATTTTAATAAGTTTTATTACTAAATATAGGAAATATTGATTATTCTTGTTAAATTATTCAAAGATAATGTCTGCTTTCTTAATTTCTTTTATGCGTTATATATTAATTTTTTTTTTTTGAACGTTATATCTTTAGGTATTAGTGACCTGAAAGCATGCCTTAAGCAAAAGCCTCACTGATGTTACCGTAAAACCCAAATAACAACATTACATAAAGGAAAAAGTTTATATAGAGCCGAGGATCTAAACAATCAAATTAGAGCCCACCTCAAAACTTTCACTAGAAGAGGTTGTTTTGATACCCAAATATCCTCAAATTTATCATTTCAACATCAAGATGCATGGACATGATGAAAACATGGATTTCAAGTTTTGGGATTAGGGAATCTTGTGATGCTTTTTTGGACGGTCAATTTTCAAGATTTTCAAGTTTTCTGCTCGATCAACACTATTTTTTAAGCTTTAAATTTCATAATTAAATATAAAAATATATTTTAAGGCTATCACAAAGATTTTCAGTATTAAAACTATATCTTTCGATACTATTTGAAGAGGCGCTTTACTTTGATTGTTTTGAGCCTTGGCTCTATACAAACCGCACCCCATTATCTAATATTAATGTTTAATCTCGTGCACCAAAAGTTCCTCTAAAATCCCTCACTTTGAGAGGATTTTCTTTACCAATATACATTCTCATAAAAATATCACATAAAATCTCACAAAGACTCTCAATTTGAAAGGATTTTCTTTACCAATATATATTTTCATTAAAATATCACATAAAATCTCATAAAGTCCAGATATTTTCTCTATTCCTACCTCTTCCACTGTTTCCAATTCAAGCCTCTAATTGTATATATTATGAAAAGATGGGATTTGCTTTGAGAAAAAGGTCATCTACATTAAAAAACAATGAAAAGAATGGATAGTTTTGACTTCAATAACCACCCCTAGACTGCCTTATGCCCGTATAAAACAGTCACTCTGCTATAATACTGTTTGGATGCTAACAAGTACTATAATACCTGGATTCTACCTAAGATGGCCAAATAAGTAGCTTTTAACACATTTTGGATGGAAACAGCAGAATTATTGGAGCTACTAGGGACTCCCTGTCTTATAAGCAAATCAGTCTTTGTTGACTCGGTCTCGCCGGAGGGACTCGAACAGTTTAGGACCTGAGTTCGGTGCCAGAGCGCAATAAAGGGGATAGATTGAAATCATAAGTGCAAGTGTGACAAGTACCGCAACATGACGTAATGAGTTACATTCTAATTGACTCCCTAGCTAAAATATTAAAAACATAAAATAAAATAACACTTTAGGTCTGGAGAGTTAAACCTGAGAGTTTGGGTTGAGGACTGAAGAGAGATAATATCTTTTCAGAAGCTTATGGCGCTCCCCGTAGTCAGCCATGGCCACCATCCACTTGTCTGCTGTCACAAACATGAAAATCCATGAGAGTTTCCTCGTCGAGAATGACGGAAACCTCGTCACCATCACCTGTGACCCCAATGAAACATCTAAGATCGTATTCTTTTCATGCTCATCAAATGATATCAAGAATGCATCAGATTTTACATAATTTAGAGAGGGAGAGGGAGAGAGAGGGACCTCTGCGGCGAGCTTAGAAGAGGTGACAACAACAAGGGTGGTCGTCCCAGTCTTGATGGTGTACAAGGGACCGTATTTTCGAGCCCATTTGGTGAAGAGTATGTGAGGCACCGTGCCCTTCATTTGATGCAAATTCCCGATAACTGGCCACCCTGGCACCGCTGTGGAGAGCAAAAGAGAGAGAGAGTTAATTCAGATCAACAGCCTGTATTCATGCGCAATCAGACCACCCATCTGAAGTTTCTCTTCTGTGATACAAGGGCGTATACCAGTGTAATGCACTTAATATAGTTTCCCTATACTGTATTACCATGTCTGTTGGGAGAGACAATTGAAAAGCACCCCCCACAAGCCAAAAGCATGCTGAATTGGCAGCACTTTTTCAAATATTAATTATTGGAAAAATATCTCCATATCTATTATTTTTAGGTTTCATTTCACAATAGATTTATTTTTAAGTTTCATTTCACAATAGACTTAAAGTTTTAAAAGATATTTTGAGGCATAAAAATTATAGATTTTATTTCTTCTAACCTTTTGAGTTAATTTAAACCTGTTTTTTTAAGTCAAACAAATCTAAAAAGATATACCTTTTCTAAAAGCCATCATCTCAAACTTCTAGATAAAGAGAAGGGCCTCATGGAGGTAAGAGATTACCTGGAGAAGAGAGAGGTGTTTGGAAAATTACGAGAGGAGAGAGATTGAGAAAGACGCAAGAAGAGAGAAAAAGAGAGAAATTTGAGGTATATACGTGAAGAAGAGAGAAATGATTGAGTTTAGAAATAGCATGTCTTTTTCACATTTATTTAGGTTAAAAAATAAGTTTAAAGCAGTAAGGGTTAGAAGATATCTTTTGAAACTTTGAGTTTATCAAGAAATGAAACTTAAAACTAGAGGATATTGAAATATTTTCTCTTAATTATTTAGAAGGATAAAAGATTTGGGAATATTTTATTTATAGAAGGTGACCCTACCAATGTCATTTGGTGTAACAGGTTTTTTAGACCTCCATGACACCTTATATCCCACACAAGTTTTGGAGTTATTATCGGATGACATTACGTGTTTTTGTCATGTCTATCTAGAGGTTAATGCATGATTTAGTAAAAAAACGAGCTGCCTTAGATTTTTTATTTTTTTTCAATTTTTATTTAAAGTTCGCCTCGCTTTTTGTAAAAGCCCATTTGATGTAATAATACAAAATATTCTTGTCAAAAGAGAGGGAGAGATGGTAACCCATGCCACCCGTAGAACATAAAGAGAGAGAGAGAGTGTTACCTGGGGGGCTTCTAAGGCTTCCACTCTTAGCTTTGAGGGCTCTATGAGTGAGGAGCCATAGTAGAAGGCCTAGCGCGGCCGCGGCCCCTAAAACCCTCCATGACTCTGGAGACAACTCCATCGTCTTCCTTGTGAACAATAAGGAAAGAACAGACTCAGTGCTGAAGCCATCTTGCCTCTCCTTCTATTTATATAGCTGCCAAAGACCAACCACACATTATTATTATTATTATTATTATTATTATTATTATTATTATTATTAATATTATTATTATTATTATTAATATTATTAATAATAATAATATTATTATTATTATTATGGAAATATCAAAGACCATGCACATTGTTTGGGTCAAAGTGTTACGTGCCCCTGATAATTTCTGAAATCCCCTAAATTGTTTTGGTTTTTTTGCTTTTTTCCATGAAATCTTTGCTAATGTGCGTGGAAATATCAAAGACCATTCACATTGCTAATTTTTTTGTTTGATGGCATATTTGTTAGCATCTTTCTAAAAATTATTTCTAGCTTCTTTTTCTAACTATTTGGGTTCTGCTATCATCATTAGATTTTTTTCCTAATTATTTGGGTTCTGCTGGCTATTTCTAGCTTCTGGCTTTCATATTCATGTGTGAAGAATCAATACGTGACATATTTTTATGAAACCTTTTGCTGACCTGCATGTAAATTTTACTAAAGGAGTAGGGCTTGGGCATGGATGGTTATGGGGGGGTTCGTTAACATAGTGTCACATCCTCCGTTCCCACCATTAACATGTCATATTATTTTTCACTTATTGTTTTAGGGGCCTAGTTCTATGCGGCCAGCCCACATATTTATTTTTATCCTAATTTTTAGAGAATATATAATCTTTAACATGAAGATCATGAATATAAAAACAAAAAACAAAAAAAATTGAAAACTAAAAATAATAATTATATTAAAAAAAACATTTAGATTATTAGTTACACTTGTTTTTATTTTTATATGGACCACCTATTTGCATCAAATGGATGCTTTATACCTTTTGACCGCATATTGTAAAAATGCGGTCCAGCCCATATGAAACAATTTTCCTTGTTTTAGTGAGTATAGCATATTAACATGCTTTGCGGGCATATCCTATACTACATACTCCCTTCAGTAAAATTCTGGTTAGAAGGACTTTACTGAAAGAAAAAATAAAATAAAATACTCTAGAAAGAGCACAAAATTTTACTTTACCTTGTGGATATGGTGCACCCTATCAACCATCAACAGGTGGATCGGATGCATTTGTAGGAGTAACTTGGAAATGCATTGAAAAAATATTAATGGCGATTGCCCCTCGGCCTTAGGGAATAATTAAGAGAAATAATGTGACGTGTGTGTATTTGTCGTACTTTAGAGCCCAAGATTCTCTCCCTCTCTTATTTCATGAGTTCCACCTAAAGACTTCAGATTTTCAATGGCCGCAATATTATTAAAAAGTTGTAAATTTGACTGTCAAAAGATAAGTAGTTTCTGTTTACCTACCATTTTAAACAAATGGGGTTTGTATGAGTTGGCGGACTGATATGTACATATGCGGCCCCCCCACTAAAATTTATTTTAAATGACTTTTTTTTTCTAAGTTCTTTTTGTAGATTCTAGGCCAAGATTATTATAAATATGTAAAGAAAAATAATTTTTTTAAAAGTAAAAATATAATTTTTTTAGTACTTTTTATGCACTGTCCATATATTATTTATAGATGATACTCTTTAGTTAACGTCAGCGAGCTTTTGTGCACACTGACTTATGAAACAATTTTCCTTTTAAAAATAAATGAACATGGTAAAAATTTTGGTAAAGAATTCTTGGATTACCATTAAAATCTCCAACAATCGAATAGTGATAGAGTGAAACTTGAACTCTTGAAATCGTTTAAACAGAAAAAGTATACAATGAGACCGTTTACCTTTACTATAAGGTGGTCACAATTAATCATAATTATTGGTTATGAAATTGGGTGACTACATTTATTTTATTGATTAAGCTCAAAATTCACAAGAAATTTTCTTGAATTTTGTGACTTACTTAAACCATCCGATTTTACATTAAATGGTTATAAGTAATTGTGATCTTTTTGTACCAAAAGTAAATTGTTTATTGTGTACTTAAACAATACTACATAATAAATACTACTTAAGATAAACCAAGATAAGTAACTGAGAGGTTGTCTATTTAATTTCTGAATATTTATTGACTCCATTACGTCAAAGATGAGAATTTGTCTACTGCATTCTCACAAGAATTAGGTGATAAGCCGAGGCTGAGTTATCTCGAACATAAAAAATTAAAAAACTCCAAAATTTAAACAAAAATATCGATACATTGTATTAATTTTTTATATACAATTTGGATGCTTTTGGCCTACATTGTTGAGTTTTTTTTTTGCCATAATCCATGGTTTATATTGTCTTTTATTTTTTATATCTTTGAAAATTACCAACTATATACCAAAATTTTAAAATCCATTTTTTCCGTACTTTTTTAAACATTTAAGGTTTCTTTTTGTTTTATTTTACTTTTACTACCTTTATTTTGTTTTTCCATTTTTTATTGTTTTGAGATTTTCTAGGGCTACTTCGCCGTATATAGGAATTGGCCAAGTCTCTTAGACGGTCAACTAACTCGCCTCAGCCAAGGACCCAGTCCCTTGGTAACGTTGGTCTATTGCATTGCTTTATTTTTTGTGTTCTCATTTTTCTTTTTGTTGCATTCTTGTTTTTATGATTTTTTTTAATATATATATTCAAACTGGTGATCTAAATAGGGTGAGAACTTTAAACTTTTTCTTAACCCAACCTATGCCTGGGTAAAGGAGCTAGGTTATTTTAGGTAGGTAGCTAATGTAAAACTTTGCCAAAACTTATCATGAATCCTGAACCTACAATATATGTTTATGCTAGTGCGTTTCTTATAAGAGACGCACTGTATCAGAACCTGGGTACAATGATGAATGAGCAATGGTTAGCTACGGTGTTTCCTAGAAGCGATGCACCTTAGTGCCAGCCCCAGTTGATGTAAAACATAGGCAAGGGTTCTCGTGAAATTCTTGACAAGTGCCAGTAAAGAAGCTTGTCCAAGATAATAGGATTCATATAACCACATGGAATGTAGGAACACTTACAGGTAAGAGTATGAAGTTAGTGGATACGCTGAAACGAATGAGAATATTCATAGCCTGTCTACAAGAAACTAAATGGAAAGGAGAGAAGCTAAAGAAATAGAAAGGTATGAACTTTAGTATACATGAAAGAATAATAATAGAAATGGAGTAAGCATAGTAATAGACAAAGACTTAAAAGATAGAGTAATTAATATCAATAGAATAAGTGATGAGCTCCTATTAATTAGACTTGAATTAGGGGAAGAGATAAGTAATTAGTGCTTATGCACCACAAGTAGGATTAGAGGATTGAATTAAGAGACAGGACATGAATGGAATAGTCTAAGATACACCAAATAGAGAGACAACCTTTTTACGAGGGGACTTAAATAATCATGTAGGGAATTATAGTAGGGAATATGAAAGGGTGCATGAGAGATATGGGTTTGGTGAAAAAAATGAGATGGGTGAGGCTAGTCTAGATTTTGATATGGCCTACGACCTAGCAACAGTAAACACTTACTTTAGAAAATGAGCTAAACATTTAATAACCTATAAAAGTGGATCACATAAAAGCCAAATA
Organism: Amborella trichopoda; assembly: GCF_000471905.2. The sequence goes on along the minus strand of NW_006496808.1, from coordinate 24,549 downwards.
GACTTCTTCTTAATTAAGAAGTTAGATCGACTATCATATAAAGACTGCAAGGTTATCTTTGGAGAGATTTTAACTACCCAACATCGGCTTGTTATTATGGACATCTGCATAAAGGCATGGAAGAGAATATGTTAAATTAATAGGTGTCTAAGAACTAAGTGGTAGAATTTAAAAAAATGAGAAAATATACTTATTTAGGAATATATTTGTTAAAGAAGGAAGATGAAACTTGGACCATGAGGTCAATGTTATGTGCAATGAGATTGGCTGCTTGTACTAAGAAAGTTACAAATTTTTTTTTAAGATAATCTAGAGGGAAAAAAAATTCTTATAAGGAAAATTTTTGGTGGAGTGATGATGCTCAGAAGGCCATTACCAAAAAATGATCATCTTATAAAACTTGATAGTGTAATAGAAATGATCAAAACTTATAAGAATGTAAAAATACTAAGAAAAATATTAAAATGAATAGTAAGTAAAGCTAAACCTAAGGAATATAATAATATATACATTAAACAGGGAACAAGAAAAAGTGAAAAAATGTCTTCAAATTAGCAAATATGAGAGAGAAAATATGTAGAAATCTAGATTATATTAAATATATTAAAAGTGATGATCAAAGGGTCTTGATGAAAGATGAAGAGGTCAACGAGAGGTGGAAACTTTATTTTAAAAATTATTAAATAACGAGCACAATGAGAACGTATCAGTAGAAGGAACCATTGACATAAATGACGACGAAAGTCACATATACATTTATAGAATTAGGATATTGGAAGTGAATGAAGTTTTGAAAATGATGAAGATAGGGAAAGCTTTAGGATCAGATGGTGTCCTAATAGAGGTTTGAAATTGCATCGGGAAGATTGACATTGATTGGTTGACCAAATTATTCAACAAGGTGTTGAGAAAAAAATAATGCCAGACGAATAGAGTAAAAGTATTGTGGTATCTATTTACAAAAACAAAATAATATAGAATTGTGCAAACTATCGAGGGATCAAATTTATGAGTCACACTATGAAGCTCTAAGAGAGTGATTAAACAATGACTAAGGCATAAAACAAGCGTACCAAAAAATCAATTCAGTTTTATGCTAAGGAGGTCAATAATCAAGGCTATTTTCCTACTTAGGCAACTGAATGAGAAGTTTAGAGTGAAGGGAAGAGACCTCCACATGGTATTTATTGATTTAGAAATTTTTTATCATAGTGTACCTCGATATTCGATTTAGTGGGTGTTGAAAAAGAAAAAAACCAAAGATCAAACTTCTACACCACACTACGAAGCTCTAGTTGAGAGTGATTGAGCAATGACTAAGGTATAAAATGAGTGTTTCAGAAAACCAATTCGGTTTTATGCTAGGAAGGTCAACAACCGAGGTTATTTTTCTACTTACGCAACGGATTGAGAAATTTAGGGCGAAGGAAAATGACTTACACATGATCTTTATTGATTTAGAGGAAGCTTATGATATAGTACATCGATATTTAATTTTTGGAAAAGAAAGGAGTCTTTAAATACTACATCGACTTGATGAGAAATATATACGATGGAACGCTAACTAGTTTATGAACTAGTGGAGAGACGAGTTTTTAGTGACAATAATTGTACATTAGGGGTCGGCATTGAGCCAATAATTTTTTGTCTTAGTTATGGACAATTTAACTAGGCACCTACAAGATGAGGTACCGTGGTGCATATTGTTCATACATGACATAATTTTGATTGATGAGATCCGAAACGACATGAATACAAAGTTAGAACGTGGGAGGGATGCTCTCGAATCTAGAGGTTTTTAAATTAGTCATACTAAGACAGAGTATATGGAATGCAAATTTAGTAATATAGGAGTAGAGACGAGGAAGTAATTAAGATTGATAGCTAGGAAATACGAAAAATAGCGCACTTTCGATATGTTGAGTCAATACTCTCGGAAAATTGAGAGATTGAGGAAGATGTTGCACATAGAATTACAATTGGGTGGCCGAAGTGGAGATGTGCAATCAATATTTTATGTGATCACCATATACCAATGAAGTTGAAGGACAAGCTTTATAAGACAGTTGCGAGACCAACTTTACTCTATGGGGCATAATGTTTGATGGTCAAAATTAATATACCCGTAGAATGAGTGTAGCGGAGATAATAATGTTGAGATGGATGAGTAGCAAGACAATAAGGGATAAAAATTTGAAATGAATGCATGTGGAAAAATTTAATTGTGGCACCAATAGGCGATAAGATGAGAGAGAGTAGACTTAGGTGGGTTGACCATGTGTGGCGCAAATCCAAAAACACACTTGTTAGGAGGTGAGGTGTGTATTGTCACATGGTAAATTTCAATTACAGTGGAAAGGTGAGGTGTGTATTGTCAATGGGGGCAAGCTTCGCAATTGTGTTGGATGTAGTTTCACTTTTTGGTAAAGCAGCATCGCAAAACTTCATTGAAAATATACATTTTGGTTACTAATCTATTTTCATCTCTATAGAATTGGAGCTCAAAAAATGGTACAAATCAATCGAGTAGGTCAATGTATGAAGTGAATAATCCAAATAAATGTATTTCAATATATTTTAAAAGGGCACGGTTTCTATATGGCCATCCTGCATACTGTAGAAATGCGGGTTTGACAATAAATATAGTTTTTACATGTAATTTGATTCTAATTTTTAGAGACTATAATTTTTAACATGGAGATCACGAATATGAAAAAAGAAAATATTTTAAAACTAGAAATAATAATTATATGAAGAAAACATTTGGACCGATTAGTTACATTTGTTTTTAGATGGACCACCTATTTGCATCCATCTTTAAGATAGATATTTTATACATCTGGACCGTCTAGCCCGCATGAAACAATTTTCCTTTTTAAAATCCAACTTCTTTTTTTTTAATATATGATTGATGAAATCGAGGTATTAGATTTGCAACTTTTCAAATCCAAACTCTACTCCAATGAGATTTGAGGCCGCATCATATACGAGTGTGGGGCATCGCAAAATATGTCTCTAGTGTGCGATGAATCCGGGTCTATGGGGGGGGAATGTTCACCTATAAATCCGTTTTGCATCAATGATGCAAATCAGATCTGGATCAGTTTGAATCAATAACCTAAAAAATAAATAAAATAAATAAAATAAAGAAAAAAAGTAAAGTAGAAGTTTATTAGGTGGGATTGAAAAGCATCTAAAACATTTATTAAATAAACTAATTTATATCTATATATATATATATATATATATAAAGGAGATTTTAAGAGGAACTGGATTCGCCCATACATCCCGTATTCAATTTCGTTCCAGCTTATTCCCATCCAAACAACAATCTAGATTGGAAGTTCTTGGGCTTCAAAACATGTACCTTCCCATCGAAACAAGCAATCTAGATCATCATGAATGCCCCAAACGAGGACGTTCTAAAGTAACTAGACCGGGGGAATCAAGAAACTAGTGTATTATAAAAAGAATAATAAATCTTTGCTGATCTATTTAGGCCTCGTTTGGCTCAATGT
>NW_006496825.1:2053191-2084666 GCF_000471905.2 Amborella trichopoda | reverse complement strand
TGTATCAAAATGTTTGATGCAAAATTCATATATGTATCAAAATGTTCAGTGCAGAATGTTTGGACTAGACATATATAAGAAAAAAAGAAGGTTTGATACTAATCATTCAAATTAATCATATATGTATATAAATTTCAATGCAAAATTTTTGGACCAATATAAAATGGTCCCCAAAATACAAAGGTCATGCATGGAACAATTAGAAACTGTGAAAAAAAACCACATAGGGATTGAAAGGCCATCGTTATAGACACTCCATTTTAAATTTGACAAATTCTATGGTTTCTTGATCCCTTAGGACCACACGTATCCTAGTAAAACAAAATCCATAGTCTACACAGCCTACCTTGTGACCCAGAACCAATTTGCCTACCCAGAACCATGCAAATACTTTGTTTTGACCTAGAATCTTGCAGACGCCCTATTTTACCTAAAAAATCATTAAAAAAAATAGAAAAATTCTTTTTGACCGAAAGTTTTGTTGAGAACTTCACAAGAGGCTGAGGACCTAACATGAAGTGGAACTTTTGAATTTGGACTATTTTTGGTTTGGGCGACCTAGGAGTGTCGCTCAGCATCCACTAGGCGACACGAGTGGTGTTGCTCAGACTTGGGCTCGGATGACACCACTAGTGTCACCCAACCCTTTGTGGCCCAAAACAGAAATTTTCTTCCGGGGTTGATTTCCTTCCTTTTTTCTCAATTTTGACCCTTTTTTATGTGGGCGACTCTAGGCGTGTCGCACGGGGGACACCACGAGACCCAGATCCGGATCCCCATAAAAGGTAGTTTTGGTTGAAGGATCTCTTGGTTATGGAAAGATGCCCTTCACAACAGATCTTTGGCTGTTATAAACCTTTTTTTGTGGCCATTTAGAGATATGACTTCTTTAGTGAGAAAAGGGACCCTAATTTGAAAACCCTAACCCTAAGCCTGAAAACCATAGATCTCTAGAGCACAACAACCGTAATCCTAGGAAATCCTGACCATTTTCTGTCATCTCAGAGGCACAACAAATCTTTTCAACCACAGATTGTCTGGTTAACATATGAATTAGAGAGGCAAAGAGGATGCCAGTTCTAATGCAAGCGAGCCCTTGAAGGCTCAAGAGTCCCGGGCCATCCGGTCCAGTTTGGTATTATTTTCTTTCCCTTTCTTGATTCTTCTTCTTACTGTTTTGATCTTATTTTGATTATTTTGATCTGTTCATTTCTTTAAATCGTGTTTTAGTGTTTTAGATCATACCTGCTCTGCCACAGATCTGAGAGTGGATCTGCTCATTTTTTGACAGAACTTGCCTTAGATCTGAATTCGATATGTCCCACTTTCTCTACCACAATATTTTCATTAGTTTCATCGTAAACAGTTTGGCACCTACCATGGGGCATTTCGAACTTGATCCGAGCTCCTAAACACAAAGTTTTATTCACTATTGGTACCATTTTTTGTCACAAAAAAGTCCCAAAAAGGTTGTGACCAGGACCCAGGGTTTCGGTGCTACGAAACCCTGTCTGCCCTGGTCGACACCACTAGTGCTGCCCAAGTCCAGGGCGACACGCCCCCCTATCGCCAAAATCAAAATATCTAAGATTTTGTTTAAACTTCGCAGTCTTGTTCCAAGGACTCTCTTGTGGCTCCTCAAAACAATTTAGATCAAAATAAAGTTTTTAAAAGTAAAATATTTTTCTTAATGTAGGTCTGTTATATCTGCACTTTTCTATTTCACCTTATTTTAATTTATTTCATCTGAAATATCTTTTGCCCTGCCCTGCTTCTGAAATTTTACTGTAACCTTATTTCATCATAAGCAATAAAAATAAAAAAACATAATTTTTTTTTTTTTTTGCATGACATTACCGATGTCGCCCAAATGTGTGCGCACCAATACACGAATCGTGTCACCCAGTTTCAAAGGTCCCAAAAACTCCTGGGACCCCACATGCCTCTTCTAGGGGTCATTGGCTTCTTGTGCACCAATGTTTGGATAAAAATAAAATTTTTAAAATAAAAAAAATATTTTGCTTCAAATAGGTCTGTTATGTTCTTGCCTTTTTGACTTTATTTTAGTTTGTTAATTTTATTGTAATCATGTTTTCCCTGCTTTCACAATTCTTTGTTTTAACTGTGTTTCCTTAAATTTTAAATGATAAAAAAAAAAAAATAACATTGACGGTTGCTTGCACCCTCCATGAACCGTGTCCCATTCGAGTCACCCTCGAGTCGGGCCGTGCTCGACTTAGCACGGACTGTGCTTGGTCTCACTATTTTGACTGTACCTTCTTAGGGGTTGCTTAACCTTCCATCTATACTGTGCTTTGAGCGAGCATTGCCTCGAAGTGCACATCGCTAGGCTTAACTAGTGTCAAGCGCTCGCTTTATTTCTGCATTGCATGGTGTGCTTGACAATTATTTTTTGATTGTGTGCTTCTTTACACACTCCAGCACACACCAGACCGGCAATGCCCATAAAACCAAAAAAAAAAATATTTCGAAAACCCCCAAATTCCGTGTTAACAGTGTGAGAGGAACCTAGTTTTGAGAGTCGAGGCGGATGGGATTCACGTAACTTTAAATGTGAGTGCCCCCCCATAATCCTTTGCCTCCAAGCAACTCCACGCATACTAGGACCTAGTGAAAATCCTATAATTGGAGGTCAGGGCCTATATCAGCCTAGTCGCATGTCAATAGTTAGGAACCCACTCCTAAGCCCAGCCTATCTATAATCCAGGTCCAAATTTTCGTGTGTTGTGCTTGCTTATTTCTATTGGTTAATCTTAGATCTCAGTCCGAACCTGTTTTGGTCTGGGCTCAACCCTTTGGGTCCAAGTCTAGGCTTGTACCCAGCTTAGCCCAGGTCCTAACAAGGTTTTTCCTGGGTTCTATCTTAGGCCTCCTCTCGATCTGAGCCGAAGGCTCGTTCCTAGCTCATCTTTGATCCAGTTCGGGTCCATACCTGGTCATATCATCAAAATTCTCTAGGCCCAAGTTCAGGCTTATACGCAGCTTAGCCCAGGTTCTATCCTATAAGGACCATAATTCAGCGACACCCACAGCGATGGAAGGAGAGCAGAGGCCTAGCACCGGATGGAGCACCGCCGTGCATGCATAAGAGCTTAGTGTCGCATATGGTGAAGAAGCAGTGGAGAAGTGCTTAGCGTCAGCGGAGAGAGGAAGAAGACGCAGCGCCGGTTGCGTAAGTGACCCATTGATGTCTGTGAATTCAAGCCTAGTGCCAGATGTGAAGCGAAGGGCGTAACGGCACCTATAAACCATTGTCGGCTGTGTAAGAAGAGGTAGAACCGATTGTGAAAGAGACCTAACGCCTGTTGTGTAAGAACACGTAGCGCCGACAGTGACCCAACACCATCTGTGAAACGAAAAGAGCAGCACCCTGTGTGAACTGAGAGCAATGCCAAGAGTGTGTCGGTCAAACGTACGGTCACCGTACGTGTCAGCGTTGCTCCGTACATGTCAGAGCAGCGTGTGAGTGATGTCAGCCACAATATTTTCCAACCACCCTTCCTTTTTTTTTATACCCTTCCCCTCTTTAGGCAACCCATTTTTACCTCATTCTTCCACCTTAAAGTCTCTCTCTCTCTAGGAAACCCACTGCCGCCGCTTGAAGACAGCCAACAGGTGAAGGTGGGAGAAGCCAGGGAAGTGGGTCTAATGACATGCGTCACTCAACCACAAATAGATTTAAATTTTGTAGGTATGAAAAGGAAGATAATAGAATGAGATATGTGAGTGAGAATGCATTGTGGTGAGTTTGAAATCTCAAATGCCTTGATCAATGAACCCTGTATATGGTTTTATTTGTGGTGGAGGTGTGCGAAGTTGTTCTCTTGTGGGATTAATTTTTTATGAACTTGGTTTTGCATCAGGATTTTCTTTGACTTATGATGTATTGAACGCTCTTGAATATATGTGAAACTTGAGGTTGTGAATTTCAAGAACTGTGATTTTTATTGTACCGCACTTTTTAATATCCAAACAATGTCCAAACAATGTCCAAACAAGCCGAAATTGGTCTTGAATGAAAGATATGCTTGTCAAATTTAATCATACTGTGTATACCACTTCGAAATTCTGCATGGACTAAGTGTTATTCCCCGAAATATGAGGGTATGTCGTTGCCACAGTTGCAGGAATCACAGCAACTGTTACCCGTTTTACGTCGAGATTTTGGCTTACCAAACGATGTCCAAATGTTTCCAAATCTCCAAAGTTTGGAAGATCTCTGAGGGAGCTTAGAGTTACATATTTTGAGGATTTTGAAATTTCCCATGAATTGTGAGTTACACCTCCAAATGTGGGGGCCTGTCGTTGATCACTGTTGCAAGAAATTCCAGCAACTATGACTCTTTTTGTGCCGCACTTTTAGCCTAGTAAAGGATGCCTTAAAACCTTCAAACTATTGCTGCTTTTAAGTTCTATGTGTAAGCTTCCAGTTGCAGGTTTAAACCATTTCGAAATTCTCCCAAGATTGGGAGTTATATCTCCGAAAAAAGGGGTACGTTACTGTCACTCGTCATCTAGAAATTCAGTCATGTGATAGTTTTCATATAATGAGTACCACGTGTTGAGTGACATAGTGCTAATGTGATAAAGTGTAACGAATACTTCTTGGTAAGAGTACGTGCCTTGTGATAGCCCTCTTATGATGGATGTTTCATGCTTAGTGGCATAGTGTACATGATAGTTGTATACTCCTGAACGAGACTCAAACTTTGCATGATGAAATTGTAAATTATCTGTCATAACATATTGATTTAGCATGAATGAGTTAAATGATTGAGCATGATATGATACCATGGTACTGGCCACTACGCGATGGGGCACCCATCGGTAGTGGATGCTGTTGTGCTGTGAGTGCTCGCTACGCAATGGGGCACCCACTGGTAGTGGGGATTGTTATACTGAGGAGAGTGATGCAGGCTATATCCCTTAGCTTGTTGGATGATAGAATGCAGTTAGGGGAAAGGTGAAATGGGAGGGTCGCATCCCCCGAAATTTACTAAGATGTAACTAACGACTGACGCCATGCAAGGTAAGTGCCTATTGAATCCCTAATGCACGCAGAGGGCCAGGTGTGTGAGTAGGAGGCATTACGAAGTGGATTTCCCTACTTGTCGTTGCCCTCCCTTCTGGGAGTTCGTAGAGGTCATAAGTAATGGGATTGGCTTAGCCTGATCGATAGGGCCTCTATTGCAAAAGTTGGTGAACTAGGGAGTGAGTGGGTAATGATTGATTAGTGATTGTGAATACTCATGAATGAATCGCTTGAATGATAATAGCTATATGGATAGATAGCTAATAAGTGATGTACTGATTTGATCACAAATTTTCATGACTGCTGCACTGAAATTTTGTATAGTTAATTCTTGAGTAGGCCCCTTATTCGTTTCGCTTAAACCTACCTATTGGGCATTATAGCTCATTCCTTTTCTCCCTTCCCTCTTGTAGACTGATAAAAACAAGTCAAAGGTTGGAACAACGAGCATTCCTGAAGGAGATTGGAGCCCGACTTTTTGGGAGGCAGGATCTAAATATTGTATGTGAATGGAAGTCTAGCCTTGGATTTTTGTTTATTGTATGAATTAGTTAAATTTGGGCCCAGTTGTCTTAGACTCCAATGTAATATTTTGGAAGAATGTTATGTAAAGCCCTTTTGTTATTGTATTGAGCTTTAATCAATTGGTTGCCCCAGTATTTTAATATTATTGACGTATTTATCTTTCCGTGGTTTACTGGATTATTAAATATCGGCTTTGAATTCCCCCGACCTAATTGACAAATGCTACTTCGGGATCAAAAACCCGCATTTGGTCACTCTCCGTCACGTACGGTAGGGTGGTCGGACGAGGGGTCGTCAAAAAACCAGGTTAACTCCCAGGTCCGAACCTAGGCCCCCTTTTGATCAGAGTCTAGGGCTCATGCCTTGCCTAACCTTGATCCAGTCCCGGTCCACACCCGGTCTGATCTTCAAAATTCTCTTTGTCCAATCCCAAGCTTGCACCCAGCTCAGTCCAGGTCCGAACCAAGATCACTCCCAGGTCCGAACCTAGACCCACTCTTGGTCTTAGCCAAGACTCGTCCCCATCTAGTCTAGATCTTAGTCTAGGTTCTAGCATAGGTTAAAGCATAGAGTTGCCTCTAGAGCTAAAGTAGGCTGACCCTAGTTTAGGGTCGGAACCAAAACCCAATGAGTCAAGTAGGTTTCATCTAGTCTAGTCCGACTCTGGTTTTTCCCCCAAAGTCAGACTAGGTCTACCCTGAGGCATCGAGTCTAGATCTCACCGAGTCTAAGAATCATGAGCCAGGATCTTATCAATGCAAGATTCAACCTTATGGTCCTAGCTCAATCTAGATCAAGAGAACCTAGTCAGTCCGAGAGGCACCGTCACAGTGCTCCCTCACAAATCATTCATAACACTCGTGTCAGTGAGCCGACTCTCGACCTGCACGGAGCCAAAGCTAAGCGTCTAGGCCGCCTTTAGGGCCATCATTTGGAAGTCACGAGTCAACAGGTTAATAAGTTTCATTACACCCAGAATAGTCAAGGGGTCAGGCTGGGGGCAATCATCCATGACATAGCGGTTAACCTCAAATCTAGTTCACACAACAAGAATAAGGCCCCGGCACAAATCTTTGAGTCAGCCTATCTCAGCCGTGTGAGCCACAATGGTCAATTAACAGTCCAACATTCCAGTCTTGGCAATCAGCCAGTTAGTGGGTGAGTGCGTTCAAATACAACTAGGGAAAGTCTACTCATGCAACCCATCACCAGTAAAGATCTGGGTTTTGACCTAACTTGATATAAAGACAATGCTAAGGTGCGTGCTTACTTTCAAGACCTGCTCAATACAGTATACACCATCCATCGACCTCAATCCAGGAAAGTCAGGTCGGAAGCTCTAGCCATGGGCCAAGTTCAACATTTCGGCTCAAACCAGAATAATCCTAGGGCTGTTAGCCTAGCAATCCAACCCACTAAGGGCCAGGGGTCTAGTTCTAATCAGCACTCGAGCCCAAGACTACCTAGAGGGTAGACTGCCTCTGGCAGTAGTCTTGATTTTTAATTTAGAAAACAAATTAAAAATAAAACACTATCGGATAATCGTGACCATTCGATGAAATTTGGATGGTGATGAGGGTAAGCGAAATCATTGTTCACTTTCGCCTCTAGGCATTTTGTAGTATCTTCCATATATATATATAAAGATGGTACAAAGATGTATTTTTCTCAAGACTACTATCTAGTAAAGATAGTAAGTCAGACCATTGAAAAGAAAAATTCATAGCTGGTCTACGATACCTTTTTGCAGAAAAGGCAAAAAAAAGGCTTAAAAATAAGCATGGTGGAATTAGTCCTTATTCTCTGTATACATTAGGAGAATTATCAGCTAGGATTTGCGCTGAGGGTCTGACTCTATATATAGACTTGAAACTTCGAAGGCAATAAAACAAGAAAAGAATAACGAAGAGGAAGGAATTAGAGCACTTTTACAAGCAATTTGGGTTCAATACTCTACTCTCTTCAAAGCCTTTCCATAAAAGAAAACATGAAAAATTCAGAAAAAAAAAATTTAAACATTATTCAAAGGCAAAAGAAAAATTTTCCAAAAAATTCTTACAAGATAAACCATCTTTTAAACATAGGGGAAAAAGGAAAATCCCTGTCTGTGATAATTGTGGCAAAGTTGGCCATTACAAAAACAATTGTAGGGTACAAAGAAAATTAACTCTTTAGAGATAGATGATAATATTAAAAAGCCATTATTCGAAATTCTCCAAATTGAGGATGAAACCTCTGACTTCTCTAAAACAGAAGTGGAAATGCTGATTGGGGAAATAAATGATGAGGATGTCATTATCAGCAGTTCTGATTCAGACTTCGATAATGAAAGTAGTCTCGAGAAAGAAAAAGAAAATTGCCAATGTGATTTTTACAAGGCAATAATGGATATGAACGGGTTAAGCATCAATACCCTTACAAAAGAAGAATACTTGATCATAGACCTCATTGACAAAATAGAAATCAGATTTCCATCCTCCAGATGAACTACATTAAGAATTGCTGAACCTAGTCTTAGGGATCCCCTCAGATGCTCTACCTCTTCAATCCCATAGTCAGAATAGGAAAGATTATCCATTCATAGGAGAACTATTATCGAAAGACTTAATAGAACTCCAAATCAGGTTCAACAAACAGTCAATAGAGTAGTTACTTCAGGATCCTCTGAAATAGAAGAACAAGAACCAACACCCTCTGATCTAGACTTTGATGTAAATGTTATTCAAAAAGAAGAATTTGAAATTGAAAAAGAATGGTTCAGAAAATATTTCTACTCTAAAGAAAATAGGATGGACCAATTGCTCTTGATCATTTACCTTTTGTTTCAACACAGCACCAAGTCCTAGTTCTGAGGCATCTGTTTCTACTATTTTAAATGCTGCAGGACTTGATAGAGCTAGGTATGGTAATTCCTTAGCTTTCGTTTTATTTTTTATGATTGCCTTGGTATGTTCTTCAGTCCATTCTGGAGGATTCTTTTTTAACCTTTGAAATAGGGGCTTTGCATCTAAAGCCAAATGTTTATAAAAATCCGAAATATAATTTAAAAAACCATGGAACCTTTGTAATTCTGTTTTTTATGTGATTATATCTTGAAATTTGGATGCAAATTCTATGGCTCTATCGATGGGAAGAATTCTTCCTTGGAAAATATTGTGCCCTAAAAATCTAATTTTTTTCTGGCATTGATTTATTTTCGTCGCTGAAACTACTAAGCCAGCATTTTTTAAACGAACGACTCCAAACTATCTAGGACACGTGTCCCAGCCGTTACCACTACCGACAATAGAGCTACCACTGTCGACAAAAGTCACTATCACTATAACCATTATCTTCCATACTATATATATATATATATATATATATATATAAGGAAAGAGAGAGAGATTGAACCCAGCAATCAAGATTCAGAAGAATTGAAATAAAGTGAAAAATCCAAATTAGTGAACATAAATGTATCAAAATGTTCGATGCAAAATTAAGATATGTATCAAAATGTTCAGTGCAGAATGTTTGGATTAGACTTATATAAGAAAAAAAAAAGGTTTGATACTAATTATTCAGATTAATCATATATGTATATCAAGTTCAATGCAAAATTTTTGGACCAATATATAATGGTCCCCAAAATACAAAGTTCATGCATGGAACAATTAGAAACAGTGAAATAAAACCACATAGGGATTGAAAGGCCACCGTTGTAGACACCCCATTTTAAATTTGGCAAATTCTATGGTTTTTTGAACCCTTAGGACCATACGTAACCTAGTAAACCCAAATCCATAGTCTACACAGCCTACCCTAAAACCAATCTGCCTACCCAGAACCTTGCAGATACTCTGTTTTGACCCAGAATCTTGTAGACCCCCTATTTTACCTAAAAATCATTAAAAAAAGTAGAAAACTTCTTTTTGACCCAAATTTTCTCTGAGAGCTTCACAAGAGGCTGGGGAACTAACAGGAAGTGGAACTTTTGAATTTGGACTGTTTTTGGTTTGGGCGACACTAGGAGTGTCGCCCTGCCTCCACTGGGCGACTCGAGTGGTGTCGCCTAGACTTGGGCTTGGACGACACCACTTGTGTCACGCAACCCTTTGTGGTCCAAAACCAAAAATTTCTTTCGGGTTTGACTTCCTTCCTTTTTGTGGAATTTTGACCCTTTTTTATGTGGGCGACTCTAAGCGTGTCGCCCGGGCGACACCACGACACCCAGATTCAGATCCCCAAAAAAGGTAGTTTTGGTTGAAGGATCTGTTGGTTATGGAAAAATGCCCTTCACAACAGATCCTTGGCCGTTATAAAACCTTTTTGTGGCCATTTCGAGAGATGACTTCTTTAGAGAGAAAAGGGACCCTAATTTGAAAGCCCCAACCCTAAGCCTGAAAACCTTAGATCTCTAGGGCACAACAACCCTAATCCTAAGAAATCCTGACCATTTTCTATCATCTCTAGGGCACAATAAATATTTTCAACCACAGATTGTCTGGTTAACATATGAATTAGAGAGGCAAAGAGGACGCCGGTTTTAATACAAGCGAGCCCTTGAAGGCTCAGGAGTCCTGGGCCATCGGTCCAGTTTGGTATTATTTTCTTTCCCTTTCTTTATTATTCTTCTTACTGTTTTGATCTTATTTTGATTATTTTGATCTGTTCATTTCCTTAAATCGTGTTTTAGTATTTTGGATCATGCTAGCTCTGCCATAGATCAGAGAGTGGATCTGCTCAGTTTTTGACAGATCTTGCCTTAAATCTGAATTTGATAAGTCCCACTTTCTCTGCCACAATATTTTCATCAGTTTAGGGTGTCAAGATCCAAGAGATCTTTGTAAGAAGATCTATCCGATTTTCATTGTAAACAGTTTGACACCTACCTTGGGGCCTTTCAAGATTGATCTGAGCTCCTAAACACGAAGTTTTATTCACTATTTTTACTATTTTCTGTCACAAAAAAGTCCCAAAAATTTGCTGTGACCAGGACCTAGGGTGTCGGTGCTGCGAAACCCTGTCTGTCCTGGGTGACACCACTAGTGCTGTCTTGGTCCAGGGCGACACGCCCCCTTGTCGTCCAAATTAAAATATCTAAGATTTTTTTGAAACTTTGCAGTCTTTTTCCAAGAACTCTCTTGTGGCTGCTCAAAAAATTTTAGATTAAAATAAAGTTTTTAAAAGTACAAAAAAATATTTTTCTTGATGTAGGACACATATATCTGCACTTTTCTATTTCACTTTGTTTTAATTTATTTCATAAGAAATATCTTTTTCCCTGCTTCTGAAAGTTTACTGTAACCTTATTTCATCAAAAGTAATAAAAATAAACGAACATAATTTTTTTTTTTTTTTGGGTGACACCACCCATGTCGCTCAAATGTGTGGGCAACAACACACGACCCGTGTCGACCAGTTTCAAACGTCCCAGAAACTCCTGGGACCCCATAGGCCTCTTCCTGGGGCTATTGGCTTCTTGTGCACCAATTTTCCCTGCTTTCACCACGCTTAGTTTAACTGTGTTTCCTTAAATTTAAAATGATAAAAAAAAAAAAACATTGAGGGTTGCTTGCACCCTCCATGAACTGTGCCCCATTTGAGTACCCTCGACTCGGGCCGTGTTCGACTTAGCACGGACTGTGCTTAGTCTCACTATTTTGATTGTACCTTCTTAGGGGTTGCTTAACCCTCCATCAATATTGTGCTTTGAGCGAGCTTTGCCTCGAAGTGCACATCGCTACGCTTAACTTGTGCCAAGCACTCGCTTTATTTCTGCATTGCATTGTGTGCTTGACAATTATTTTTTGATTGCGTTCTTCTTTGCACACTTCAGCACACACCGGACCGACAATGCCGGGGAAACCAAAAAAACAAAAATTTCGTAAACCCCCAAAGTCCGTGTTAACGACATGAGAGGAACCTAGGTTTGAGAGTCGAGGCGGTTGGGATTCACGTAACTTTAAAGGTGAGCACCCGCCCATAATCTTTGCCTCAAAGCAATTCTATGTATATTAGGACCTAGTGAAAATCCTATAACAGGAGGCCAGGACCTATGTGGGGACGTATATCAGCCTAGCCGCATTTCAATAGTTAGGAACCCACTCCTAAACCTTGCCTGTTTATAATCCAGGTCCAAATTCTTTTTGTGCTGGGCTCGCTTAATTCTGTTGGTTAATCTTAGATCTCAGTCCGAACCCGCTTTTGGTCAGAGCTCAACCCTTTGAGTCCAAGTCCAGGCATGTACCCAGCTTAGCCCAGGTCCGAATCAGGTTTCTCCTTGGTTCGATCTCCTCTTGATCCGAGCCGAAGGCTCGTTCTTAGCTCATCTTTGATCTAGTTCGGGTCCATACCTTGTCATATCATCAATATTCTCAAGGCCAAAGTTCAAGCTTATACCCAGCTTCGCCCAGGTCCGAACCAGGTTTTGCCTTGGCCTGAACTTAGGCCCCCTCTTGGTTCGAGCTGAAGGCTCGTTCCGAGTTCATCTTTGATTCAATCTGCGTCCATACCTAGTCTGATCATCAAAACTCTCTGGGTCCAAGTTTAGGTTTATACCCAGCTTAGCGTAGGTTTGAACCTATAAGGACCATAATTCAGCAACACGCACAACGATGGAGGGAGAGGCAGAGGCCTAGCGCCAGTTGGAGCACCGCCACGCATGCATAAGAACTTAGTGTCGTCTATACTGAAGAAGCAGTAGAAAAGAGCTTAGCATTGTTTATGGTGAAGCAGCAGCGGAGAGAGTAAGCAGACGCAGCGCCGGCTGTATAAAGTGACCCATTGTAGTCCGTGAATTCAAGCCTAATGCCAGATGTTAAGCGAAGGGTGTTGCGGCACCTGTGAACCATTGCCGGCTGTGTAAGAAAAGGTAGAACCGGTTGTGTAAGAGAGCCAACGCCGGTTGTGTAAGAACACGTAGCGCCGGCTGTGACCCAACGCCATCTGTGAAACGAATAGAGCAGCGCCATGTGTGAACTGAGAGCAATGTCGAGAGTTTGTCCGTCAAACATACGGTCACCGTACGTGTCAGTGTCGCTCCGTACATGTCAGAGTTGCGTGTGAGTGACGTTAGCCACAATATTTTCCAACCACCCTTCCTTTTTTTTTTGTAGCCTTCCCCTCTTTAGGAGACCCATTTTTCCCTCATTCTTCTACCTTAAAGTCTCTCTCTCTCTAGGAAACCCACTGCCGCCCCTTGAAGACAGCCAACAGGTGAAGGTGGGAAAAGCCAGGGAAGTGGGTCTAGTGGCATGCGTCACTCAACCACATAAAGATTTAAATTTTGTAGGTATGAAAAGGAAGATAGTAGAATGAGATATGTGAGTGAGAATGCATTGTGATGCTTTGAAATCTTAGATGCCTTGATCAATGAACCCTTTATATGGTTTTATTTGTGGTGGAAGTGTGCGAAGTAGTTCTCTTGTGGGATTAGTTTCATATAAACTTGGTTTGGCATCAAGATTTTCTTTGACTTATGATGCATAGAATGCTCTTGAATATATATGAAACTTGAGTAGTGAATTTCAAGAACTGTGATTTTTAGTGTACCTCACGTTTTAATATCCAAACGATGTCCAAACGAGCCAAAATTGGTTTCGAGTGAAGATATGCTTGTCTAATTTAATCGGACTATCTATACCACTTCGAAATTGTGCATGGAGTGAGTGTTATTCCCCAAAATATGAGGGTATGTCATTCCCACAGTTGCAGGAATCACTGCAACTGTTACCCGTTTTACTTCGAGATTTTAGCCCACCAAACGATGTCCAAATGTTTTCAAATCTCCGAAGTTTGGAAGATCTCAGAGCGAGCATGGAGTTACATGTTTTGAGGATTTTGAAATTTCCCATGAATTGTGAGTTACACCCCGAAATGTGGGGGCTTGTCGTTGATCACTGTTGCAAGAAATTCCAGCAACTACGACTTTTTTTGTGCCGCACTTTTAGCATATCAAACATTCCTAAAGACCTTCAAACTATTGCCTTTTTTAAGTTCTATGTGTAAGCTTTGAGTTGCATGTTTAAACCATTTCGAAATTCTCCCTAGATTGGGAGTTATATCTCCGAAAAGAGGGGTACATTACTGTCACTCGTCATCTGAAAATTCCGTCATGTGATAGTTTTCCTATAATGAGTGCCACGTGTTGAGTGTCGTAGTACTAATGTGATAAAGTGTTACGAATGCTTCTTGGTAAGCTTACGTGCCTTGTGATAACCCTCTTATGATGGATGTTTCGTGCTTAGTGGCATAGTGTACATGATAGCTGTATACTCCTGAACGAGACTAAGACTTTGCAAGAAGAAAATGTAAATTATCTGTCATAACATACTGATTTAGCATGAATGAGTTAAATGATTGAGCATGACATGATACCGTGGTACTGGCCACTACGCGATGGGGCACCCATCGGTAGTGGATATTGTTGTGCTGGGACTGCTCACTACGCAATGGGGCACCCATTGGTAGTGAGGATTGTTATACTGAGGAGAGTGATGCAAGCTATATCCCTTAGCTTGCTGGATGATAGAATACAATTAGGGGAAAGGTGAAATGGGGGGTCGCATCCCCCGAAATTTACTAAGATGTAACTAGCAACTGACGTCATGCAAGGTAAGTGCCTATCAAACCCCTAATGCACGCTGGGGGCAGGGTGTGTGAGTATGAGGCATGGCGAAGTTGATTTCCCTACTTGTTTTTGCCCTCCATCCTGGGAGTTGGTAGAGGTCATAAGTAATGGGATTGGCTAAGCCTGATGGATAGGGCCTCTATTGCAAGAGTAGGTGAACTAGGGAGTGAGTGGGTAGTGATTGATTAGTGATTGTGAATACTGATGATTGAATCGATTGAATGATAATTGCTATATGGATAGAATGCTTATAGTTGATGTACTGATTTGATCACAAATTTTCATGACTGGTGCACTGAAATTATGTATAGTTAAATAGATTGTTTATGATTCTTGAGTAGGCCCCTTATTTGTTTAACTTAGACCTACCTACTGCGCTGTATAGTTCATTCCATTTTTCCCTTCCCTTTTGTAGGCTGATAACAACAAGTCAAAGGTTGGAACAACGAGCATTTCTGAAGAAGATTGGAGTCTGACGTTTTGGGAGGCAGGATCTAAAATTTGTACATGATTGGGAGGTCTAGCCTTTGATTTTTGTTTATTGTATGAATTTGTTAAATTTGGGCCCACTTGCCTTAGACTCCAATGTAATATTTTGGAAGAATGTTATGTAAAGCCCTTTTGTTATTGTATGGAGCTTTAATCAACGAGGGGTCGTCAAAGAACCAGGTTCACACCCAGGTCTGAACCTAGGCCCCCTTTTGATCAGAGCCTAGGGCTCATGCCTTGCCTAACCTTGATCCAGTTCCGGTCCACACCCGGTCTGATCTTCAAAATTCTCTCTGTCCAATCCCAAGCTTGCACCCTGCTCAGTCCAGGTCCGAACCAAGATCACACCCAAGTCCGAACCTATACCCACTCTTTGTCTTAGCCGAGACTCGTCCCCACCTAGTCTAGATCTTAGTCTAGGTTCTAGCATAGGTTTAAGAATAGAGTTGCCTCTAGAGCTAAAGTAGGCTTACCCTAGTTCAGGGTCTGAACCAAAACCCATTGAGTGTTGCAGGTTTCATCCTGTCTAGTTCTACCCTAGATCTTATTTAGGGTTTTTCCCCTAAAGTCAGACTAGGTCTACCATGAGGCATCGAGTCTAGATCTCACCGAGGACCCAGGATCATATCAAAGAAAGATCCAATCCTATGGCCCCAGCTCAGTCTAGATCCAGAGAACCTAGTCAGTCCAAGAGGCACCGTCGCAATGCTCCATCACAAATCATCCATAACACTCGTGTCAGTGAGCCGACTTTCGACCTGCATGGAGTTAAACCTAACCATCCAAGCCGCCTTTAGGGCCATCCTTTGGAAGTCAGGAGTCAACAAGTTAATAAGGTTCGTTACATCCTGAATAGTCAAGGGGTCAGGCCGGGGGCAATCCTCCAAGACATAGGGGTAAACCTCAAATCCAGTTGGCACAACAAGAATAGGGCCCTGGTACAAATCTTTGAGCCAGCCTATCTCAGTCGTGTGAACCCCGATGGTCAATTAACAGCCCAACATTCCAGTCTTGGCAATCAGCCAGTTAGTGGTTGAGTGGGTTCAGATACAATTAGGGAAAGTCTACCCATGCAACCCATCACCAGTATAGATCAGGGTTTTTACCTAACTTGATATAAAGACAATGCTAAGGTGTGTGCTTACTTTTAAGACCTGCTCAATATAGTATACACCATCCAGCGCACTCTATCTGGGAAAATCAGGTCGAAAGCTCAAGCCATGGGCCAAGTTCAACATTTTGCCTCAAACTAGAATAATCATAGGGCTGTTGCCCTACCAATCCAACCCACTACGGGCCAGGGGTCTAGTTCTAATCATCACTCTAGCCCAAGACTACCTAGTGGGAAGACTCCCTTTGGCAGTAGTTATGACCTTCCTTCACTCTTTCAGTCTAATGCTGGAGCAAGAGAATAACCTAACCCTAAGGATATATCACCCAATCCAGGTCAGGGTCAGGTAGAGCTAGCAGCCCATGGTCAGAGGTCTAGACGTCACAGTAGGTTGAGTCGTCCATCCCAGTTAAGTGGTGATCCTATCCTGCAAGCCTCCTTGCATGGCTAAGTTGTAAAACCTCCAAGTAATCAGTATGTTCTGACCCTATTCAACTCGGGTGGGTATATAAGCCGACAAATGGCACATCAAGTTCAACACATTCTCTAGGCTCAGTCCTTGGGGCAAGCTGCTACATGGGCCCAACAGCCAGTTTATATGAGCCACATGCCACAAAGTCAGGTTCAACAAACCATACAATCATGCAAGCTCACAGCTCTAACGACGGCTCAATTCGTTCGTATGAAACACCTCCAAGACTCTCTAGAGAAAATGGGAATATGGGATTTCTCAACTCTTAAAGCTTATGTACAATAAGTTCTAGGACACATAGAAGATCTGCCAGTGGGTTTTTTCATGCCACAGTTCAGAAAATGATTTTGAGAGAAAGAGCATCCAGAGGCACACATCAAAGCCTACTTATTGACGATCCACACACTGCGAGACCGAGCCAACCAACTTAAGGTCAAGTTCTAGCAATCTTATCAAAAGAACCTTTGATGTGGCACCAAAGATTCATGAAAGATGATCCACAAGGAACTCCTGACGAAATGTTTAGGTAATTTGCCTCCCTCTAGAGTGGAGGAAGGTTAAGACCCCCCACCCTTGGTGAGTTAAGTTCCATAAAACAGAAGTCAGGTGAGTCTCCTTCTTTGTTTATAACCAGATTCAGAGAGGCTGCTATGCTCGTCATTCAAACTCCACTCCCTGAAGCTGTGAAGGTAAGCATGACATTAAAGAACATGACTCCAGAGTATGTCACATTCTTCAATATGGGTGCAGTCCCTTACTCATTCAATGTTATGTTTGAAAGAGTATCACGATATGAGTGAGCCAAGGAAGATGAGACCATAGTCTTTGATAATTCGATTGGTGGACAGTCCTCTCAAGAAGGAGAGGTGAACATGATCAAGAAAAGCAACCCTACTGCAAACCATTCACAAGGAAAGATTAAAATATATTCTACCATGGAGAATGCAGACTTTCACACAAAGGGAATTCACTTCCATTGATGAGCCTGTGACCGATGTCATGAAGAAGTGGCTTAAGGAAAGGTTCATAGAATTACCGATATAAGCCTAGATTCCTCCTTTCCATGAACGCTATACATCTCGATGGTACGATTGGAATCAAAACTGTGCCCATAGCACTGAGGAATGTCGAGCTTTAGGACATAGAGTTCAAGATCTCATCGGTAACGGCATGATAAGTGTCAAAAAGGAAGATGTTGACGGCAAAAAAAAAAAAGAAACGCTAGATGTCTCAACAAAGAGTACTGATGTCAGCCTGATTAACTCAGAAGAATCACAATCTATGTCCAAACCTGAAGAGCATCCATAAAGGACTTGAAGCACAAGAAGAAATCAACTGGAAAGTCCAATAGATGAAGAACAAATCGAGCATAACTGCACCCAAGAGATAATGACTAAGGATTCTCAAGATCAAAGCAGTGAGGATGATCTTAGCACTTAGCCCATAACGGAAGAAAGGGGAAAAGAACGGGGTATCGCATATGAAATTCCACTCCAAGATACACTCCCAAAAGTGGTACAAGAAATTCCCATCATCTAGAGTCACACTAAGGCATATGAACCCTTCAAACCATACTTTCAAGTTAACACAATAATCGGTTCATATGTGTGTGACAGTGAATCAAACTATCAATAGCAATATGAACTCGAGCATAAGCTCTACTAAGGTTTTGAACCTATGGATTCCTAAGCACATGACGACAAGAAAAACCTTAATTCTGGGACAATAACTCGTGTGAGGGCAAATGAGCAAGTACTAAAAGGAAGCTCTTCACCTCAAAACGTTGACAACCCACCTAAGTGGGATCAATATGATGAGGACGACGTGCTAGGAATTGATGTGATCCAGATTAATGAGAAAGGATCATCTTCCAAACAAGGGGTCAACACCCCAAAGTTTCACATTACTCTTCTAAACAAGGGGCAAACACCTCAAATACCAGAAGAAGTCGAACCTTTTGAAATTCTAAGGGGCCTACCTGGGCCACCATCACCAGACCTCTTTGTCAACCCACGTATATGGGATGAGAAGTCAAGCTTAGAAGATTTAACCGAGTCACCTCTCAAGGTGAACCCAATTATAGATAATGGAGAAGCGAAGAGCCCAAATTTGACTATTCCAAGAAATTTGGCATCTTGACTAGAGTTGCTAGAGTTCGAACCTTTGAAAATTCTAAGGGGCCTACTTGGGCCACCTTCACAAGATTTCTTGAATGATCCAACAATTTGGGATCAAGAATTGGAAATTGAAAATTTGACCATGTTACCTCCTCAAGAGGTAGGCTCTCTAAAAGTCATTAACGACATGAGCACAACTCCAATAACCGGAGCACCACCATATCAAGAGAATTCATCCTTTGAAGAACAAGTTCCCAACGGAACAGAAAACCCTGCAGGGGCAACCCCATCAAAATATTCAATAGGGGCAAACTCCTCTCATGAAGAGGATACAATAGGGGCAAGTAATGAGATTGAAATCTTATTTGTTGATTCCCAATATGTCATAAGGCCGTTTAATACAACATGGGCAACTAACGAGATTGAATCCTTCTTCATTGACTCCCAACATGTAGTAAGGCCATCTAATACCAACTCAATCACTACTCTTGTGCGAGAGTCTCACCTAAGCTCGAGCACTAAAAAGGAGCCTACCATGGAGTTAACCTCTGAAAAGCAATTCAAAATTTGTAATGAAAAAGATTACCGAAAAGGAGTTAGGTGATCACTTGTCTTTTTACAAATAACCGAATGAGGCATTCAGGCCTCACACTTCAAGTACTCCATTAAAGGAAAAACCCTGATGAGCCTCTTCGTCCATACAGAATACTGAGGGATTGGGAAACTGAGAGTGTTTTTTAGTCCCAAAATCAAGGTTCAAGTGGAGCAGCTCAAAGGAAAAGTTCAATGTAGTTCAGCAACTATTGTCAAAGAGATTTTGGATGCCAACTTAGGTCAAGGGAAATCAGAGGAAGACCATTATTAGAAGGGCCCTGCCACTTGAAGGAGGCAAGATGATCAAATTGTTAAATGATCTTGAGGTGAATTGCTAAACAAAAGAGGGCACGTTTGACTCTTCTTCCACATCCCCCTCTTCCTTTGTTCTTGTTTCCTTCTTCTTCAAAAAAAAAACAACAAAAAAAAATCCGCTGAGCTAAAAATATGAAAGGAATCCCAAGCATTGAAAAAAGGCTATCGGGCTGAACACCCGAAAGGGAACCCAGAGTGGAAAAAAAAACAAAAAAAAAATTTGATCGGCTGAAAAATCCGAAAGTAACCCCAAGCGTTGGAGAAAAAGCTACCAGGTCGAACACTCGAAGGGGACCTCAAGGCGATGAAAAGAAGAAGTTATCTCCTTCCTCTTACTCTCAAAAGTCTTTTCTCTCTAAACATCTTCTCTTCCTTTTCCTAAGTCAAAGTGGTGTTAAAAGAAAATCAATAAGCATTAGCTTGATGGAACATTGTTAAGAATCTAGATCGTCTACAACTTCGAAAGGTGAGTGGTGGAGGAATAAAATAAAAAATCCAAAGAGATTCTGAACATCAAATGGCGGTATCCTATATTTTCAACCCTTTGTTTCGCTCAAAACTCCACTGAACTCTCCTTGAATTGCAACATAAGAGAAGAGGTTGGAAGATAAATAAATACTTGATGATTCCTCGTCTCAAAGATTCAAGCGAGGACCCGATACGCTCACATAGGGTCCACTAAAGGGGTCCCAAGTGGTTAAACTGTAAGACCCACATTAAAAGAAAACCACCCCCCAACAGGGGTAGCAAAATAAAATAAAATAATAATAATAATAATAGAAAAAAAAATCCACGGTCGTATGAGTATAACTACCGACTTCACCGTCCATCACTGCATGATGTTAAACTTCTTAAAGGGCTCTATGATTGGAGGTGTTAAAACTTCTAACCAAAAAAATCATTAAAAATAGTAGAAAAATCCTGTTTGACCAAAATTTGGTTTGGTCGACACTACAAGTGTCGCCTAGCCTAGACTAGTCGAGACAAGTGGTGTCGCCCAGACCTGGGCCGGAGCGACACCACTAGTGTCGTCCAACCCTTTTTGGCCCAAAACAAAAATTTCCTTCCTAGGTTGATTTCTTGCCTTTTTGTGCAATTTTTATGTTTTTTTATTTGGGGGCCTCTAAGAGTGTTGCCCGTGTAGCCTTGATCCGAATCCTTAAAAGGGGTACTTTTGGCTGAAGGATCTATTGGTCATGGAAATATGCCCTTCCCAACAGATCCTTGGACTTTATAAACCCTTTTTTCTAGCCATTTAGAGAGAGGACTTGTTCAGAGAGAAAAGAACCCAAATCTGAAAACCCTAATCCTAAAAACCTTAGATCTCTAGGGCACAACATCCCTAATCCTAAGAAACCCTTACCAGTTTTTAGTCATCTCTAGGGCACAACAACCCTTTTCAACCATAGATTGTCTAGTCAACATCTGAATCAGTGAGGCAAATAGGACACCGATTCTGATACGGGCAAGCCCTCAAAGGCTCAGGAGTCCCGGGCCATCCGGCACGGTTTGATATTATTTTCTTCCCCTTTCTTTATTCTTCTTCTTATTATTTTGATCTTATTTTGATTATTTTGATCTATTCATTGATTTGAATTCGTTTTTTAGTATTTTGGATCATGTTGTCTCTGTCACCTATCTGAGAGTGGATCTGCTCATTTCTGGGCAGATCTGGCCTCAGATCTGATTTCGATTGGTCCCACTTTCTCTACCACAATATTTTGATTAGTTTAAGGTGTCAAGATCCGACAGATCTTCGTCAGAAGATCTGTTCATTTTTCATCGTAAACGACCGTAAAAACCACCAGGCACCAAATGAAGGAAAAAGAACTCCACACACCCATCACATCGGGGGAAGACAAGCGAGATTCTAGAAGAAGCAAGATGTGGGGTTTGGAATCCCCCAATAATCATATTAAAGCACTCTTCTTCCTCGAATCCTCAAGACCCTTGATGTTCCTAGTTCGTTGGAACTAAAAAATAATCAAAATACCCCTAACGAGGTGTGAAATTGACTAGATTACCCCTGTGCCTTATCTCTCATACTTGCATGCAGCTTCTTGCACCCAAGTTTCAAACATGAAGCCAAATTTCTATGTAATGAAACTACACAATTTTGATTTTTGGAGTCATGTGAACTTTTACACAATAAATTACTTGTCACTACACCAAATTTCTTAAACCTCAACAAATCCCAAAATGACCAACTGATAAAGAGAAAATGACAAAATCATCCAGGAAGCTGAAAAATAAAATGACAATGACAAATACATCCTAGTGAAAAAATATGATTCTAAAAATAAAAATTTGATCCTGGTGACCAAAAAAACTTGAAAAAGACAAACTCATTCTTGGGCCAAAAACTCCTAGATCTGATTTGCATCATCCTCCCCGGGTTGGAGAAGATTGGACACCATCGGTAGTCATCACAATGATACTCGAATAGGTCTTTCATGTTTTAGATCGAGGAGATATTCCATCCTCTAAGTAGCTCTACTTCATTGGCATTATCATTTATGTTTTGATTTTACAGGGGCTAATCTTATCTGCTTTGATTTTTCCATAGGTATTAACAGGAAATCATTACGGCTTAAGATACACCGTAACAAGGTCTCCAACTTTGAAATATTATAGCTGTAGGTGTCAATTCATGATATTTTGATACTTGGAATTGTTTGAAGACATTTTTTAGCACCTTGGTCCCTAGGGGTCAGGTTTCGGCACGGTTGAAAACCACTAGGGGTCAGGTTTCGGCATAAACAGACACTCCAAGACAAAGTTATGGGTAAAAGACTAAAAACGAGTAGGCCGCACGCTATTTCCATGTGCCCTCCCTGCACCAGTCTACATTATGGAGACTGCTTTTCACAGTTTTGAGCTGTGACTTTCGGGGGCCATATCTATTTCGTCCCATGTCAAGTCATGCTCAAATTTTCTGAGTGTGTTCGTCTTGTCAAGACGAGGGTTTTGATATGTGGCCAGCCCCATAATGATGCCCGACCAGGGAGAAAAGCTAGAGAGAAGTTGGCTATTCGCGACAAAGTTGCAAGAATTTCAACAATGGCACGTCTCGCTTGAGTTGCCATATTACGACGCTCGCATACCCGATCGACGCGAAACCAGTTCCATCATGTGCATAAGGTAGGACGTTATGTCTGGGTCGAACATTCTACGTGGTGAACTGTCGGATTTCACATGCAAAGCTAATAAATTTGTTCTAAATTCTGGCCACCGAAATTTTGATTCCGGTCAATTGCCGATTCTAAGCGTATGGTTTGCATGGCTATTGGGTTTGTTCTCATGTATTCAATATGGACGATGGCTTGCACGCTGCTGATACTGCAGCAGTGGGAATTGTCCCACCTCCAAAATATCAATGGCCATTCACGTCTATAAAAGACGTGAGGAAGAGTACATGACCAGCTCATGAATGAATAGGACATGGGGTAAGTGATTGTGAGTGGTGGTTTTATCTGACCAATTCCCGTGGATTCCAGTTTCAACTCGAATTGACACGGGGCGGTTCGCTATAAGAGAATTGGCGGTTCAAGGTGGCTCCCTATAGAGAATCACCGATTCTCTTCTAGAACTAGGTGTACCTCCGATTCTCTTTTAGAACCCGGTGAACCATTGATTCTCAGGGCAGTTCACTATAGATAATAGGCAACCGGGTGAACTGTTGATTCTCTTCTAGAACCAGGTGAACCGATTCCCGTGTCAACTCGCTCGAGTCTGTGTGGACTTGGCAATTTTTAAATCACTTACCGTAAAATTGGATTAAATGGGCTTCTTCAACCTGCTCTGAATTGACATGTTCAGACTTTTGGCTCTAGTTTTAGTCATAAAGATCTTTTGTATTATAATAAATGTAACAATAGTATTAGAGTAAGCAATAATTAACCTAAAGCCACTTCTTGAATTTGTATACTGAGTACTATGTTTCTAGCTAACATGTGTCAAACATGTCACCCAAGATCTTTCTAATCTTTTCTAAATTGATATGGGTTTGAAGAATATCAGGAATGAATTATTGGGTCTGGAAACCCCCTAGAGAATGGGATCACATGCAACATGTTTAATGCATACTACTCAATATAACCTAATATATCAGCTCCATTATCATTGAATTAAAATAAATCAACTTATGTGATAATCTGGCTAGAAATTACCAATTCATTGCCTAGCATGCTTTTAATAAAATTAGTTGGCATTGATATTATGTCCTTTTCCTTTTATTTTTCTGATAATTGTTTAACTTTTAGCTTTAGTTAATTTCTTCTTGCATTCACTGCTTAAATATTTCTAAGGTCATGATATTTTGAGATAGCTAGTTTGCTCTATCAAAAACACAATATGACTTTCCTTCTAGTTTCTGTGGTGACTTTACAACTAATTATTGTCTGCAAAGTATATCTGTTATATAACATTAGTACTTATTTTAATTTAATGATTACTAGGAACCAATTCTTCCAGGTTGCTTTCTTCGAGCTCGAGCTATAGGACTGACCCATGATTGATCAGGTATTTGATTACTGGAGGAGAACATGCGGAATTCAAACTCTTGGTCTTTTTCACTTTTCCAAATTTATTTAGTTATCAACTATTATCTGAATGTATTTTGTTGTTTCTGGTCATGGCAAAAAGAGTGAGAAGGATGATAAGATAATTGCAGTGTGTGCGGATGATCCAGAATATCGACCCTACACTGACATCAAAGAACTCCCTCCTCACCGTCTACAAGAAATTAGGCGATTATTTGAAAAACAAAATGCTCCACTCACATGGTTTGAAATTACAGTAATTCATTAAAAATGTATGATATGTGATAGGAGGGGGTTTATTTCTCTACTTATTTAAGTAGGTTTAACATGTGGTCTGTGGTACATGGCTCTATATGCAACCTACATCTTGCAAAGCTTGAGACGTTAATGGACCCTACGATTGGATATCTATCGATTATAAACAGCTAATATATAATAATTCATATTCTTTACTTCATGAAATCACTTGGACTATATGTCCGTTTGATCTGCCAATTGGTTAATAAATCCATCCAGCCATTTTTTATTTATTTCAAATTTGTCTCCTGATCTTTGCACTACAATACATTTGTGACGTTATATTTCCTGTTTGGCTAAATTCATGGCCCTCTATCCTTAGAAGAGTTTCAGAATTTGTATTTGCTTTGCCATGTAAAAGTCTTTTTGGATTATCAATTCAGTACTTCGAACCAGATAGTTATGGCAAAGATATATGGCAACAAAAACAACAATTGTTGTTGGGCCTTGGGCTGCATGAGATAATTGTAAATACTTTTTTCGTGATTGAGATTCCATTCTTGGCTTTCCATTTGTTGGAACTTGGAAACATAGTTAGGATTCATCGAATGTTTCTTTTATTACTCTCTTCTATGCATAAGTATCCATCCTATAGTCTCGTCATAGGGATGACAATGGGTGGAGTGGCCTGGCCGGGCTCAGCCTAAAACACTAGGGCTTGGGCCACATAATGTGGTCTGCAGGCCAGGCAACGAATGGAAAACTATGGCCCCTAGGGTAGGGCTAGGTCGCGTTTGGGCCAAGGCTAGCCTGGTTTTGCTCGATCCGCCTTCTTATTCCTTGTTGTATTCTTTTTTTATCTCTTAAATTTCATTTGGCATAGCCCAGCCTGGCCCAACATTGATAGAGGGCGAGGTTTTGGGCCTTGTCCAGGGCTTCTTTTGCCGGTCAAGGCTGGAGCAGGCCCTATGGCGACATGGGCTAAGCTAGGGCCAAGGCTGTCCTGGCTTTGGTATGGACATTGCTAGCCCTATCTCTTTATCACCTTCATGCCCATAAATAGGACCTGATGAGACATGCACTTGTGACCACATGATTTATACGGTCAAATGGATGACATAATTCCTTCCCTATCAATTGTAGAGCAAGCTAATCGAAATGCCCTTTGGGCGGGTATTTTCCTACACACCAAAGGGAGATAAAATGACAAACAGAGGGTAAAAAAAGGTATTAAAACATGGATCGACAGCTTGGTTCTGCAGTTCTTGTACTTATCTCGGTCCTCCTTTGTACCAGATTGGTGGGCCAAACGCGGTCTACGTGAAAGTAAAATTAAGGGTGTGGTTTGTATAGAGTCTAGGCTCTAAACAATCAAATTAGAGACTACCTTCAAAATAGTGTCGAGCAATGTGGTTTTAATATTAGAAATCTTTGTGATAGCCTTAAAATATAATTTCATAGTTGTTTATAAAGTTTAAAGCTTAAAAAATAGTTTAGTTTGACATATCTATGAAAAAAAATTGAGGGCCCAAAAATGTATACAAAATGCACTATTTCCAAAACTTGAAATCAATTTTTTTCTCATGCTCAGGCATCTTGATGTCGAGATGATCAATATGAAGATATTCGAGCATCAAAACAACCTCTTCTAGTAAGATTTTTGAGGTAGGCACAAATTTGATTGTTTAAAGCCTCGGCTCTTTATAAACTTTGCCCTAAGATTAAAATTGATCAAATAAGGAGAGCAAAATTGCATAAATTCTTTCAGTCTATAGAATTTTTGTAAAGACAACATAGATCAACAAAAAAAAGTACATTATAGAAGGGGAATAATGGGTTTGGAAAAGAATATCGACTAGAATGTTGACTAGTTTTAAAAGGGAGTGGCATGTATAAGGTTGAACAACCCAATTAAGTTGCACCTACAAATTTTATCATAATATGTAGTTTTGGTGTAAAACACTCCTTGGATTATTTGAAAATCTATTTTTATTTCTAATTATAAAATTTTAAAGTCCAAAAATGGTTAAAATCAAGGAGATCTATAATCTTATAAAAATCTTGAAAGTGGACGGTGTAGATAATGTGTGGCAAGATGCATTATTTTTGGGAGTCAAAAGGCATTTTATTTATTTTTTCATATCCATATATCTCAAAACTGAAATGATCAATTAGAGGGTTTTTACCTTAAAACTACATTTTCTTATGAATATTTTGTGTGCCGCTCTAATTTTACATTATATAAACAATTTTTCTTTTTAAATATCAACAATTTTTGAGCCCTTGATGATTGGCTTGTAGAGGAAATGCATTTCCGCTCATATGAGATACGATTTGGGCCTTAAACCTTGAAGGTAAAAGATGGGTCATCTAATTCGCATCATTTTAGGACTCCAAAATCTCTTCAAATCTAGGCAGCTGCCTTACAAAAAAAATAGGAACAAAAACACGCACACATACACCCAATTTAGAATAGCCCAATATTTCATTGCTGATAAATAAGTTCATAATATTAGGAAATTTGAGATTCTCAATTTTTCTCAAAAGAAGCCAAAACCTTAAATAGTTCACATAAAAAGAGAAAGATGACAAAACTACAATTTATAGTAACTTCAAGGAGTCGTTCCAGAAAACAAACCCCCCAAAAATAAGCACCTAAAGATTATACCTCCAAAAGAGACAGAGAAAATAACATGCAACTCGAAGGCGTAGTGCCATGACTTGGACTCGGACTCACCAAAGACTCCTCGCAGCTAAAGAGCAAATCGCCGTCCGACTCGGGCCATTAACCTCTTCGGTCTCAAGTGGTCTCAACGCCGTTAGATTCCTCACATCCCACGTGTCTAGTTCTGGCTTATCCCCAAATGATCGACGATAACTTGAACCTCCATCTTGGCACGTGGAGCGTGATTAGGTGATTAGGTGACGGAGCCCACTCGCCGGAATCTTTTCCGAAATCTTCAACGGAAAATTTAATATGGCCGGAAAAGTCGTCAAAGAAGTAGTTCTTGCGTGAACGATGCATGGGAAAGAAGCAGCATTGGTTCTTGCCTGAACCATGGGTGGGGCGGGGCTTCCACACGAAATGATCAGAGTTTCTTTGAAAGTCTCTCTTGACAGAAGGAACACCATTTGGCGATGAAGCCCAATTGTAGTCAGATCCAGTCAACTCGCCGGAATCATTGTCGGAATCCTCGTCGGAGAAGTTTGTTTCATAGGAAACCTTGCCAGAGTAGTTCTTGGCTGAACTTTCAGAGTGGTTACCAGAAAAGAATCGATAGGTGATCTTGCCTGAACGATGGTTGTCGCGGGGCTTCCCCTGGTAAGGATCACCCATTCTTTGAAACCTTGTCTTGACACAAAGTGTGGAACTATGCGATGAAGCCCACCTATTGTCAGGGATCATCAACTGGTTGGAATCATTGCCAAAGTTCTTCCTGCTTGAAGTGCATTTCCCACGAGTCAGGCACAACGGAGTTTCCTGAAACTGGAGACAAACAAGGATTTAGAAATCTTTAATATTCGTTCATTGAAAGGAGATAAAGAAGATAGTTGTTTTTGGTATTTCTGCTGGGTAGTCATGGTGCTCGCTCTCTCTTTCGCTGTGAGAAAGATTCCAGCGATAGTAGATTCCAGGCTCAGCCCTTCTTTTCTCTCTGCAATAGACGCCAAAGAGAGTAGACCATCTTTCTCTCTCTCTTGATTCTAGGCGCTCTCTCCTTCTTGCAGTAGATGCCCAAGAGAATGCGTTTGTGATTTTCCTTATTCATGGCGTGTAGATTTATAGAGAATGCATTTGAGGTTTTCTATCTTCAAGTACGAAGACGTATCTTCATGATACTCTCTGATGGCTCTCTCGAGCGGCTAAATCATGGGTGCGGTTTGTATAGTGCCTAGGCCGTAAACAATCAAATTAGAGCCTACCTTCAAATAGTGTCGAGAAATACAATCTCAATACTGGAAATCTTTGTTATAGACTTGGAACCTATTTTCATCATTATTTATAAAGTTTCATGCTTAAAAAATAGTGTAGATCAACAAAAAACTTGAGAATATTGAAAATTGACGGTCCAAAAATGTATTACATAATACACTATTTTCAAAACTTGAAATCCATTTTTTCCTCATGTCCATGCATCTTGAAGTCGAGATGATCAATTTGAGGATATTTGGGCATCAAAACAACCTCTTCTAGTGAAATTTTTGAGGTACGATCAAATTTGATTGTTTAGAGCCTCGACTCTATATAAACCCTTTCCCTAAATAAGAGACAAGAAAAATATCAATTATGGGAAAACTATATTTCATAACATACAACTCACTGTTCAGATGAATCGGGAGATAAAGCGTCTCGAAAAGAGGTATGTTTTATCGGTTTTTTGATGGTTCGATCAATCGATTGTGATAACATGGTCTTTACGTAATTTATGAAAAATTTCTTTCGACTTTATTTCACTGTAGATTGATGGATGGTTTTCCTTATTTATGTGAATTAATTGGTTATGTATGCTTTACTTTGAGATTCATTATGTAATTCAGATAATCAATTTGATGTATGGGTTTTACTGTGTGATTTAGTGTTTCAATCATAGTTACTGGGAGCTTCCGCTCCGGAATCTCGCTCCGGCATTTTAGAGCCGGGATCTTGCCCCAAACCTGTTCCCATCTTTTTGGGATCTCGCTCTAATTTTTAGGATTCTAAATCCTATTCAGTACGGAGCTCACTCCATCTACTTCAGGGATCTCGCTCCCATTTACAATGGAGCTCGCTTCGTCTACTCATTGGATCTCGCTGTCATTCACAACGGAGCTCGCTCCCAATAATTTATGGAACTCGATCACATTCTCAATGGAGTTTGCTCCATCTACTTCACGGATCTCGCACCGATTGTCTCACGGAACGCGTTGCGTAACATTGTAGATGTACTTCCCGAACAAATTAGATCCCCGCTCCCAGAATTTTAAGATCGCGATCCCGACGTTCTCGGAATTAGATCCTACCAAGGTTGTGACCCCCGATCCTATAATCTATGGAGCTCGCTCATAAGGAAAGTGGATCCAGATCCCAAAAGTATAAGGTTCTCGTTTTATGAAATCCAAGATTGCGACCCCTAGGAACTCGGATGTTAACTCCATGTCTATTTATTTATTCATTGTAGTCGGTGCTTCATACTTGCAATTGGAATTTTATTGTGCTTATAGTAATTCCAAAAAAAATGCTTAATTTTATATAGGGTGTGGTTTCTATAAGGTTACAACCTTAAACAATCCAATTAAGGTGCACATCTAAATTTTATCATAATATGGACGTTTGGTGTAATTTTTTTTTTTTTAAAGATTATCTAAAATCTGTTTTCATTTTCAATTATAAAATTTTAAACTCTGAAAAGGTTAAAATCAAGTAGATCTATAAAACTATGAAAATCTTGAGAATGGACGGTCTAACTAATGTGTTACAAGATGCAAAATTCTTCGTACAATTGAGGATGTTACTAGATTCATTAAATATTTTCCTAAAGATTAATAGTCTAGCTATAGACTTTTCTATCAAAAAAATTTGTGGCACGTATGTTAGTGCACCCACAAAATTAGAGGTTTTCCTTGGAGAATGACTCAGATATAGAGTGAACAAGACAGCTAAGAAAGGCTCAGATATAGAGAGTGAAGAAGACAAGACTTAGAAAGACTAAGTGCCAATTTCGATGTACCCAAAATTGTAATATTCTCAGATGCCAAGAAAAAATGATTACGATAGAAGGTAAGAACCGTTTGGAAAGATAACCTCACAAAGATTTCCAGTTCATTAAAAAAGGGGTGAGGTTTGTATAAGGTGTCAACAATATACTATTGAGTAATATAGTTTAGGTGCCACAAACCCTTACAATAATATGGAAATCTATTTTTTCCGTCAATTATAAAATTCAAAGTTCTAGAAATGGTGATGATCGAGAAAATTTATAAACACTCTAAAATCTTGAAATTGGACGGTCCAGATAATTCGTTAGAAGATGAACTATTTTTAGGAGTACTCAATCTCTTCTTTTTTCATCTCTATGAATCTTGATGTCGAGATGGTTGATTTGAGAGTTTTGTAGCATAGGAAGAACCTTCACTAGTGGGTTTTATAGGTGCACCTTACTCATATAGTATAAGGTTTTAGAGAGAGAGAGAGAGCTGAAATTTTGAATGGATTTTAGCGAGGCAATATGAGACTAGATGTAAAAAAATAGAGTTGCACAAATGGTAAGCAGATGATGAGAGAGAGGGAGAGATCCAAATGGTGTCAACTTGAGAGAGATCCAAATGGTATCAGCTTGTTTAGCAATATGAGAAAAGACATAAAAATTGGAAGAGCAGCACAAACAGTAAAAAGAAGATAATGATGAGAGAGATCCAAATGGTGTCAAATGTAAAACCATTTGGGCATGTCAAAAGTTTGAGAAGAAACTGAAGTTCTCATGGAATCACTCTTAGAGAGAGAATGGAGGAGAGAGGCAGCTGCTAGAGAGAGAGTCTCTCTATATCTGACCAGGAAATTTACGAAAACGAAGTACCTACGATGATCATGTAGACCATCTCAGCCCCAATTTACTGATTATCACACAATTTTGTAAAAGAACTGACCCAATATTTTCAAATGATTCCCCATTAATCCATTACAAGTCATAGAAATACTGCACTCATAAATTTCAGCACGAATTGCTCTGAAAAATTCGTCAAAATTGCATCCAAAATCACCAAGAAAATTCCTTCAGAATTGAAGAGGGCAACTGAAAATGAAGCTTTATTGAAGTTTTGGGATTTTTTTGTTGATTTTAGAAGGGATGCCTCGTATTCTTGC
Organism: Amborella trichopoda; assembly: GCF_000471905.2. The sequence continues at coordinate 2,053,760 of NW_006496825.1, read as the reverse complement.
TCCTTGTCAAGATTTTTGACCCTGGAACACTGTCACTGTTGTCTTTATCGGAGTTTCTCTCTCTAAAACATATAGGATTTTTTTTGGTAGGTTTTTTAGAAAACCAAATCTGTCGACATATAAGATTGAACGAGAGATTCGAGGGGATGTAGACAGAAAACCAAAGACAAGGATGGAAAGTTGAGGAGGTTTAGAAAGGAAAGGGTTTAGCAAGAGAGAAGGCGGGCTACTATCGAGATAAAAAAGTATGCGCCTCCTTCAAGAGAAAGCTTCTCTCTGTGGGTTAACCGGGTGATTACTGCCATCTAATTTTCTCGAGATCTGGATGTGGATCCTATAGTCATGAGGTGGGGTCTCGTACACTTGGGTAGGAGAGGGTCTCATAGGGTCATTACTCATTAAAAATAATTTGCAAAAAACAAAAAAAAAGAGCAAACAGAAAAATACAAGCAACTCACTGTGTCAACAAAATGAATTCGTATCAATCAATAGATTACCTCAACAAATATAATATCCAACGTGTATATATCTATATATATATATATATATATATATATATATATATATAT